>CM076581.1:1525643729-1526053097 GCA_034641835.2 Pinus albicaulis | reverse complement strand
TCATGCATCTAAATCGCACGATGATCGTCGGATGGGCGTTCAACTGAGGGTTGGACCGCGATGCAAGGTTGACCATCGGATTAGAAGTGAATCTACGGGGAAGTACAACCAAGGTACGGTTATATTGAGCTGTGGGCCATATATGAACTCGTATACAATTGGAGTGTCGAGATGTGTGTGTTGGCGGAGAGGTAAGTTTTCAAGTTGTGGACGTGGTCTTTATTGATTTAATTACAAAGGAAATGGATAAGTATTGATTTGTACAAAGGGTAAAATCAAGTTGAAACCAATGGGATTAATAAGAGTCTTGGTACATATACTTATATGTGTATTGGTCGAAGTTTTTATTTGGTTTCAATGCTAAATTGAAATGTTGATTTCAATTTCATAGAATGGGTTTGGACCATGGAATATATGGTATAAAAACAACTTTTCACATAAAGGTTTGCTGGTTGAAAATTGTGTTGGTTCATAACCACAGTTAAAATATTGATTCCATTTCGCGAAGTATGGTATGTAAAGGAAACCCTGCATATGAAGATTGAAGGGGGTTTTATTTATAAGGGTTTAAATCATAGAATTGAGATATAAAGTTCCAAATAAGTTAAATTGATACAGATTGTAGTCTGAGGGATATGGTTTGAACCATAGAAAGAAAGGTCAAGCTTTCACGTTTATTTAAATTTCCAGTTCAGAAAATAAATTGTTGAAATTGCCCAGATAGAGAAATTATATTGGATTCAGAATTGGAGATGCATTTTATATGCATGAGGATTGAGAATGTGGGTTAAACAGGGGCCCCGCTATCATAAAGCCTGAGTTACAATACAATGCCGAAAGTTAATTAATCCAAAGGTTTTATGATAAGACTATTAAAAATTTCTTTCATGTGGAAATGAATTAATGGTGGAGATTTTGGATTAAGTGGGTTCCTACGTTTTGTTTCATAATCATAAATTGAAGAAAAGTGCTTCCACGTCAATGTTGTGAAATTTCCAGATTGTGAATTTATTTGGGCAGGAATTTGCATGCATTTTATATGCATCTTTGAGATTTGGGAATGTGTGGATGAGTTATAACAGGATTTTAACATAGTGATGGAAAAAGAAAGTTTCAACATTGATATAGCTACCAGATTTGAAGAAAAAGAAGGGGTACATGCTTGTAAAGAAGTTATATTTGCAAAAGATACACAATTGCAGTGAACAGCAGAGGTATATAGAACAGTTACTTAACAGCAGCAGAAAATACAAAACTAGCAATCCAAAGGCCGAAAAAAGGGCTGAGTGAAATTGATGTATGTAACTGAAAATTTGAATGTAAATGTTTTCATTAATTTTATATTTTTTGTGATGCAAAGGCAAGTCTCCGGTAGGAAAACAAAACTCGACTGTAAAACTGAAAATTGTATAAATTGCTATATTCCTCTGAATGAGCTGGACAAAGAAATGAGAAGACAGAAGTCAAAGAGTCGTGGCTGTTCACTTTGAATTCCCTGTGGAATACAAACTGCCATGAGGTGAACTCTATAAATGATATCACATTGATATGCTTAGAGAGGTTAGAGAAGGAAGAAATGATGCAGTGAGGCAGAGAAGAAGGAGGAGCTGGGAGAGAATCTAAGGAGATGCAGAGATGATATAGGGCAGATATGAGGACTGATGGACAACAGAAAATAAGGAACAGAACAGAGCTAATATCTAGGTAAATCAGCAAGTGTTTTCTTTTGAAAGAGTGAGGAAGTTGGAGCTTCCCTATCATGTTGTAGCTTGATAGAACTCAGTTGTAGCTTACTGAGGTAGGAGCCTCCTATAGGTTTGTGCCTCCAAAAAATTGATGGGAGTTGGAGCTTCCTTGCAAGTTGTAGCTTGCAGAATTGAGATAGGAGCCTCCTGTAGGTTGGGGCCTACAGAAAATCAATGGTGAGAGGGAGTTGGAGCTTGCCTTTGCATCACAACAATAATAAGACGTGGTTTTATCTCTTATGGGTTTCCACTTATATCTGTTGTCTATGTGCATGATGTTTATGTGTTGATATGGTTTATCTAATCTGCTTAATACTTGCTACTCTCATATTAATTTTGTTGTTACATTATCTTAATACTTTTTTCTCACATTCTAAGATTACTCATGTATTAAGTTGAACATGAAATGAAGGTGTAAATAAGTTTTAAAGGTCCATGAATGTGTTACACTGATTCACTCCCCCCCCCGCCTCCCCCCCTCTCAGTTTAACTAAGGGTTCAACATATCCACTTGATTGGATCAACAAGAAAACATTATTTACTTACAATGCAGAGTTGAGGAATGAGGATCCTAGAATAGATATGGGCTTTGTAGTTCGACCAAAGGATTTCCATTTGAGTGGATCATATTTTCCATTCACACAGAATTGAATTTAAAGATAAATAAACCCAAGATAGGGAAGAGATAACAAATTACCCAATCATTTTTCTCTATCACAATTTTCCTTTTCAAGTTTTTCCAGAATGTCTTTTGAGTCAAAAGGAACAACTTTCATGAAAAATTTTGTTAAGAAAATACGAAAGAAACTACATAACAAAACCAAAAAAACTGACATGTAAAAAAACATGCATAAGAGAGAATAAGAAAACAAAGTAAATGTGAAGACTATACAGAGAGTAGGACAAAGGGTGGATGCAATGCAAGGGAAACTAGATGCAATTAGACCAACTCCTAACCTAACCATCTAGAAGGTCAGGGCTAAGTGTATTGATATTTCCAATGAAACAAACGTTGTTCCTGACCTGCAATACAAAAGATAGACATTGTTATCACAGTTCAAGTTTCAAGGGAAACTTAATGTAATTTGGTGTTCTAAGGTTTAAACATCTTTGGGATGCACCAACAGATAATTTTACAGCTTTGATTTAACGATTAAAAAAGAAAAATGTTAAAAAATTAAATGTCATTGAATGATTTAATTTATGTACAAGCAGGTTTCTTAAAGGAATTTTTAGATTTTTCATTAACGATGATCAAACAATCACACGATGAATACCCATCAATTTTTTCTGCGAAAATTATTAAGTGTTAGGCTTATCCATTGTGTTATTAATCATATTTTGTATCACTAGTAGTTTCAACTGGTTTCTTAGTGCTTACTTGCTAACGTTGGCGTCGATATGGAAAATGGAAAAAATGTTCAATCTTGGGAAAAATGTTTATTTGTTTTGGAAAATAAAAATTGGTCTTTAATAGTCAATTTGGTCTCAGATCTTCGCACATGGTTTTATAAATGTTGCTAAAAGAACTTTAGCCTGAGGTCCAATATCCACCTAAGTCAATGAGCTAAGCATCCAATGCAAAATTCTAGTTCCAAGATGAAGGGAGGAGTATTTCATATTCTCTACTCATAGCCAAGTTTTGAGAGACATGTTCTATATAAAGCCTGTAATTGGTTTTATTCCTACAAATGTGGGAGTAATACCCACATAGCAATAAAAAGATGGGTGCCAGATATCTGTCATAAACTTAAAACCTGTGTGCCCAAGCCACCACCGAATTCTCAAACCTGGTGTACAAATGTCAGTGATCCAGTAATATGGGAAAGAGAATAATGGTGATCAGTGGATACTACATATTTTTCCACTGGTGGCAACATTCTGATTTTGATTCCCATATCGATCCTTAGGAGTATTGACCACCTTACTGTCAACATCGATAATATTTATAAAATATTCGCCTATGTGTCTGCGATCAAGTGTTAACAACGACAAGTGATAAGTTTTTTGGAGAGAGCTGTATTTTGCAACATATGGTGTTTCTATGTTCAAAAAATTATGCACATTTGTCAAAGTAAAAATCCATGAGGGCCATACAAAACAACAGGTGTTTCTATGCTAAACTCTGATGCATAGGGGTAGAAGGTAGTTTGAATAAACCCAGAGCCTTTGTCGATTAATCGATGGTGGGATTCAATTGTTGACGGTTCTCAAACGTTTTTGGTTTGAGAAGGAAAAACCATTGTGGACCATTGTTTAAAAAGGAAAAACCAACAAAGTTAGGGTTTACAAATGGTACATTTATTTCTTCTACAAATAATCATCATTCTAAATCTAATGGTATTTATTTTCTTGGTACTTATATCCATAATATAGATGACCTTCAAAATGTTGTGAGGCTTTCCATTTCAGTCTCACTTGAACTATTTTTGAAATTGTTTCATAAAAAATATATGGTTCGTGTGAAAACTCTAATTCTCTGCAAGGATCATGTGGATCACTTGTAGTTTCCGTATGTGATGTGATGTTTTCAGTGGATAAGATTTTATAAGAGTAACTAGATGAGCTACATTCCTCTCTATATAATAACGTTTCAAAGGAAAATATTGTACCTCCACTTTTTATTCCTCTTAGGATTTGTATCTTGGAAAAGTGCATTTGAATTCTTGGATCAAGCTCCAAAAGTTTGAAGTTACATGAACGGATAGTGATTGCAATCTATGGGAAGTTGGGAGAGGTCTCGTGTTGGAAAAAAAGCATTCGTTGGGGGTTGCAAATAAAATTGTGGATATCTATATTTGATTCATATGTGAACAACCTAATACGATAGATCTAAAAATCAACACTTGTAATGGTGTGCATTTTCGAGATGTTTTTGTTGGTCCTAGTTTCAACAAAAAAATCTTATGAGGTAGATTGATGCTTGGACTGCTTCGTTTTAATTAGGTGAAGGGTAACTCCATCATAGGGAATTAGTGATGGCCTCATAAATTTTTTATTGGGTAAATACATAGCATTCAAAGGGAGATCCCCAAATTATTAATCAAAACCAGGTATCGATCTTCTAAGTGATAAAATCAACAATATCCTACTGATCTAACTCCTACATAAGTTATTTCATCATTTGGGAAATCCATTCAAAGCTTATATTCACCTTTTGATGTTCATGATTTTGATGATCCTAATCAATAAGTTGTATTTGAAATCCAAAGTATGTCTACTTGGATAAGGTAACTAGTCATTATGGGGTTATCAAGAATCAATAAATGGTGAATTGTAAACAACATTCAATTTTCTATTTGAATTGTGATGGTTGAAAACCTTCTAGCTCATGATGCTCGAGGTTACGTTGTTGTAGATTATTTGGTTCCTTATAATTCTTATCAATTCATTTATTTAATGCTTTACATGGAGGAGCTAGCTCGCATACCTCATGAAATAATTGTGCAAGAAATTGAAGAGAATTATGAATTGTATACAAAATGTTGTTGAATAAGAATAATTGAAATCTAAACAAGAGTGTGTTACATTTAAAAAAACCTCTATTTTGTAGAGATTCAAACCCAACAAAATCTAACACGCAAGGATATATATGGAAAATAGAAAGATGATCATTCAAAAACAGAGTGCATATTCCTCATTTTCAGGAAAGCCTAGTGTCTGAATTTGAGGGGTTGATAGAAAAAATACTTAAAGGAATAAATTTGAAAATCAAATCAGATTCATAACAAATATCCCATATTTTGTGGTATAAAATCAACTTCTCAAGATTTTAAGGTAGAATTTAGGGTACAAATGGTAGCTATATCATCATTGTTGGGGCAACATTAAAGCATGGGTAGTAGATTTATAGCTTGAATATGGTTCCAACGTCAACATCTTCAGTAGCTTGAGACACATTGCAACCTTGATGATTTCAATTTTATATTTAGTTAATTTTATATTTAATTTGATTTCTAGTAAATTAAGAAGAAATTTATGTGTATTTTGGATAAATGAACCAGTGTCAAGCCTGTTGGTCAGCATTACATTGTCTTACGATTTCAAGGCTCATTTTGGTCAAAGGACCATTTCTTGGAAACATTTCATAGCACCTTCATATGAAAATTTGGAGCTTGATTTCATTATTGATTCTCAGAAATGATTCAAGGACAGTTGACCTAATTTAAATCAAATGGCACAAAGATAAAGGGTCTCGTTGTTGATTTTATTTTATCATGAAATTTTGTAATAGTTTACTTTAAATATATAATTATATTTTTAAGGGTTGAAGTAGTATGTAACTCCTTAGGTAATCTTGGTAGTATTTTTCTATAAATATAGTTCTCAATGATGAGAACATGTGTAACAACCTTGGTGAAAATTCCATGTAATAAAAATTAATAAAGGAAACATAATAACCAAAGTCATGGGACACGTATTCCAAGATGAATGTTGGGGAAAACATCCTAGTGCGGGTTTTCATATGGTTTATTATGGCTATGGAAAATGGAAAAGGAAATAGATAAGGATTTGGAAAGGTAAAGTGGCATTTATTGGCATTTATTTATGAAAATAATGGAAACTAGGAGAAAAGGGAGGTGAAAGTTCATAGGTTGCATGCAAGGACGAAAATGAAGGAAAATAATGGCGAATGAAGAAAATAGAGGCCTCATTAATAAAAAGGTTTCTAAGGATCAGTTGGTAAGCTTTTTTCAGTTCAATTTTCGAGCTCTTATTCTATTCTCTCTCTCTCTCTCTCATACTCTTGGAGCACTCTTGGAGAGTGTGACATACTTTGGATATTTGGAGAAAGAAGGCGAAGGAAGAGAAATAAATCGCAAGAGGACATCTGGATCAGCAGCTACAATGAGTTTTGTTTGCAGGTATTGATTTGAATGTATGTTTTCCTCACTATTATTCGCATGCATGGCATAAGCATGTAGTTTCTTAGTTATGATTTTTCAATGGCATGGAGGATTTCCTAGATTGACAGTGGATTTGCCTAGCCTTTCCATTTCCTAGATATTCATGGTGTTGTGGGTTTTAATTTTTTTTCTGGTTGGTTCTCATGTGCCTTTGGTTGTGGTTTGAGTTATTATTTCCTAGAATTAATGGTTTGAAAAATGATTTGGAAGCCCTGTAATAGCTTGGGTTGAGTTACTAGTCCTGGAGTCTTGGTTGGACAAACACTCTAGAATTCCTCGATGGGTTGAGTTACTATTCATGAAAGCCATGGTTGTACAAATTCTCTTGAATCTCGGTGGTAGGTGTGCGTTGAGTTACTAGTCCTGGAAGACCTGGTTGGAACACGTGCTATGGAGCCCTAGACAGCTTGGGTGGAGACCAATCTGGTGATTATTGTGATGTTCGACCCTGAGGTGGAATCACTGGTTGAGGTTTGAGGTAGATGGCCTCTGGAAGCCTCGTTTTGATTGATGTGTCTTATGAGATCCCACATTCATGCTTGGAATATGGCACGGGGGTGAATGGCTAAAAAGAGATTTGGCTCAACCATGTCTATGGTCGAGTGGAACGTGGAAATCCCTGACTTGATTGCATTTTTATTATGGAAATAGGAGCACTTTTCCTCTTGTATTGATGGGTAAGTATGATTGTAATTATGTGGCTTATATGGTTTTTATGTTCTTTTCATTTATGTTGTTTATATGCTGGTTATGAATGTGTTTTATGATGGTGATGATGAATGCCTCTCAGCATGTTTTGAGTTGTAAATAAATGAACAATATATCTATGACCAAACAGATGATAATGTAGTTAATGTGATGAGGGTACAATGCTTCTTAGCAATTCTAAGATAAGTATGATACCCCTATGCTCATATCTATTATTTAAATATGTATATTACATATTTGTGACATGTTTAACGAAAATCTTGGCATGGCTACTAGGGGTCCATTTAAGTCCTTGTTCAAGTATTCACTTTTACATCATTATTCCACTGTTATCTTTCAGTTATGAAAGTTTCATGGAGTTTTAGGTAGTGACTTGGACTACGGGTCTGAAAAGTGGCACAGAAATCAGGGTCACAAGATCATAACTACTGGTAAAAGTCCAAAACGCATGCATACCCATGTTGTGCATGAAACTGGAGGCTTCTAGTCGCACACTTTCCCATGTCAAGGGAGCAACTGGGGGATTGATGCATGAAAAGGTTAGGTTGGATCAAGGGCTAGCCTCCTAGAAGATTGGGATGGCTCCTAGGTGTCTTGTAGAATGTGTAGAAGGTCTATATGACGTTTTCTGTCAATTCCACTTCGTTAACTGTCACATAGGGAGTTGAATCAAATCATAGTAACTATTCATCACATATTTACCCCGGTTGGCCGGTTACCTGGGTAGATGTGGGAAAAAGAGGTTATAGAGTGGTATCAGAGCATGGTTCACCCCTCATACTAGGTGGGTTGTGTGCTAGTCATGCATTCATGTCGGTGGCATATGTATTTCTTATGATTGTGGTCTATCTGGTTATTTCATATGTATGGTGTTGGTCATGGTTGCAGTGATGTCGCCATGGGAAGGTTGATGGTGTTGTTGTGAAATGTGTTGTCATGAGTGTATGAATGGTTATGTGTTGTTTATACATGTCAATTTCTTACGTATTGTCAGTGTACATTGGTATGGTTTATTGTTATTATGTGTGAGGTCATGGTATGTGGTTGATATGGTCATGCATTGATGATTGGACTCTATCTAGAATGATGTTTATGTGTTGATATATATATGTGTGTATGTGTGTGTGTGTGTGTGTGTGTGTGTGTTATATGTCTATATGTTGTTATGATTATGTCTATACATCTATTACATTGACTGGTTGATCTTGCATATGAGATATCCTCCCCGAATTATGCTAAGGTACGTTGGTTTATTGTGATTTGGTTTAGCTGACATGAGATACCTTGCAGGAAGAAATCAAAGATGACTAGCAAGATGGTAGAATACAAATATTCTCCTTATGAATCATATGGGTAGCATGGTGTTGGGAACTCTTCTGAATTATCAGACACACTGAGAACTTTGAAGGAAGAAATAATGAGTTGTAAAGCAGATAATGATGGAATAATATAGGCACGGGAAAAATAAGCAGATTTTAATGCATTAATCCTTCAGAATTTCTTAGATTTGTAGCAACAGTGACCACTCTAGACCAGCTATGGATAGGAGGATGGGACTAATTGGGCATATGGAAGTAGTTCTCTGATCTAAATGTGATCGAATAAAGTGCTTAAGCATTTTGATTATTTTGTCCTTTAGATTGATTGTTAACTGAAGTATGCTTTAATGAAAGATGAAATAAACTAGCATCAATAAATGATTAAATAACAACAATAATCAGAGACAAGAAGAAGCAAACAGTTTGATGACGGAGTTCGTCCCTCTTGGACTACATCTACGGGTCCGCTTTCAAGTGGGCATCCATTTTTATTAAGATTGATCTTGGAATATCTTTACACTGAATTCGAATAGAATGATTGTGCTCGCAGACACTTCTAAACCATTTAAACAGAAATTACTCTTCCTCCCCTTTCCGACGCCTTTCTCCATGCTCAATTCCGACACCCAAAGGCTGAGCAATGCTGCAAAAAAAATGGCCTGTGTCCTTCTGAAACTAAACTCAAAATGCACAATGTCTTCCAAATATCCAAGATGAACTTCATGAGAATTTCCATGGCTTAAATAAGCTGCATCGAACCTCTGAATTCCAATTTTAGCATTTGGTTGAGGATTTTAAGTGATAAAGGGTCTCGGTCCTATCATTTGCATAACCTTAGGGATTAAGTTAATACACCTTCGTGTTGAATTTAATTGCAAAACCAAAATTTGAACTATAGGATAAAATATTAGCCATTCGAGCTAACTAACCGGGCGGAGGTGACAAACTTTCGGCATGTGAACAGCGCTGTGATCAATATTAGCACCGACAGTTACGGTCTATCCTGACGGTTAGGTTCTAGCGGTCATGGCTTACCCATATCACGTTCACATAGTTATTAGCCCAGCGGTCTCTGCGCAGTTACAACTAGCGGACATCCAAACAACTCCCGTCGTGGTTTTCTTACCTGTCACATGTGCTGGCGGTTATATCTTCTGATGCGGTTTAAACCACATGGTCAGCAAGCGCTATGGGTTTAAACTTTATTATAAAGTTTTAATATAGTTTATTTCAATGTTTTAAAACTCCCGAACCTTATAAAAAGGTTTATGAAATATTTTAACATATGGTTTTAATATATGGTAGGACTTTATCATATCGCTTAGGTTTATGATTAGAATTTATGACATAGATGTAGGTTTATATGCTAGGTATAATGTTTAGGACTTATATCATAGGAACTTTGCGCTAGGATTAGGTTTTAGAGTTAGGTTTTAGGGTTTAGACTTTAGTTGCATAGTGCTAGAATTAGACTATAGCACTAGGTTTTAACATAAGTGTAGATTTACATTGTAAGGTATTTCACCAAGTATTTAACCCATTTTTTCACCTTCTCATCATACACATGACGACCATGCCATGAACCTAACACTGGACCATGGACGATACTGACGAAACTGGCAGATTTGGAGACTGAACTGGACGTCGGACAATCTGGAACTCTGTCGATATGTATTGATCAAGATCTTCCTGGATCAATCCTCTCCACTTAAAAATATTTTGGACCACAAAAGCTTGATTTTAAATTGACAATAAGTGAGAATACAACTCTCTCACTTTCATTTTGACTTTGATGACATAAAAACATACCCGATCGTTGACCTGGAACTGATGCTTATCATGGCGCAATTTGAACCTGACTTGACTCAATGCTTGTCGTAGCGCATAAGAATGTAAGGCTTGATTGTAAGCTTGATGCACATAAGTTAAAAATTCATCCCACATCTTAGGATGTTTACTGCATTTACCTCGAAGAAGATGTATCCCGAATCTCTTCACCATTTCTGTCTGTCCTTGAACCAAATCCATGCTGCCCCATGGTTGCAAAGGAACTGGAAGTGGCATGTGCAAACCAACCTTTTAATTTCATGGCTTTCTTGTCGAACACATTACACATCCCTTTATGTACTTCACAATTGTTTCGTACATATGAAGCCAGTAACAATAACTTTGACTTTGTGTCATAGTCTTTCTTACACTGAAATATCTTGCAATCCGAGAAATATGAATTTCCCGAATAACCTGCACTCTTTCTATCTGAGCATTATGAGTTAGTGATTCAAAAGTATCTTCTAAATCATTATCAGTATTATATTGCTCTACATAAATTTCATAAACCAATGAAATTTTATGCAATACTACTGAAGCATTCAAAGACAACCTATCAACTACTTTACTTATTACACTTTCCTTGTCCTTTACTACTAAGTGATTTTTCTGAAGAAATCCCATCCAACTGTAGTGAGATTGTTGCAACTTAGTATATGACTGAAAGTATTGAAGCAGCTGATAATCTATGTGAATCATTGATTCCATTCCATATCCTTTAACATCTATTTTAACTTCCTATGGATGTTGATGATTTATCAATGCTGTGAAATTTTTCTGCTTAATTGAATCAACTTTAACATCGACACTTATTCCCCATATCCCATTTTTCTTATGAGCCAAAATTATGGGTGATCTATATGGAGATGAACTAGGTCACATTAATTCTTTTCCAACCTTCCTTGGAATTTGTTGCTTTATTTCTTTATGCTCTATAACTGACTTGTGATACATTCCATTATTAGAGGCATTAAACATCAACTGCATCTCATGTGATATTTCCATTTTATGAAGTAGAAGTTTTGGTTCTTTAACTAGATCCTGAAATGAATCTACCTTTTTAACCAAATTAGCTTCATATTGAATTTCACAATCTAAACAAGTATCATTAAGATCCTTATGTTTCTCTTTTATCGACATGAGTATGTATCTCTTACTTGAAATCATCAAGCGCTTCATCTGATTAGCATTAATTAAATTCAAGTGATCTTTGATTTTATGTGCCCAAACGATGTACTTATTCCCATATTTCATGAGATGATACATATGTTCCTTTCTATAAAATATTTCATCATGGTCATAGAGATAAGGGCTTCCTAAAACAATTCCACATATGTCTAACGGTATCACATCTAGCTCCACTTCATCGATTAGTTAGCTATGATTGCAAATTTTAACCGACACTATTTGGTAACATGAATTTGACTTTGTTCCTTTAACCACCCTAAAGGATATGGCTTTGGATGATCATGTGTTTTCAAACCCAATTGTTTAACCAATGACTCAGAAATCAAATTTGCATGTGATCCCGTATCGAACAATGTATCAATCTTAGTATGCTTTGAAGTTACCCTTGTATGAAATAACTCGATTCTTTTATCTTCATTCTGTTGTTTGATGTTTGAAGAAATAGAAGTAATAGCATTAGAAATTTTACCTGTTGTAACCATAGCAGTGATTTTACCTTCATCACCTGAATCAGATCCCAAGTCTAAGCCTTGCTCGATTGCTATTTCTGCCTTATTTTCACCCTTCTTTGATTGAAACTTCTTCGGCTTCAGTTCCGGAAGAAGTTTCCAACACCTAGAGTCATCATGGCCGATCCTTTGGCAATGTCTACATGTAGGTCTCTCATCTCTCTTCTCAGTTGTGGAAATCTTCTTTCCCTTTCACTTTCCCTTTTTTGTTGTCTTCAGTTTCCATCTTCTTGGATGTCTTTGGTGTAAACTTGAATGGTCTACCACCTTATTTGACATAAATTGCTTGAACACAAACTTCATCAAAATCATTAGGATTGAAAATTAATAATGTATGCTGAAAATATGAATACAAGCTGCCAATATACTTCAACAAAATTTATTTTGTGTCCAAAGAAATACCGAGTGCTAATTCTTTCTTTCTGAATTCCTGTGTGAACTCTTGAACAATATGTCCCTTACCTTGTCGCAAGCGTTGCTAATCAATTACGGTTTGTTGTGTCTGACCCAGCGGATAGAATTGTTTCTTTAGAGATTTAATAAACTTAGTCCATGAGGTAATAACTTTTCCTTTACGCTTTAAATCTATTCGTGTCTTACTTTCCCACCAGATCAAAGCAGTACCCCCCATTCTAAGAGTAGCTAATTGGATCTTTGTCTTATCATCAGTAATATCTTGAATACGATAATAGACTTCTAACTGTTACCCAATTATCTAATTTCTGAGGGTTTATTTCTCCATCATACATAGGTAATTCAAACTTCACATCAAGTTTAAAAAGTGGACTCTTAGGTTTCTTTTCTTTTTCTAATTCAGAACTAGAAGTAGAAGAGGAAGAAGAAGATGATGGAGATGATGGAGGAGAAGGAGATTTATTTTCCTTTCCTTTACCCTTTTCCTTCTTTGATGCCTTCGACGATGAGGCTGAATCTCTCGTCTTCTTGTCTTCATATAATTCTGCCAACATTTTTTGCATGTTTAGAAACATCTGTTGGATTTGATTCTCATCCATGTGTTTCTTTTCAGTAGCTTCAGGAGTCTCAATAGTCTCAGTCCCTGTCATCGTTGATTGATGATCGAATTTCCGCCTTCCGATCTTTGGATCGAATTCCTCAAGCTTGCCTTTTCCACGTTGCAATCCCAACCTGGTTAAAATCCACTGACAAACAAACTACAAGCACAACTTGTTTTGATACCAAAAATGATCTGAATGTAATCAAATAAAGTGCTTAAGAAGTTTGATTAGTTTGTCCTTTAGATTTATTGTTAACTGAAGTATGCTTTAATGAAAGATGACATAAATTGGCAGCAATAAATGATTAAATAACAACAATAATCAGAGAGAAGAAGAAGCAATCAGTTTGATGACAGAGTTCGTCCCTCATGGACTACATCTCCAGGTCCACTTTCAAGTGGGCATCCGTTTTTATTAGGATTGATCTTGGAATTTATTTACACTGAATTGGAACATAATTATTGTGCTTATAGGAACTTTTTAACCCTGTAAACAGAAAGTACTCTTCCTTGCCTTTCTGACGCCTATCTTCGTGCTCAATTCCGACACCCGACGGCTGAGCAATGCTGCAAAAAAAATCGCCTATGTCCTTCTAAAACTGAACTCAAAATGCAAAATGTCTTCCAAATATCCAAGATGAACTTCTTGAGAATTTCCATGGCTTAAATAAGCTACATCGAACCTCTGAATTCCAATTTTAGCATTTGGTTGAAGATTTTAAGTGATAAAGGGTCTCGGTCCTATCATTTTCATAACCATAGGGATTACTTTAATACAACTTAGTGTTGAATTTAATTTCAAAACCCAAATTTCAACTATAGGATAAAATATTAGCCATTTGGGCTAACTAACCGGGTGGAGGTGACAAAATTTCGGCATGTGAACAGCGTTGGGTTCAGGATTAGCGCCAACAGTTACGGTCTATCCTGACGGTTAGGGTCCAACGGTCACGGCTTACCCTTATCGCGTTCACATATTTATTAACCCAGCGGTCTCTGCACAGTTACAACTGGCAGACATCCAAACAACTCCCGCTGTGGTTTTCTTACATGTCACATGTGCTGGTGGTTAGATTTTCCGACGCGGTTTAAACCATGCGGTTAGCAAGCACTGTGGGCTTAAACTTTATTATAAGGTTTTAATATAGTTTATTTCAATGTTTTAAAACTCCCGAACCTTATAAAAAGGTTTATGAAATGTTTTAACATATGGTTTTAATATATGGTACGGATTTATCATAGTGCTTAGGTTTATGATTAGGATTTATGACATAGACTTAGGTTTATATGCTAGGTATAATGTTTAAGACTTAGACATAGGAACTTTGTGCTAGGATTTAGGTTTTAGAGTTAGGTTTCAAGGTTTAGACTTTAGTTTCATAGTGCTAGAATTAGGCTTTATCACTAGGTTTTAACATAAGTCTAGATTTACATTGGCAGGTATTTCACCAAGTATTTAACCCATTTTTTTACCTTCTCAACATACACATGACGACCATGCCATCAACCTGACACTAGACCATAGACGATACTGACGAAATTGGCAAATTTTGAGACTGAACTGGATGTCAGACAATCTAGAACTCTGTCGATCTGTACTGATCAAGATCCTCCTGGATTAGTCTCATGGTGGTCATAATTTGGATAGAGATGACACGATCAGAGATGGAAGGTTCATGAATGCTCAGGATAGGAGAAGTGATAAATATGGATACTATTCTAGTTCTGGTTCTAACAGGCACTATGACCATCAACATTATCATCCTTACAAGAGGAGTGACAAGGAATATTTTCTAGATGAGTTTAATAAATCAAAGCCACATATATTTGATGGAGAGATGAATAAATCATAGGATGTAGAAGCATGGTTGCTTGGAAGGAATAAGTTCTTCAGGTTACATGATTACTCAAAGAAGATGAAGGCCAAAATAGCTACATTTAGTCTTAAAGGTAAATCAGATTTCTAGTGGGAATATTTAAAGAATGTCAGAGATATTTATGAGGATGAATTGACTTGGAGTGAATTAGAGAGACTATTCAGGAACATGTATCTATCAGAGAGATATTATGATGACAGGGAAAAATATTTTTACGAACTAAAGATGGCATCTATGACTGATGAGGAGTTGATCCAGGTGGATATTAGTGGCCACCTGCCTATTCCACTTGGGGTCCCACCATTGTTTCTTTCAGTTTTTTAGTTTCCTTAATTGTAGCAAAATTTACTATTTTTAGCATTTTTTTGGGTCTTGAACTTTCAAAGCCGTTTTGAGGCCCTAAATGATGATTTTTGGGAAAATAGAGAGCAACATTAGTCATCAATTGATGTTTCTCACTCAAAATATATAGTCCTAATATAGATATTTCTAACTATGTATTGTGCATGTCAAACGAAGATCGTATGCCAAAGTTATGTCCCTGGGAAGTTGATGTACCAATTTACCCAAACGGGGCCCATTGTTTTGGCGCTTCATCTCCTAGGGTTAGGTTTTTGGATTTTATGGTTTTCCATTATTTCTCAATAATAAATAGGCCTTGAAGCCTCATTTTAACATGATTTAGAGGCCTGTAGCCACCACATATATTCTCAAAGACAAGCTACCAACGCCCCAGCAAGTTTATTTCCATTTTTTCTGTAAGCATATTTCAGTTATGTGATATTAATAAAATGAATTCTTATTTATGCTGCATATCTGTATTTATGTGTATTTATGTATTTTATTACATTCCTGCATAAGTCTATATCCATGGTATCAGAGCAACCTTCTCTTTCTCGATCCTTCTTTTCATGTCCCCAATGAGGTTGGGGTATAAGGAGTTAGGGCTCGATCTGGTTGAACCTTTGCAAGATTAGCCTCGCAAACCCTGATGACTGCCCATGGGGGATGAAAATAAAGGCGAGGGAGTAGGTTATAGTATCAAAATATTTCTCTAGGAGGCCATTGAGAAACAAAGGAACACGATAATGGATAAATTTTCCCAAATCCTTCAACAACTTCCCACCGGCGGTGTATCTGCATCCAACAGCCACTCTAGAGGTGCAACTATTTTTAAGGTACAAGAAAACTTTGACATTCCCATATTTGAGGGCCAAATAGATGCAGATGTCATAGATAGATTTTGAATCTATTATAAGGGTATTTCTCATTTCATGACTTTTCCAACTTTGAAAAGATTACTTTTGCACTCCTCAAAGTTGCCCCCCCATGTCAAGCATTAGTGGGAAACCTACTGTGAGAAAAAGAACAAGATCGAACCCTTAGTGTTTTCGGTCGCACCCACTTGGAATTATTTCCAGGATGCCATCAAGGAACAATATTATCCCATGGAGAGCTATGAGGAGAAGTACATACAATGGACTATGTTGCGGCAACAAAGGGATCAAGATGTGCATGAGTTAATGAATTTCTTCCATACCTTGTGCACAAAATTGGGTGTCAAAGGTTTGAAGAAACATTTGGTGTTGAAGTACTGCGGTTGTCTGCATAGATACATTCAGGAGGAAATGGATTTTGTTGACATCTCCTTGCTTAGTGCATCATATCGATATGCTGCCAAGATTGAGCAGAAGTTCAAATACAAGAAGCAAAACTTTGGATCTGTGAACCAGAAGCAAGGGAAAGGTGCCCTAAGACCCTAGAACAAAAGACAAAGCCAAGGCGGGGCAACCCAGGATAACCCACCAAAGTCACAAGCAAATAAAAACACTGTGAAGCCAAAGAATGACACAAGAAAGTGGCGTGAGTTCCATAAGGTATCCACTCACAACACAAGCGAGTGTCGCACCAAGAATTCATTGGTGGCCAAGATGAAGGCTTTTGAATTGGTTGCATGCTCTAACTCTTAATTAGAACCCGACAAGGGGAATGATAAAGGGAATGATATTATTGATGCGGAGCCCGATGCCACTTTTTCCACCACAATATCTAGAAGGAGGAACTAGAAGATCCAGAGGAGGGGGAGCATCTCTTCCATTCCCAGATCTGGGTAAAGGGTTCCCTATTGTAGTTCATTGTTGACAACAGGATCCAAAAGAACATCATTTCAGCAGAGGTCATGAAGCAATTGGGATTTTCTACCACAACACACCCAGAACTACACACCATCTGGTGGCTTCACCAAGGACAGGATCTCCGCATCAGCCAGCAGTGTCGCCTTCCCTACAACATCAAGCCCTTCACAAATGAGGTATTATATGGAATTTCTCCTCCTGATGTTTCTGATGTATTATTATGCCAACCATACTTGTGGAAGCGACACACTATGTATGAATCTTGCCATTACGTTGTTATTGTTACTTTGGGAAATAAGCTATATAGGATACCAAAGTTTGCGCCGCCTGCCGCCATCTCTTTAGTTACTGCAAAAAAATGCAGTAAGCTCATTTAAAAAATTGGGTATTTTTTTTTCCTAATAATCCTCCCTCAGGGAAAGAATAATATTGTGGCCACAACCTCCAAACAGGGCTCCTTCGCATGAAAACAACAGATGGACAAGGTCGTGGAGGAGTATGGGGACATATTCACCTCACCCGTAGGGGTGCCTCTACACTGTCAGGTCAAGCACCCCATCAATCTAACCCTAGTTGCGATGCTACCCAATGGACCAATTTATCGACGCTCTGTTCTGGATAATGACGAAATCAAGAGATAGATTCAAGAGCTACTGCAGAAATGTCACATCCAGCTAAGTTCATCAACTTGTGGGAGCACAATAGTGTTGGTGCAGAAGAAGGATGGGACTTGGAGACTTTGTATTGACTATCAATAGTTGAACAAGATCAATGTCCGGAATAGGTACTCGATCCCACAGATTGATGAGATTCTGGACCAAATCAAGGGGGAAATATATTTCAGCAAGATCAACTAGAAGCCTGGGTATCACCAAGTACCAATTGAAGCCTCCGCTATGTGGAAGACTACCATAAAATCTGAGGGCCTTTTTGAATATTTGGTCATGCCTTTCAGGTTGATGAATGCTCCACGCAACATTCATGAGGCTGATGGATGACATCTTGCAGTAATTCACCAACTCATTTGTAGTAGTGTACTTGGATAACATCCTAATCTTTAGCCCGACTTGGGAAGATCACCTCCACCACATCCAACATGTCCTCCAAACATCGTGGCAACACATGTTTTGTGCCAATTTGGAGAAGTGAAAGTTTGGCATGACCCAAGTTCGCTATCTAGGATACATAATTGATGAGTGGGGGGTGAATGTGGATCTAGCCAAGATCCAAGTCATTCGGGATTGGCCAGCCCCAACCACTCTAATAGAGCTCTGCATCTTTCTAGGTCTTTCTAACTTCTACCGCATGTTTGTGTTGGATTTATCTCATATCACTTGGCCCTTGTGCCAAGTCATGAAGGGAGAAGTGAAAGAAAAATTATTTTGGTCTAAATCTCAAGAGAATACATTCGTCGAGTCGAAAAATCACCTCTGCTCTTCCCTAATGCTCAAATTACGGCCAGACTTGCAGCAACCATTTGAGATTTAGGGAGATGCCTTGGATTATGCCATTGGGGCAGTTCTTACTCAACAGGGGCATCCAGTGTAATATCACAATGATATACTATCTGACACAGTCTGGAAGTATCCCACTTATGAATAAGATATGTGTTCCATTATGCAGGCTTTCTGACAATGGAAGCATTAAATTTTGGTGAATGAAATGGTCATCCACACATACCACCAACCCTTGCAGTTCATATAAACACAAGGGATGTTTCAGAATGATCACCATCAGAAGTGTTCCACATATCTGCAACAGTTTCATTTGAACATCAACTACAATAAGGGAAACACCAATAATGTTGCAAACTACCTCAGCCAACTATCAATCATGGCGCTAACCAACATGAAAAACTCTTATGGGAACGAGAATTCTGATTGGTCGTTTCTCTATTAGATCAATCCAAAATTTGGTAATACATACAATACACTCTTGGAGGGTAAGCAAGTTCCAAATTTTCACCTCTAGGATGCACTTCTATGTCACCTGGGAATCCTTTGTGTTCCTTCAAGCCAGCGTGCAAAGATGATTTGGGAAGTGCACTACAGTCAGGTCGTTTGGAATATTGGGGTCGAGAAAATAGTGCCATTACTACAGATGTATTTCTATTGGTTGAATCTTCGACTGGATGTCGGGAAGTAAATCAGATCCTACACCATTTCCAAACAAAAAATCAAGAAGCAAGGCCTCTATTCTCTGTTGCCTACCCCTAGTCGACCTTGGGAATCTATCTCCATGGATTACATGTTGGACCTTCCATCTACTAAGCATGGAAATGACTATGTTTTCATGGTTGTCGATAGATTCTCATAGATGTCCATTATGGCAGCCTGCAAGAAGAATATCACAACAGAAACCATTGTTAAACTCTTATTTGAACGAGTATGGGTACACTTTGGGATCTCATATTTTTTCATCTCAGATCCATAGTACATTTTGGTCCATCCTCTGATCAATGCTAGACACCAAGCTCACCAAGTCCATAGCTTTCCATCCTCAAACGGATGGCCAGACAGAGATTGTCAACAGGATGATCATACACATTTTTCGCATGTGCAACTCAAAGCATCCATGCATATGGGATGAGAGCCTCCCCTATGTACAACACATCTATAACTAGGCTCTCCATGTCTCAACTAGCCACAACCCCTTTCAGGTGAGCTTGGGATTCCAACCACTATGTCCCATTGACATAGCCATGAAATTTGCAGCTACTCAAGTCGATTCATCTATGTCGAGTCTGAAGCTGACAAGGCGAAAAAATTCATTGAGCGAATTCAGCACATCCACCAACAGGTTCCTGACATATTGGATAGAGCCAATTCCAATTAAAATCATTGACGTGATCAATGTCGTGTGCCACAAAACTTCTATGTGGGTGCCAAAGTGTCGCTACATTTACAGAAGGAGCACCTCGTTGGACCCCACTGTAAGCTTCGTGTGCTCTGATATGGGTCATACACCATCACCAATGCTATAGGGGATAATGCCTTCAAGCTCAGTATTCCACCATTCCTTGGTCTCCACCTAATGTTCAATGTGGACCACCTTCGACCCTACTTTCCACCTCTACTGGATACCTCTGACATTGCAGAACAACTCACACCAACAGAGTTAAACTCGGACTCCATGGAATATGCCACCATAGATTGTATCATGTACATGCAAATCAAGAACACTATCCAGTAGAAGATTCAACTGTATCGAGTTGTCAAAGTTGGCCAACTCCTGCACCAAGGCAAGTGGCTCACCAGGGACCAAGTTCAGTAGAAGTTTCCTCATCTCATGGCGAAACTCAATGCAATGGGGACCATTGCTTCCTAAGGGGGGAGGAATGATCCATGTGGATATTCGTGGCCACCCACCTATTCCACTTGGGGCCCCACCATTGTTTCTTTCAGTTTTTCATTTTCCTTAATTGTATTATAGTTTATTATTTTTAGCATTTTTTTGGGTCCTGAACTTCCGGAGATGTTTTGGGGCCCTAAACAACGTTTTTTTGGAAAACCAAGAGAAACATGGGTCTTTGTTCATATTTTCCACTCAAAATTTTTATTCCTCGTATAGATATTTCTAACAAGGTATTGTGCACATCAAGCGGAGATTGTATGCCAAAGTTACGTCTTTAGGAAGTTGATGTACCAATTTACCCAAACGGGGCCCATAGTTTTTGTGCTTCATCTCCTAGGATTAGGATTTTGGATATTTAGGGTTTCCCATTGTTTCTCAATAATAAATAGGCCTTCGAGCTTCATTATAACACAGTTCATAGGCCTATAGCTACCATATATCTTCTCATAGATAAGTTACCATCACCATAGCTAGTTTATTTCAATTCTGTTTGTAAGCATATTTCAGTTATGTGATATTAATGAAATGAAGTCTTATTTCTACTGCATCTCTACTTTTATGTGTATTTCTGTATTTTATTTTGTTCTTTCATAAGTCCAGATCAGGAATTAGGGGAATTTTGAGGTCTAAATGGGCCTCTTAAGAAAAATGTACAACAAAAACAAACTTTGTAAGAACCAATAGGATTCAAGATGATGATGTCAACCATGGGGGATGATTAACCATTTTTTAAGTAAAAGGGTAAAAATATTAAAAATTAATAAAATAATAAAACTACTTTTTCAACTCGTATTTTTAACTTATCTCCCAAATTTTTTAGTCAAATTTCGAGCAAGAGTACTTGTTAGATGCAAAATTTAATTCCTTATCCAAGGAGTACCCATGTTGCATAATTTCTATGGACATTGCTACACGAAAAATGAGAAATACATTAAAAAAAAAAAAAAAAATTTGATTACAATTACGTTTTTCATGTATTTCTCATTTTTCATGTAGCAGGACCCATCGAAAGTATGAAACATGGGTACTCCTTCAATGAGGAATTAAATTTTTCATCCAACGAGTACTCCCAATCGAAATTTGAGAAATAAATTTGGGAGATAAGTTGAAAATATGAGTTGAAAAAGTAGTTTTTTCTTTTTTCCCTCTAAAATTTGATGATGTAATCAAATCTTATTTTGCTATTTCCACTATTATTTTATAATTTACTTAGGAGGCTCATCTTTGACCTCAAAATTCCCCTAATGAGTTCCTAGAGTTATTGAGATATGTGCCTTACCTCAAGGAGGAGAAGCCCAAGATTCATCGATTCATTAGTGGATTTCTGATAGCATTCAAAGATAGGATTGAGTTTGATGAGCCTAGATCATTGGATGAGTCCATCCGGAAGCCAAAGCATTGGTATGAGAAATCGAAGCACAGATCTAAAACTAATCAAGACTAGAAAGGTAATGATAAGAACAAAAGAAAATGGGACAAGAAGCGAGCAAGACCTCATGATACAAGTAACAAAGAGAATGTTGCACCACCTAATAAGTTCAATTCATCTGGTAGAGCACAGGGACCTCGATATGAGGATCATAATAAGGATGAAGGCTGGAAGCCTATAGAGTATTGGACTTGTGGAAAATATCATCATAAGAGACATTTTCCACAACATCGAGGTGGTAGAAAAAAAATATATAGTGCTTAGGAGGAACATATAGTGGGATATGTTGGACCTAATATGAATTCACTGATTGTAGCCAACATATCCCACTATATGTTCCAACATATCCCACTATCAGTGAATTCAACTTTGAGATCAGGTATGTTAAAGGTAAAGAGAACAGGGTTGCAGATTCTCTTATCATGCGGATACAAGTGAATCATATAGTAGCTATGAGTTCCTATGGGAGAGATCTACAGGATAGGATCTTGCAGGAAAGACACCAGGATGTCAAGTATATGGATCTTAGGCACAGATTGCAACAGAGTACTGAAAAGAGTACGTGTCCCTGGTGAAAATTCTATGTAGTAAAAGTTAATAAAGACAATATAATAACCAAGTTCATGGGACATGTATTCCAAGCTAGATGTTGGGAAAAACATCCTAGTGTAGGTATTCATATGGTTTATTATGGCTATGGAAATTGGAAAAGGCAATGGATAAGGCTTTTGAAATGAAAAGTGGCATTTATTGACATTTATTTATGAAATTAATGGAAAATAGGAGAAAATGGAGGCGAAAGGTCACAGGTTGCATGTGAGGAGGAAAATAATGGAAAATGAAGAAAGTAGAGGCCTCATTAATAAAAAGGCTTCTGAGGATAAAACGCTCTGAAATCACTTGGTGGGTTGAGTTACTAATCCTGGAAGCCCTAATTGGACAAACGCTCTAAAATCTTAGCGACAGTTGTGGGTTGTTACTAGTCATGGAAGCCTTGAAAAACTTGGGTGGGGACCAATCTGGTGATGGTTATGATGTCTAGTCGTGAGGTGGAATCACTAGTTAAGGGTTTAGGTAGTTGGCCTCTCGAAGCCCTGGTTTGGTTTTGATTGATGTGTTTTATGAGATCCCACATTCATGTTTGGAATATGGCACGGGAGTGAATGGCTAAAGAGAGATTGGGCTAATGCATGTCTATGGTAGGGTAGAATGTGGAAGTGCCAGACTTGGTTTCATTTTTCTTATGGAAATAAGAGCTCTTTTACTCTTCTATTGATGGGTAAATATGATTGTAATTATGTGGCTTATATGGGATTTATTTTCTTGCCATTTCTGTTGTTTTTTTGTTGGTTGCGAATGTGTTTTATGATGCTGATGATGAATGGATATCATTATGTTTGGAGTTGTAAATGAATGATCAATGTATATATGAACAAATATATGATAATATAGTTAATGTGATAAGGCTACGTTGCTTCTTAGTGATTCTCAGATAAGTATGAGACCCTACGCTCAAATATGTTATTTAAGCCTGTATATTACATATATGTGACATGTTTAATGAAACACTTGTCATGGCTAGTAGGGGTCCAATCAAGTACTTGTTAAAGTATTTTTTTTACATCATTATTATGTTTTTATCTCTCAGTTCTGAAAGTGTCATGGAGTTCTGGGTAGTGACCTGGGCTATGGGCCTAAAAAGTGGCACAAAATCAAGGTCAGATGCTCAGAACTACAGGGAAAAGTCCCCAGTCACATCCATACCCATAATGTGCATGTGACTGGAGCCTTCCAAATTCACTCCTTCACATGTCAAGGCAGTGACTCGGGGATCGATGCATGAAAAGGTCAGGTTGGATCAAGGGCTAGCCTCATGGAAGGTTGGGATGGCTCCTGGGTGTCTTGTAGCATGTGAAAAAGGTCTATGTTATGTGTTCTATCAGTTCCACTTCCTTAATTGTCACATAGGGAGTTGAATCAAATCATAGTAACTCTTCATCACATGTTTACCCCTGTTGGCCAGTTACTTTGGTAGATGTGGAAGGAGGGGGTTAGAATAAGGTTCGAATTTTTTTTTTAAATATAGACCTTGTGTATACATTTTTGAAATTACTATATTCTGATAGAAGCAGTGTTACCTCTGCAATTTCCAAAGATTCATGTGTCAATGGTTTCCTTTCTATTTCCCTATCATGCTTGTTTTCTCCTTATTCAATACTTTGATAATTATATATTTAGTGTTTGAATAAACCTTTATGAATTGGAATTCCTATCGAATTCTCAAGTTCATGTTATTCAAATTACTTATGTAATTTTCAACTTAGATATCATTTACAAAAATCATATTTTTGTTTTGTTTCTCATTTTTAGTCTCTACTGTATTCTACCATACCTTGATGATGATTTTTTTTAAGAAAGAATAATCTATCTTGCATTTGTTAGAGTTTTTCATATAGCCTATGGATAGTAGTATTCATTTATGTCAAAGACTCCATTCCCAATGGTCCCTTTTCTTCTATTTCCTAGCCAAATTCATTTTTTACAAGTAAATCTAGCCAATAAGTGTATTAGTAACCTACTACTATAGTGACCTTGAGTGGTAGAGTTAAGGATAAATACCTCTCCAGTTTGAAGGTCCAACTTACAATCCCAAAGCAATTTAAAGTTTACCTCAGTGAGTTTCTTTCCACAACCAAGGAAAAATTTTGAGATATAACATCTTGGCATTATTTGTTGAAGGTCAACAATAAATTGTAGCACGCACAATAGTGTGGGACCACAAGTCCTAGCGATACATTAGTGTGAAATCCAATTTAATTAAATAAATTGGTGCAGTGTCTAATTTAATTTTCCCTTAATTAAATTGGACAAAAAAATTTAATCTTATCTCATAATCACTTGTAAAAGTTAACTGAGTGTGATAAACTTAGTTATTTCATGAATTTCGAGTTGAGGGTGGTTGGTGAGGCATGCAGATTGATTCTATTAGTTATGGAGTG
The DNA here is from genome assembly GCA_034641835.2 of Pinus albicaulis. Lineage (NCBI taxonomy): Eukaryota > Viridiplantae > Streptophyta > Pinopsida > Pinales > Pinaceae > Pinus > Pinus albicaulis. The sequence continues at coordinate 1,526,028,085 of CM076581.1, read as the reverse complement.
TTGGGAAAAAATTGTGAATTACGGATAAATCACGCTTCCCTAGACAGGTGCTAGTCTAGAACAACAGGTGAAAGACTATACGACTATTTCTCCTAACTCAGAACAGATACACAGAGAGGATTGAAGGCTTACTTGTTCAGTCGCTTCCAAATGGCTCCTTTTGTCACTTCTATTGTAGCTTCAAATTCAAGCGGTTTGTGAGCCGAATGCTTCCTGCAAGAAAGAACACTGAAATAATAGAAGATGAAATAATATAGATATCTATTCAAGCTAGTTAGCTAAATCAGTAAAGCATAAACCATACACAACAACTAAGATCTTACAATATGGAAAATCAAAGCCAATACAAATGCATATAGGGAAAAATAAGTAGTACTCTTTATTGATGATAGGAGAGGTTACAACCTAGTGACTGATTTGAAGTGACCTTCCAGCAACATTCCCAAGCCTCATCACAGTATAAATCTCTCTAGCAGTAGCTACACAAATCTAGCTCTCAATTGAAAATTCTCCAGCATTTCTCTACTAAAATTCTTCCTCCTCAAGAACTTATAATTGTGCTCAATTTATAGATGAACTGTAGGTTGTTTTACAATCAATTACTTTCCAATAATAGGTAAGACATGTTTCCAGTCATGTAGATGTCAAATGGACACTTGGATCCGAAGATTGACACATGTGAACTCTTCTAGAAGGCACTGGCCAAGTAAAGATTCCAGAAAAATGATAATTTCACTCCCAATGTGACCAACGCACCTTTGGATGTCGGGAAGTGCTTTGCAGAGCATCCTTGCATGGGGCTACCTGCATATTCAATGCACTTAGGCCCCTTAGAGCCTACGTTGGTGAGCTCTCATATGTTATATAATAAGCTTCAAACCTTGGAAACCTTTTCTTGATGAAAGTCTTGCTTGATTTGTCTTGTTTCATGTCCTAGGGCTTGTAGTAACTGAAATTATAGGGAATGATATACCCTTGATCATTGGTCCTGGAGATGATGTCCAATTAACCAGGTTACTAGTAACGGTGCCCAAATTGACCTATAACAATTTCCCCCTAAAGTATGAGATCCAAATAATAAGAACATTTGATTGAGATGCTTTACACTGTGATGAGTCTGGAAACGAAGCGGAATGGTCACCTGCATCAATATTACAATACATTACATCATTATATATCCTCTTTGATCATAATTGTTGAGGGTAGGCATTCCCATGTTCAGCACATAAAAAATATAATAACATGTACATAATTCAGAAAGTCGTCTTCATTGGAATGTTGCCCAGATGCAGACATGCCTACAGATATAGGCCCATGTTTGGATGGAAATTTGTATGTAAATTCACTGTACAGATGATATGTACAACAATCCTGAAATCGCAGCCCAGATGGATGAAACTAGATCTAGGGTCTTCTTATCTCGTTCACTCGATGATTCGGGTACAAGTCTAGCCATGTGAATATATGATTTGTAGTCGAACATGGAAATACATCGTTTGATTACCAGCCAATGATGTGAGCTTTTAAAAAATGTGATAGAACCACCATTAATGTCAATGGCCCTCAAGGTACTGTAGTACATTTCGTAAGGCTGACTAGATTATTTGGTGCCGAACGCCAAACAAAATCTTTCGGTCAAAGGTCCGGAAGCGAGGATCTTGTCGATGTTGTAACAAGCCTCATGGTACTGGAATATGATGTTTCTAAGTGAACTTCCTGGATATTTATTTGTCATTGACAAGAAGTCACCTTATTTCAAAACAAGAGTTACTGATTTCGGAGACAAGGGTATGACTTGATATAGAAATTTTCAGGGATGACGGTCATGAAAATGAAGGTTTACGAGTATTGTAGAAGGATGAGTTTTTAATCACTGGATGACTTCTCTTGAACATATCGGTGACTCTGTGATGAGTTGGAAGCATTGACCCAAAACCGAAGTGAAGGTATGATGAACCATAGGTTTGAATGAACCGTCAAGATGATTACCCAACCCAAATAGTCACAGACATGGAGTGAAAGAAGTGTCATGTTCAAGAGCGACTTGCTACCAAAAATAAACTTCGCTCACTTTTCCCAAATTTTCCCCGGTCATTTGTCGACCAGTACCTATTTATTTTTTAACAAAATTGAGGAGGATAACATTTTCTTGATCTATAATTCAACCCTTTGGGCAAAGAAAGTATCGCTATTTAATAATTTAATGAGTCTAGTGATGAATGAAACTCGATTCTTGCCATGATCGACAAGTCCATCATTATTTTATGTTTTAACGAGATTAACGACAGTGATAGTCTGGTCCTTTTTCATATTTAGAGAGTCTAAAAAGAAGGACAAAAGAGAACTCCAAAAGTACTTTTTCATAGATTTGTCTCTCAAATCTTAAAAAGTGTAAAATAATATCTGAAAGAACCTCTTTGGTCATGATTAACCAAGGTATTCCTTTTTTGTAAATAATCCATCTCAGTCCGGAAAAGGGTTAAACTTATACTAAGTAAATATCAATTCATTTACTTTAACGAGCTCGAAAAGACAAGTGCTCAGCAATCTTTTTACATTATCGGAGTCTAAAAAGAGCTGAAAGAAGACTCCAGGGGTTCCTTTTTTGCTGTTATCAAAGCTCGAAAAAGAGATAAAAGTGCGCTTCAAATCATTTTTCGTTTTTAACAAAGCTTGAAAAATAAGGAGAAAAAATTATGCTTTGTGGTCAAGTCATTCTTTGAAATAAATCTGCACGACTAATCTATTCATCAGTTGTAACACCATTTGCATTTTGGAGTTATGAACCTAATTTTGCACCCAAACTTCAATTGTTGATTTGGTGCAATAGGTAAGAATGTTTTGAATGCCCCCTGCAAGAGCACATGTCAAATGCCCCCTGCAAGATTAGGTGCCCCCTAAGCTTCATTTCATTCACTGAAGTAGATTACTGGTTACTAATAGCTGGATGGAATGAAGGTTCATTATAGGGGAGGATTTGTTTCATTTTTTTAATGAGCTTGACATAGGAAAATAACTATGCTCATCTCCTGTTTCATTTTATAACGAGGTTGACACAGTAAAAGAACTATCCTCAAAGGCACTTGCTTCATTTTTTAACGAGGTTGACACAAGAAAAAAGAGCTATCCTCATAACCTATTTCATTTTTTAACGAGGTTGACACAGTAAAAGAACCATCCTCATAAATCTGTTTCATTTTTTAACGAGGTTAACACAGTAAAAAGAACCATCCTCATAACCTGTTTCATTTTTTAACGAGGTTGACATAGTAAAAAGAACCATCCTCATGGGGACCTATTTCATTTATCGAGGTTGACACAGGAAAATAACTATCCTCAACACTTGTTTCATTTTTTAACGAGGTTGACACAGGAAAATAACCATCCTCATTGTGCAGTTGGACTAGTGAGTGTTCTCTGGAAAAGACGTAGTCTAACAGAGTCATCATTTAAGGATCCTGATGAGCACCACAAATGATAAGTTATAACATGCGTTGATGGGTCTTCTCCAAGGTTTTCATTGAATTTTGGAATGTCTGAGGGTAACATATGTGGTATCACCAGCCACCAAGGAGAGGAACCAAATAGGATTCTAGATGATGACATGGGTGAAGTCAATGGACAAAACATCGAAAATGAAGCAACAACAGATGTTTTCGTAGTTGAAATAGATGGTTCAGTCTAGGACGTTATCTCAGCCATGGTCAAATGACCCAATGTATACCCTATAGAATCTACAGGAACTCGAAGTGAAACAGGATCAACAAAAGCAAAGAAATGTGATTGAGGAAAAGACTTGTATAGGTAAAGCTCCTACTGAAAATGAGTTGGAGTTAAAGGTGTCTCGTCTTGTGATATTTCTTCAATTGAAATCAAACCAAGTGGAAGAACTTCACCGTCTGGCACGAAGTATATTTCAAGTGGTTGACTGCACAATATGGGAGACTCAATGGCTACAATATATTTTGGAGTGATCAATACGGGAACAACTTCCGGTTGTTCGACTTCGGGGTCAAGTTTTTCTCCACTTAGGGAAGATAGCAGCTAAAATATAAGGGGATGATAGACCCTATTTCACTGGTCCTGGGGATGATGTCTATTTTGACCAATAAAAACTACCCCCTAAAGCACAATGGGATCTAGATCAACTTCCAGTTAAACAACATCGATTTCGGGAGGTATGTCTCACAGATTGGATGGATTGTGACCACGGGTAGCTATGAGGAATATTTCTCGACAACAGTAGACAAACCAGGATTTTTAGAAACAACTTGTGTCAACTCTAGGATATGGGAAGATGATGCTTCACCAGAGGTACTGATAGTACTAGTTTCAGTAGAGTGATGTCGCCTTTGACGACTAAGAGTAACTTCTGGTGGTAAAGGTGGTTTCAATGCTATTCTACGCGAATGACGGGTGAAAGTATTTTGTTCTTCCACGATGACTGATTTATTTTAACTAAAAACAAATAAACAAAGTAAAAGGGTAATGCTAGGAAAAAGGGTTTACCAAGAAACTGTGAACTGCAGAATACCTCCTGGAGAACCAAGAAGTATGGGTAGGTAATCTCCCCAAATGTTATGTTCAGTGTATCACAATTTCAAGGTGGCCGACTTGGTTCACTATGGATGGATAGCACCTAAAATTTTTCCTCCCAAATATACCCGAAGGTACATTGAGTCCCAAGTCCGTATTAGCGATGTCTGATGTGAAACCGCATAGTGAGAGCACCCCTTTATACTTATCGTACTATAACACCACCCGATATACCCGAAAGTACGTGGAATTGTTATGATATACATACATACAAGGAGTGAGGTATCACACTCGGCATGTATCGCAGACAAGTTAATGATAGCTGCTATGTTTTACGACGCTGGAACACGTCTCTAGCCTAGACCTTCTAAATGTTATTTTTATGGTTCCAATGCGTTGTTCAGTAAAATGAGATTAATTTTATGTTGATCTTGCTTAACAATTTTCCTTTCAAAGGTTCACCGCGATGATGTGTATGAAATTCCTAAAATGCAAGCTAAGAATGATAAACAATCTTTCACTTTCAGCCTTTTCAATGAAGAACCTAGCTACTAAGGGAAGAGAGCAAATAATTTGAGAGCAAACAAATCAATGAAAAAAACAAATCAATGAATCTCAAACTAAATGCAGATTTCCTAATGTTCCTTTTGCAAAACACACATTATTATACATGCAAATGCAAGTTTTTCTTTTCAATTTCCTTAATGTTATGAATGCAGAAAAGAAACTAGGTGCACTAAATCAATAATTCAAATGATTTTTACTTTCGAGAAACAAAGAATACAAACAAAAATTTCTCTTTTGAAGGAAAAATGAGGATTTCAACAACAATTTCTCCTATCAAGGAAATGAATATTTTACGACAATTTCCTATTTCGAAAGAAAATGATTCTTAATGTGACCATAAAAAATTACTTTGAAATCAACTTGTCAATGATAAAGAAAAACTTTTTTAAACAAACATTTAACAAATTTTCAGTCAAAGGTGAAGAAATATATAGAGTCACTGGTCAATTGAGCATAAAACTTTTTAAAACATAGCAACAAACAAAATTGAAGAAAATTGCAAAGGAAAATTCAGTAGAATTTGGGTACTTTTAGGTGTCAATGCAGTCTCCAAGGGGAGACAGTGCCCTGCAACGCAGGCTAGGAAGGGAGACAGTACTCTACAAAGAAATGTGTCCTGTCTAAGGGTGCGTTGGGCGCAGTATAAAAAGAAAAATACTACTGTTTAACTCACTGTCTTTGCTAATTAGGCTTTGAAAAAGTTTAACATTTATGAGTAACAACTACTGGGTGGATAAACAAAGCAAATCATAGGCTTAAACACCTAGATCTAAGAGAAATTCTCCCCAGTGGAGTCGCCAATTTGTTGGGCTAGAATTGTGAATTACAGATAAATCATGCTTCCCTAGATAGGTGCTAGTCTAGAACAACAGGTGACAGACTATACGGCTATTTCTCCTAACTCAAAACATATACACAGAGAGGATTGAAGGCTTACTTGTTCAGTCACTTCCAAATGGCTCCTTCTGTCGCTTCTATTGCATCTTGAAATTCAAACGGTTTGTGAGATGAATGATTCCTGCAAGAAAGAACACTGAAACAGCAGAAGATGCAATAATATAGATATCTATTCAAGCTAGTTAGCTAAATCAGTAAAGCATAAACCATACACATCAAATAAGATCTTACAATATGGAAAATCAAAGCCAATACAGATGCATATAGGGAAAAATAAGCAGTACTCTTTATTGATGATAGAAGGAGAGGTTACAACCTAGTGACTGATTTGAAATGACCTTGCAGCAATGTTACCAAGCCTCACCACAATATAAATCTCTCCAACAGCAGCTACAAAAATATATCTCTCAGTTGAAAATTCTCCAACATTTCTCTACTAAAATTCTTCCTCCTCAAGCACTTAGATATGTGCTCAATTTATAGATGAATTGTAGGTTGTTTGTTAAGTCCCTATATTAATAGTGTAGCCCCTTATTATGTTAGTGTAGCCCCCCTATTGTTATTATTGTACCCCTGTAACCCCCATATTGTTATTATTGTGCCCTTACATTATTATTGTTAGGTCGGCTAGGATTACATTATGGCCCCACTAGGATTATAGTGTGGCCCCATGGACTCCTATATATAGAAGGAGGTTTTGTTCATTTGTATCATCCAAGAATTGTTCATTTATGTAATGTATTGGAGGTTGCCCCCTCGAAGTGGCTCATTTCTAAGGCGTTGATATCTCTTTTCTTCTATTTTTGGAGCTGGTTACACAACATTTGGTATCAGAGGCTTTGGATTCTAGGGTTTCGCTGCTCCAAACAGGTCATCGTGGCATTTTCGCTATAACTTTTTTTCTACGAAGTTTCAGAAGCTGAAATTTTTAGGGTGCGAAGAAAAAATCCTGAGGAAGCTTGTATAAAAATTTCAGAGTTTTGTTCACCAATATTTTCAGAATATCATCTTTGGAAGTTAGGTCTTTTCAGCTCCTAAGCAGTCCGCTTCGTGGCATTTTCGCTATATAGTTTTTTCTGATTAAAATCTGAAATTCATGTGGTGTGAAGATGAAATCTTGAGAAATTTTTCAAAGATTTCAGAGCTTGGTTCATGTATTTTTTGGAATAAGATCATGGAAGGTAGTGCTTTGTCAGGCTCCTGAATTGCATCTCAAAGAGGTGATCGTGGGAAAAGTTCAATAACTCTCTCTCTGGGCATCGGATTGGAGTGCCGTAAAAAGTGGTCGCAAGTACACAGACTGTAGTTTATTTTCTATCAATTTCAGAGACAAAGGATGAAACAGTGACACGTGGCAAGTCGTACAAGTTCGCTCTACTGAACCAGTCCATAATTAGGTCATTGTGGGAGATTGGACACAAATTTGTTTTGGAGAATCCAAATCAGGTCAGACCTGTGGCATTAAAAAGAGAATTTAGAGGGATACTTCAGTGCTGAATTTCAAATATTGAAGGGCCACAATCACAGATATAATCCAGTTTCAATATCAAGCTCCTCAAAAGCAAGAAAAAGACATGTATCGATCTTGTTTGAAGAATCAAGTTGAATTGATTCCAAGGGAATATTGGAGAATTTTTGTCAGTAATGGGTTCTATTATGCCTCCAAAAAATAATTCCATACCAATTAAGCCCTCAGAAAGCTATACTATGACGCATGAGGAGGAAGAATTGCAATATGAGATATCAAAATTACAGTACCAAGTGCAACAAATTTCGATCTTACGAAGAGCAATTGAAGATGAAATAGATGGTTTAAAAGCAGAAGTGGAGGATAAGTTGGATGGTTTGAAGGATCCAATAATAGCAAATATGGATGATAAATTAACGGAAGATCACATCGAGCATCAACAATAAGTTCCCCAACTCTCAAAGGATAACCCAACTTTGGTGCAGAATCTAATGAAACAACATGAAGATCAACATCATCGAAATAAGTTATGAAGCAGTCATAAAAACAAGAACTCGACAGCTACGAAATCAATCAATTTCAGAGTATCTCATCAAGTGGAAGAACTTACCCACTGAAGATTCTACATGGGAGGATGAGAATTTTATACAGAAGCACCCAGAGCTACTCAAGCGTTGAGGACAACACTTTTTTGAAGGAGAGGGCATGTTAGGTCCCTATATTACTAGTATAGTCCCTTATGTTAGTATGGCCCCCCTATTGTTCTTCACACCCTGCCTTTTTCATATTGTTGTGTGTGCCCTTACATTATTATTGTTAGGTGACTAGGATTGTGCCTCTGGCCCCACTAGGATTATGTTGTGGCCCCATGGACTCCTATATATAGAGAAGGAGGTTCACATTCCATTTTGTATCATCAAAGGTGTTATTTTATGTAATGTATTGGAGGTTGCCCCCTCGAAGTGGCTTATTTCTAAGGCGTTCATATCTCTTTTCTTCTATTTTTGGAGCTGGTTACACAACATTGTTTTGCAATCAAAGACTTTCCAATAATAGGCAAGACATGTTTCCAGTCATGTAGATGTCAAATGGACACTTGGATCTAGAGCTTGACACATGTGAACTCTTCTAGAAGGCACTGGCCAAGTGGAGATTCCAGAACAATGAGAATTTCGCTCCCAATGTGACCACACACCTTTGGATGTCGGGAAGTGCTTTGCAGAGCATCCTTGCATGGGGCTATCTGCATATGCAATGCACTTAGGCCCCTTAGAGCCTGCATTAGTGAGCTCTCATATGTTATATAATAAGCTTCAAACCTTGGAAACCTTTTCTTGATGAAAGTATTGCTTGATTTGTCTTGTTTCTTGTCTTAGGGCATGTAGAAACTGAAACGATAGGTAATGGTAGACCCTTGATCATTGGTCCTGGAGATGATGTCTAGTTAACCAGGTCATTGGGAACGGTGCCCAAATTGACCTATAACATGGAGTTCGAGTTGTATTTAGTGCATTAGTCTAATGCATGAGTAATCAGTTAACTCGGTTAGGTAATTTAAATTCAGTTGAACTAGTTGTAACTATTTGTTGCACTAGTGAGAGATCAAGTGAACTAAATCAAATTTAATTCACAATCAGTGATCTGCCATGCAACTAATGATTTACTATTAATATATGCTTGCATGTCAGTTCCAGTGGAGACCTAGTTGAGACAAAGGTTAAAGGGATGTTAACTATCATTTGTATCATTAGTAGGTTGCCATGCAACCAGACATCCACTAGATTAACCATGATCCTTGCGCAATTTTGGAAGGTTGAAATTCCTAAAGAATAGAGATTGAACTCCACATGAATTTTTCAAGCAAGGTAGGTTGATTAGAGGCTGATAATTGGCTAAGCGTTGGATGATTTTGTCTGGGTCAGTGTGAGACAGTTGTGAGAGTGCAGAAGACTCTTGTGAGAAGAGTGCATTGTAATTGTTTCATGATTCCATCGTGAATATACAATAGAAGATAGAGGGATTTTGAGAAATAAGCTTTCCCAGGAAAATATTTGTGTTGTGGTTTGATTTGATTCTTTCTTTACTTGTTGTGATTGGTGATTGTGTTTATTTTCCGCAATTGATTTGTAGAAGGATACAGTATCTATCTTTAGTAAATTTCTTGATCAGATTGAATACAATGATATACATATGTTTGTACAATTTCTACATGGTATCAGAGCATAGGAAATCTCTATAGTGGAGGAGAAGTTGAGTTTGTGACTGAATATAATTCGAATTTGCAAAAGCATTCTTGGTGCGACAAGCGGATCAGGATCGAAATGGATTTCAATGGCTTGAGATTGGAGTATGCACTCAAGGGTAGTTCCAATTATATTGCGTGAAAAGATAGGATGGAGGCAGTATTGGAGGAAAATGGGTTGAAATAATTCATTGACAATGACATTCCAAAACCTGCTGCAGTAGATGCCGCAAATATTGATGCTTGGCAAAATAAAGTTGCAAAGGAGAGGAGCATCTTACTAGAGGGAGTACAAGACCACATTGTCTCAAGTCTCCATGGAAAAGCGACACCACATTCAATGTGGAAAGTTTTGACAGATTTGTTTTAGAGTAGCTGTGATCATAGAAAATTGGCACTGAAGGACAAGCTCAAGAAAATCAAAATGGAGAAAGGCCACACCATTCTGAAATATTTAACAAAGTTTGTCCAATGTCGGGATGAGTTTGGGAGTGTCGAAATTACTATCGCGGATGATGACTTAGTGAGCCTATATCTTCTAGGACTTCCCAAGATTTGGCATAGTTATCAACACTCTATCAATGGGAGGGAGAATCTCCTAGATTGGGAACGAATTTAGTCAGATTTGGTGCAAAAAGAATTCAGGAAAAATACCAAGGATGGATCTTCATCTAAGAATGATGATGAAGAAATTTGTGCTTTGGATGCTAAGGTGAGGAAGGGGAAAGGAAAGATATCCTATTCCAAATCTAAGTCCGACAAATATGGCAAGAAGCGCGACATGTCCATAGTGAAGTGTTTTCATTGTCATGAGCATGGACATTATGCCACTAATTATCCACAAAAGAAGAAGACCAGGAAGGATTTAGGATTTGCAGTTGGTGAGGCTTTGGCCTCGCAATTTGAGCTTGAATTCTCACTCATTTCATGCATGGTGTCAATTGCAATAGGATCATTGTGGTACTTGGATATTGGTGCATCGCTTCACATGACGGGCGACAAAGAAATTTTCAGTAGCTTGGAGGAGAAGGACCTTCAGATGCATATCGAAATGGGTGATGACGGGCGGTATAGTGCTAGCGAGATTGGTACAGTTACCTTCCAGAGAAATTCAGGTAAACCTTTATTATTAAAATATGTAATGCATGTACTAGGATCATTCTCTACTGCAAAGCACAAGTACTATGTGATATGTTTTTATGATTTTTCTAGAAAATGTTGGATATACTTCATGCAGAAGAAAGATCAAACATTCTCAAAATTTCTTGAGTTCAAAGCACTAGTAGAGAAATATATGGGGAATCATGTGAAGGCTCTTAGGAGTGACAATGGTGGTGAGTACATCTCCAATGAATTCAATAACTTATGTAGCAAAGAAGGAATTTGGAGAGATTTGATTGCGCCCCATAACCCACAACAAAATGGGGTCGCAGAAAGAAATAATAGAAAAATTGTGGGTGCATCACGAGTGATGATGCATGATCAGGGCCTACCATTGCATCTGTGGGCGAAGGCATGCAACACAACGGTATTTGTGAAAAATCGTATTCCTCATCCGATACTTGGTATGAGTGCACTAGAGGAGGCTTTTTCTGGTAAGAAACCTCATGTTTCATAGTTTAAAATTTTTGGCTCATTTTTTTATGTGCATGTGAAAAGAGACACAAGGAAGAATCTCGAACCAACAACTGATATTGGGATATTTTTGGGGTACACTGATAGTCCCCACAACTATCGGGTGTATTTTCCAAACAACAGGATGACTGTTGTGAGACGGGATATAAAATTTAATGATGAGAAATCCATGTGATTGACCCTTGAGAGGGAGCTGGATTTGCATGGAGGTGAGGAACCCTTGGTTCCAAAAAATGAACCTCAATATGTGGATCAACCACATGCAGAGGATCATGGAGTGGCAGAAAACACTCATGTAGAGCCATCCACCAGAAATGGTAGAAGGCGCACCACAGAATTTGATAGATTGAGACTTGATGCAGTATAGCATGTAGGAGAACCTACTTCACTGCACAGATAGTGATAGTCTCTAGACAGGTTTACTGGATATATTGCTCTTATGAGAAATTTTTTTGTGGTAGAACCATCCTCCTTTGAGGAAGAAGTGTAGCAACCAATTTGGGTTGACACTATGGTTGAGGAGTATGACTCCATCGTCAAGAAAAATACATGGGAAGTTGTCCCAAGACTGGTCAGAAAATTAGTGATAGGATCTAGATGGATCTATAAGGTGAAGCAGGTGATAGATGGGAGTGTGGAGAAGTACAAGGCTAGATTTGTGGCCCGGTGATTCTCACAAGTTGAGGGGATTTACTATGAGGATACTTTCGCACTGGTTGTGAGGTGCTCTTCCATTAGATCTATCCTTGCACTCTCAACGCAAATGGGGTGGCGCATTCATCAGATGGATGTGAAAAATCTATTTCTCAGTGGGTTTACTGAGGAACAAGTGTACATAGAGCATTCAGAAGGTTTTGAGACCTTTGACAGTGAGTCGCATGTGTGTCGACTGAAGAGAGCACTGTATGGGCTGAAGCAAGCACCTCGTTCTTGGTACACTCATATTGACAGCTATTTCACCGGGTTGGGCTTCACCAAAAGTGAATCCTATGCGAACCAGTACCAGATTGTGGTTGATGGTAAGCTCTTTATTATCGTACTTTATGTTTATGATCTAATTTTGATAGGTGATGAGAAGTTGATAACTTCTTGCAAGGAGGATCTTGCAAGGGAGTTCAAAATGAAGGACATGGGACTCCTTCACTATTTCCTTGGTTTGGAAATATGGTAGTGGGATGGTGAGAAATTTGTTTCTCAAGGCAAGTATGCCAAATCGATTATGGGTAAGTTTCACATGGAGAGCAGTAAACCCATGGAGACTCCTCTTCTAGGAAATTGGAGGAAAGAGTATGCTACATTAGGAGAAGTAGTGGACACTACTGTCTACATGTAGCTAGTGGGTTCACTGATGTACTTAGTGAACACCAGACCATACATTTGCTATGCAATTAACCAACTAATTCAAGCTATGGTTAAGCAGACCAAGCTCTTTTGGAAGGAGGGGAAGCATGTCTTGAAACATCTCAGGTGCACTATAGAGTATGGATTATGGTACAGACGGACAGAGGGAGTGGAGCTTCAAGGCTTCACAGACGCAGATTGGGCAGGAAGTCCATAAGATAGAAAGAGCACATCAGGAGGGATATTCAGCATATGATCGATAGTAGTTTCTTGGTATATCAGGAAGCAATGATCTGTGGCACTCAGTTCAGTTGAGGCAGAGTGTATGGCAGCAAGTCAGGCTGCATGTGAGACCATCTGGATGAGAAAGATCATGGTTGGTTTGTTTGGTTCTCAGATGGATCCGGCAGTGATACATTTTGATAACCTGTAATACCAAAATTTTCTATTTTTTTATTTGACAATTGAACAAGTCCAAAGGGTACAGTGGACCCTAATGGAAAACATTTGTGTGGAATTATTTATTATTTTAAATTAATAAAATAAAATGGAAAAATTATGTGCAATGACTAAATTGAGATTTGAGATCTGGAAACCCAATCCATGAGGATGGATAAGGGGATAAGACTTTTCCACAACTTCCAGAAATCCTTGGAAGGAATAAAACAAGATACTAAAATTAAATCTGGAGATAAATATCTAATTTCCCCAATAAAGAGGAAAGTATTGGTAGGAGGTGGAATAAAGTTGGAAAAGCAGAAAATACATCTTTAAAAGTACCTCTGTGGAAGAAACAGAGGGAAATCCTAGGAAAAACAGGAATAAAGCATCCTGAATTAATTGGACGCGGTGAATGGAAATAGGTTGGGGAAACCAAAGCTTAAGTAAGCTACTTTAGGATAGACAAAGGGTTGTTTATGGCTGGAGCAAAGGATCTCTGCTCGGGGGTGAGTTACAGAGAAATAACTCTATGGTTGGGATGAAATTAGTCAGACCTAAGTGGTATGCACATTCAATTGAAAATGTTTTTTTATTTATAATTTTAATGTTGTGATGTCTCAGGGATGATTAGGGAATATTTATGTTAATGTGAAGTTGGTTAAGTTAAATTTGTGGAATATATATTTGAGAAAATATCAGTTACAGTAATATATGAAAGACCTATACATTTAACAGATTTAGTTACATCAGAAATGTTGAAATCTGTATATTTTCATAGACATAGTCTGTTGAGGTCCAACTCTGAGAATGTCTGAACCCGACGACGGGTTTAAATCTGAGGTTAGGCACGTCACAGAAAAATTCTTGGCTATAGTTGATTAAATTAGAATGCTATTACTAAACTGATTTGATTATCAAAAGAAAAAAATCACAGTGTGTAATCTAAATTCAGTTACAGATAAGAGGTAAATAAATTCATTACAGCTATAGCTAGAATCTACTGTACAGGTATATCTCACTGTATTAAATACATAAAATAGTTGCAGAATTGAACATTAGAGGTACTGAAATAACATGAAATAGTACACTAACACTGAATATAATCTGAAATAATAATTTAAAGACAAGGCATTCTCATTCTGGAAACACATTGAAATAATTGTGCCTAAAATTTAAAAGATAAGGTAACTGTGGTAAAGCCTCGAAGCTAGAGGCATCTCATTCTTGAAGAAGTACATAAAAGCAGAAAAATTAATGTATAGGAAATTATAAATGCGGAAGTATATATTAATTTGTGTAATGCCTCATATATCATATGATATCTGCCCTCTTAAAGAAAAAGATGAAGAAATTGCTTGAACATAAATATATATATCTGTGTGTGTGTGTGTGTGTGTGTGTGTGTGTGTGTAGTTAATTGTTGATTGTCTTCAACAAATTGTACATATCTAGAAAGAGTAGTAAAACTGCGTGTATATGTATATATATATTAAAACTGGTATACCTCTAAATATAATTGATACTCAATATTACTGTTAACCAAAATCTGTCGGTGCAGTAATAAACAACATGTAAATGGCATTAAAATAGTTGATGAAAACTACTATTTGAAACTGCAATATGCAATAGAACAAGTATACCTAAAAGGAAAAAGATTAATTTCTAATAAAGGAAACTGATAAGTATGTAGCAGAATAAAGCAGTTGGGTTCTTTTTATATGAAATAAGAGACCTCTGACGGCAACAATGATAGATATAGAACAAAACTGTAATATAAGGTTTAAAAAGTATACTGGTACATAGGTACCTGAGTGACCTTTTAAAATGAAACTAAAAGAGTAGTTATATAGTCCACTTATATTACATTGACGCTCACTAGCCAAGAATGTCAAACAAATTACATGTTGTTCAAATGAGCGATATTTAGTTACAGTTTATCATTCTCGGAACCAAGTTCAAAAGAAAAGAAAGAAAAAACGAACCACCCAAATGGGAAATTAAAAATAAGACGCCATGATTGAAATGTCAAAGTTGTCACGATGGTGGAGGACCAACCTATATGACAGCAAAGGAATTATTAACCCAAGCCAAAACTCAAATCGAAAAGTGGAAATCGAACTTGATTGGAAGTGTACAGTAGCATAGTATGCTTACCTGTACACAGCAACATCATAAGTTAGGTATACAAAAATTATAGTAAGAAAAAGAATGAAAACGTTAAATATAAGATTAAAAACGTCCAATACCTAATGGGTATGGGATTTTTATGCCCTCTGAAACACCAAGAACACACATAGATGATGATTAAGTAATAGCGTAAAAATAGTGAATACAAAAGGGTACAATAAGACTGAAGTAGAGGAAGAAATTCCTACTAATTCACAAGGAGCGGGGTATGAAAGGAAAGGCACAAGTAATGAACAGAAATAATTTCAAGCCTTCATAAGAAAATTGGGATTTATGGACAATGACCAATCACCCAAATTAACCCATTCTGTCGACGGTATAATTGTAAATCGAATTAATGAAAAATAGAAAATACTTAAGAAACCTTGAACTTTGGTAATAGATCTTACCAGTCACATCAAAAAGAGAATGGCCCAAATTTAGTGCGGAATAAGAGCACGAGTAACGAAATCATGATAATGCATGGACTAAGATGTCAGTATCAAACGAAAAGAATTACTCTCTGCAGAAAATCAAAACTGGAATTAAAACCATAGAAAAATCTGAAACAAAAGTTTAAAAAAGGTATTTAATCTCACAGAATAACAGTAGAACATTAAGAAGGAATCTTACATCATCCAGGGAAAATTGAATGACGCTCTGCGTGCCAACGTGTGCTTAATACCTCTCAATCGTAGAGACTCGACGTAATAGAAATCGTCGGCGTCCAAATGAGCATCTCGAAAATAAAATAGAAATGATATACCTTGAAAACCATAATGGTTTCATTGCCCATCACCATCCATGTGGTGACTGATTTGGGATCCTCCCTCGGATCAACACTTTGGAAGTTGCATAGATGGCACCGAGTAGAAGAGTACAAGAAAAATTAAAGCGATCGCATCTCGAGAGTAATTCTCATGGGGTGTGGCATATCGAGAATTGAAATAGGTGGGTGACATTAAATAAAGGTGGATTTTTGAGTTGCACGGAAATATCCTCAACGATATTACCACCGATATCCCTTGTTAGTAAGGTACCAAAACGTGTTAAGTGGCAGAGCAATTAACGTATGGAAGTGAGGGTTGTAGTGTTATGGTTATGATATACAAATAGCGAATTCCAGAAGTAATCTAACTCTAGAAAAACAAAATTTAAGATACTATGAGGTTATATGGTAAAACCGGATAGAGAAGAGAAACAAAGAAATTATATGTAAGATATATATATATATATATATATATATATATATATATATATATATATATATAAACGTGAAACGTGAAGAACTTAATGAGTATCATTTCAGTGGTAAAATTTATAGATACACAAAGTTATAACAGTCATAAGGAGAATAATGAACCATATATATATGGTGTATAGATTTCTCTAGTAACGAAAGAGAGAGAGAGTTATTCAGGTTGGAGAGGAAAGTGAACTGACCAATATAAATAAATTATAAAAATGGCAGTCCGTACTACTGATAACCCTATGTCCAAATGTAGCGAATATTAAAAAAAGACAAATATAGTAATGAGATGGATTGTGAAAAAAAAAATTAGAGCTGTTACAAATGGTATCAGAGCCCAAGTTAAAACACTGGGTGAATTATTTGCTCACATCAGAATTTTTATATTGTTGTAAAAATTTATTGAATTTAAAAATTTTCTAATGTCTAATTTCATGTATAGTGAACAGTGTTGAGGAATACAGCTACGAACCATGACTAAAGGGGACGAGCTGTATGTGGATCTAGGTGGTGGAAAAAATACGCCAGATCCCAATGCTCCATTGATGGCTATGTTGCATAAAATGCAAAGAGAAATGGCGTAGCTCAAAAGCCACAATGAAAGGCTATCATTAGCCAGTGAATAGTAGGATAGATTGATAAGAGAATTGACTTCCCAGAATAGCCAAGAAGGTGAAGATTTTGGAAGGAAGAGGAAGGGAAGAGTCAATTTCTCAGAAGATTCTGAGGAATATGATGCCTCTAGACCGCAGTATAGAAGGAACATGGAATTTCAAGGTGAATTCTGGAAAATCAAACCTCCTTCCTATGATGGAGAGAAGGAGGAAGATGCTGAAGTGTGGCTTCTGAATACGATGAAGTGTTGGGGTTGTGGAGAACCTCATCTATTGAGGGACTGTCCACATAGAAATATCTAGACCTTACAAGTACTGAGAGAAGCAACAAATTTTAATGATGTGGCAAGAAACATCCCCAAAATTAGTGCTTCTCTCGAAGATCATCAAGCAGAACACCAGTCCACTATGGTGAAGTACAAGGTATGATTGCTGACAAAGCTATTTTTTTTTTAATAGATCCAAGTGCATCTTTAAGTTATATCAGTCGTCAAATGGTAGAAAAATGTAACTTAAAGTCAGAAAAATTCCAATAGTCTTGCGTAGTTCAATTAGCCATTGGGACAAAATGGAAGGTGGCTCATAAGTTGCCCCAAACAGCCATAAATCTGAATGGATACCAAACAGAATTAAATATAAATATTTTGCCTTTAGGGTCTTATGATATACTGGTAGGGATGGACTGGTTAGAGAAACAGAATTCCATGATGAATTATTCAGACAAAACCTTACATTGTATAGACAAGGAGGGAAGACCAGTTATAGTGAAAGGAAAACCTAAACCCATATCTGTGAGAAAAAATTCAGCACTTCAGTTGAAGAGAATTGCTAGAAAGGGTTATCAAGTGTATTTTTTTCATGTAGAGGAATTGGGATAGCTGGTAGAGGAAAATCCTTTGGAAACATTACCTGTTATAAAAGAATTCAAAGGTGTTTTTCCGGATGAAATTCCTCATCTACCCCCTAGGAGAGAGATTTATTTCTAAATTGACTTAGTGCCGAGAGCAACTCCAGTTTCTAGAGCCCCATACAGAATCAGTACTCCGGAATTAATGGAGTTGAAAATGAAACTACAAGAGTTGTTGGACAGATGTTACATTAGACCGAGTGTGTCCCCATGGGGAGCACCAGTGTTGTTTGTGAAAAAAGAAAGACGAAACTTTTATAATGTGTATTGACTATCATCAATTAAACAAGCTGACAATAAAAAACAGATATCCTTTACCCAGGATAGATGACCTCTTTGACCAAGTTAGAGGGGAAACAGTTTTTTCAAAATTTGATTTAAGGACAGGTTACCATCAGTTAAGGATTAAATATGAAGATATATGTAAAACAACATTTAGAACCATGTATGGACACTATGAGTTTTTGGTTCTACCGTTTGGGTTGACCAATGCACCTACTACTTTTATGTGCTTAATGAATAGTATCTTAAATAAATACTTGGACAAATTTGTATTAGTATTTATTGATGACATTATGATTTATTCTAAGAATGAGGCTAAGCATAAATAACATCTTAGAACTATTTTGCAAACTCTCAGGGAAAACAAATTATATGCTAAGTTTAGCAAATGTGAATTTTTCAAAGATAAATTTCAATACCTGGGTCATATAATTTCAGAACAAGAGTTAGTAGTGGACCCAGAAAAGATTAAAGCAATAAGAGAGTGGTTTGTACCTACTGATGTATCTGTTGTAAGATCCTTTATGGGAATTGCAGGGTACTATAGGAGGTTTGTGGAGATATTTTCATTCTTATCTTACCCCATTACATCCCTACAAACGAAAGGATTTAAGTTTGAATGGACTGAAAAATGTCAAAACAAATTTGAGAAATTAAAACTGAAACTTACAATAGCACCTATTTTAAAGATTGATGATCTAGACCAGGAATTTTTAGTGTGCACAGATGCTTGTGGAGAAGGATTAGGAGGAGTGCTACTATAAGAAAATTCTGTGATAGCCTATGAATCTAGAAAACTTAAGAAACATGAACAGAATTATAGTGTTTATGATCTTCAGTTAACTGCTGTAATCCATGCTCTCAAAATGTGGAGACATTACCTTTTAGGGAAAAATTTTGTGTTGATGACAGATCACATCAGCCTAAAGTATTTCTTCACCCAAACAGATTTGAATGCTAGGCAAGAGAGGTGGTTGTCTTTCCTTAGTGAGTTTGACATGGAGATCAAACATATTAAGGGTAAGGAAAGCAAGATTGTAGATGCATTAAGCAGAAATTCTTGGAAAAGTGTAATTAATGTTGGGAGTAGTGTAAATTTTGACATAGAGGGACTAATACAAGAAGTGGTGAATCAAGACCAAAACTATGAAAAACTTTAGTTGCAAATGCTAAAAAATGAAGTGAAGGGATATACACAGAACCAAAGAGGGTTATTTTGTTTTAGAGACAGATTGTACATTCCTGATGTAGATTCCCTAAAGAAATAAATTCTGTATGAATACCATAAAAACCCCTTTGTTGGACATCCTGGATATCATAAATTACTTACAACTTTAAGAAAGAACTTGTTTTGGCCTGGTATGAAAAAGGATGTGGCAAACTAATTAGCTAGATGTATTGAATGTCAACAAGTAAAGGTTGAACATCAGCATCCAGCTGGGTTGCTAAATTTTTTACCCATCCCAGAATGGAAGTGGGATGGGTTTCCATTGATTTTTTTACTGGTTTACCAAGGACCAAAAACTAGCATGATTCTATTATGGTTGTAGTGGATACTTTGACTAAAACTACCCATTTTATACATTTACAATCTACCTTTGGTACTGCCCAAGTGGAAAATGTATTTATGAAGGAGATTGTAAAATTGCATGGTGTTCCTAAAATGATCATTTCAGATAGAGATGCAAAATTCACTATATATTTTTGGAGGATTTTGTTTGGAGGCATGGGTACCACATTAAATTTTAGTATTGCTTACCATCCCCAAACCGATAGTCAAACCAAAATAATAAACCAAATCCATAAAGATGAGCCCTTTTGAAGCACTTTATGGCAGAAAGTGCCATACCCCTCTAAGTTGGAGTCATCTTAAAGATAAACTAATACTTGGACCAGAAGCCTTACAAGAAATGGAAATTTTTTTGAAAAAGATCCAACAAAACATCAAAACAGCACAAGACGGGCAGAAAAGTTATGCAGATAAAAAGTGAATTCATAGAGAATTCAGTGTGGGTGATCATGTGTATCTAAGGATTAAGCCTAAGAAAAGTACTTTGCACACAGGAAGTTGTGAAAAACTAGTGCCACGATACTGTGGACCTTTTGAAGTGCTGGAGAGAGTTGGACCAGTTGCATAAAAGCTGGCTTTACCCTTTCACATTAAGGTTCATGACGTATTTCATGTTTCGTTATTAAACAAATATGTGCATGATTCGAGTCACGTTATTGATTGGAATGGGATTCAAGTGGAACCAGAAGGGAATTTCTTCTAGAGCCGCTTGAAATCTTCGAGCGGGAAGAAATTGAGCTTCGGAACCGGATAGTGGCCAGGGTGAAAGTGGAGTGGAGGCATTTTACACCCGAAGAGGCTACTTGGGAGCGACAGGCTGATATGATGGAAAAATATCCATCATTGTTTATACAGTGATTTTGTTATTTATTTTGTCAACACCGAGGACGATGTTTGTTTTTAGAGGGGGAATATGTAATACCCCAAGTTTCTATGCTTTTATTTGACAATTGAACAAGTCCAAAAGGGTACAGTGGACCCTAACGGAAACATTTGTGTGGAATTATTTATTATTTTAAATTAATAAAATAAAATGGAAAAATTATGTGCAATGAATAAATTGAGATTTGAGATCTGGAAACCCAATCCATGAGGATGGATAAGGGGATAAGACTTTCCCACAACTTCCAGAAATCCTTCCCCCAATAAAGAGGAAAGTATTGGGAGGAGGTGGAATAAAGATGGAAAAGAGGAAAAGACAGCTTTAAAAGTACCTCTATGGAAGACACAGAGGGAAAACCTAGGAAAAACATGAATAAAGCATCCTGAATTAACTGGATGCAGTTAATGGAAATAGGTTGGGGAAAGCAAAGCTTAAATAAGCTGCTTCAGGATAGATAAAGGGTTGTCTATGGTTGGAGCAAAGGATCTCTGCTCAAGGGTGAGTTATGGGGAAAGAACTCTATGGTTGGGAGGCAATTAGTCAGACCTAAGTGGTATGCACAATCAATTGAAAATGGTTTTTTATTTATAATTTTAATGTTGTGATGTCTGGGGGATGATTAGGGAATATTTATGTTAATGTGAAGTTGGTTAAGTTAAATTTGTGGAATATATATTTGAGAAAATATTAGTAACAGTAATATATGAAAGGCCTATCCATTTAACAGATTTAGTTACAGCAAAAACGTTGAAATCTGTATGGTTGTATAGACATAGTCTGTTGAGGTCCAACTCTGAGAATGTCTAAACTCGGCGACGGGTTAAAATCTGAGGTTAGGCACCTCACAGAAAAATTCTTGGCTATAGTTGAGTAAATTAGAATGATATTACTAAGCTGATTTGATTATCAAAAGAAAAAAATCATAGTGTGTAATCTAAATTCAGTTATAGATAAAAGGTAAATAAATTCATTACAGCTATAGCTAGACTCTATTGTACAGGTATATCTCATTGTATTAAATACATAAAATAGTTGCAGAATTGAACATTAGAGGTATTGAAATAACATGAAACAGTACACTAACACTAAACAGAATCTGAAATAATAATGTAAAGAGAAGGCATTCTCATTCTAGAAGCATATTGAAATAACTATGCCTAAAATTTAAAAGATAAGGTAACTGTGGTAAAGTCTGGAAGCTAGAGGTATCTCATTCTAGAAGAAGTACATAAAAGCAGAAAAATAAATGTATAGGAAATTATAAATGCAAAAAGTATATATTAATTTGTGTAATGCCTCGTATATCATATGAATTCTGCCCTCTTAAAGAAAAAGATGAAGAAACTGCTTGAACAGAAATTTATATATATGCGTGTATGTAGTTAACTGTTGACTTTCTTCAACAAACTATACAAATCTAGAAAGAGTAGTAAAATTGCGTCTATATATATATATATATATATATATATATATATATATATATATATTAAAACTGGTATACCTCTAAATATAATTGATATTCAATATTACTGTTAACCAAAATCTTTCAGTGCAGTAATAAACAACATGTAAATGGCATTAAAATAGTTGATGAAAACTACTATTTGAAACTGTGATATGCAATAGAACAAGTATACCTAAAAGGAAAAATATTAATTTCTAATAAAGGAAACTGATAAGTATGTAGCAAAATAAAGCAGCTGGGTTCTTTTTATATGAAATAAGAGACCTCTGACGGCAACAGTGATACATATAGAACAAAATTATAATATAAGGTTTAGAAAGTATACTAGTACATAGGTACCTGAGTGACCTTTTAAAATAAAACTAAAAGAGTAGTTATACAGTCCACTTATATTACATTGACGCTCAATAGCCAAGAATGTCAAAAAAATTACATATTGTTCAAATGAGCGATATTTAGTTACAGTTTATCATTCTCGGAACCAAGTTCAAAAGAAAAGAAAAAAACGAACCACCCAAATGGGAAATTTAAAATAAGGCACCATGATTGGAATGTCGAATATGTCATGATGGTGGAGGACCAACCTGCATGACAGCGAAGGAATGATTAACCCAAGCCAAAACTCAAATCGAAAAGTGGAAATCGAACTTGATTGCCAGTGTACAGTAGCATAGTATGCTTACCTGTACACAACAACATCATAAGTTAGCTATACAAAAATTATAGTAAGAAAAATAATGAAAATGTTAAATAGAAATTTAAAATGTCCAATACCTGATGGGTATGGGATCTTTGTGCCCTCTGAAACACCAAGAACACACATAGATGACGATTAAGTAATAGCATAAAAATAGTGAAGACAAAAGGGTACGATAAGACTGAAGTAGAGGAATAAATTCCTACTAATTTACAAGGAGTGGGGTATGAAAGGAAAGGCACAAGTAATGAACAGAAAATAATTTCAAGCCTTCACTAGAAAATTGGGATTTATGGACAATGACTAGTCACCCAAATTAACCCATTCTGCCGACGGTATAATTGTAAATCGAATTAATGAAAAACAGAAAATACTTAAGAAACCTTGAACTTCGGTAATAGATCTTACCAGTCACATCAAAAAGAGAATGGCCCGAATTCAGTGCGGAATAAGAGCAAGAGTAACGAAATCACGATAATGCATGGATTGAGATGTCATTATCAAACGAAAAGACTCTCTGCAGAAAATCGAAATTGTAATTAAAACCATAGAAAAATCTGAAACGAAAGTTTAAAAAAGGTATTTAATCTCACAGAATAATAGTAAAACATTAAGAAGGAATCTTACACCTTCTAGGGAAAATTGAATGCCGCTCTGCGTGCCAACGTGTCCCCAATCCCTCTCAGTTGCAGAGACTCAACGAAATAGAAATCGTCGGCGTCCAAATGAGCGTCTAGAACATAAAGTCGAAATGATATGCCTTGAAAAGCCTAAAGGTTGTATTTCCCATCACCATCCACGTGGTGACCAGTCCAGGGTCCTCCCTCGGATCAGCACTTTGGAATTTTTGTAGATGGAAGCGAGTAGAAGAGTACAAGAAAAATTAAAGAGATCGCATCTCGAGAGTAATTCTCATGGGGTGTGGCGTATCGAGAATTGAAATAGGTGGGTGACATTAGGTAAAGGCGGATTCCAAGTTGCACTAAAATATCCTCAACGATATTACCACCGATATCCCTTGTCAGTAAGGTACCAAAACGTGTTAAGTGTCAGAGCAATTAACGTATGGAAGTGAGGGTTGTAATGCTAGGGTTATGATATATAAACATTGAAATCCAAAAGTAACCTAACTCTAGAAAAATGAAATTGATAGTTGAAGACTGTACCAAATTAGCATGAATAATATATAAATGGAAGAAAGTAGGTTCAGTTTAATAATGTAACGGAAAGCTTAATAATGGAACAAAACCACGAATTTCCAACATTCTTTCCAATCCTGGTCTTCCCTGTTAGCACAAGCCATAATCACTAGTGCCACGTAAATATCTAAAAACCCGCTTCACTAGTGTCCAATGCTCCTTCCCTGGGTTTGACATAAACCTGCTCAATACTCCCACTGCATGTGCAATGTCTGGTCTAGTATAGACCATTGCATACATCAGGCTACCCACTGCACTTGCATATCGAACACGGGACATATCCTCCTCTTCTTCTTGTGTTTGGGGACACTGTTCAGCAGACAACTTTACACCTACAAGAATAGGAACATTCACCGGTTTAATATCTTGTATATTGAACCTCTGCAATATAGTCTCAACATACTTCCTCTGCTTTAACCATAGCTTCCTCTTTGTCTGATCTCTCTTAATTTCCATGCCCAAAATATAGTTTGCAGCACCAAGATCCTTCATGTCGAATTTGGAGAACAGTTGGGTCTTCAAATCTTGGATAATTTCTTTGTCATTTCCAATCAACAACATATCATCGACATACAAGACCAAATAAATAACACGGTCACCAATTAATTTAAAATAAACACAGTGATCCTCCTTGCTTCTGGTGAATCCAAGTCCCCGTATATAGGTATCAAATTTCTGATACCACATACTTGGTGACTGTTTTAACCCATACAGAGACTTCTTCAACCTGCATACCAGTTCTTTCTTACCCTTCACCATAAAGCCTTCAGGTTTCTTCATGTAGATCTCCTCTTCTACATCCCCGTGAAGAAAAGCTTTCTTCACATCCGTCTGTTCTATCTCAAAATCAAATGCAGCAGCAACAGATAAAAGTAATCTAATAGAAGTAAGTTTGGCGACAGGAGAAAAAATATCACCAAAATCAATTCTCGACACCTGGGAATAACCTTTTGCTACCAATTGAGCTTTGTATTTCTCCACCTTGCCTTCTACATTCATCTTCTTCTTAAACACCCATTTGCTCCTGATGGGCTTCCTTCCAGCCGGCGACTCCACCAAATCCCATGCCTCATTTTTGTGCAAGGATGCCATTTCATCAACCATGGCCTCCTTCCAGAGTTTTCCATCCTTTGAATTTACTGCCTCCCTGACAGTTCTGAGATCATCATCAGTTATAGTTAAAGCAAAATTTGAACAGAAAGCAGATGGACTATACCTTTCTGGTTGTCTTCTTTCTCGAGCTGATCTTCTCACAACTGGAGTTTGTGGCTCTTCCTCTTCTGAGTCTTCTTCTGTTGTAGAGTCTGATTCATCCTCTTTTAGCTCAAACTTTATTTTCTCAGGTTCCTTTGGTATGACTTCATGTTTAACAACATCTTTCACCTCTCTAAACACCAAATCTCAGCTGTACACAACCTTCCTTATTTCCGGGTTCCAAAGCTTGTAACCTTTTAAACCATCCTTATACCCAATAAAGATGCACCTTTTAGATTTATTATCCAACTTGGTCCTTTTCTCCTTTGGAACGTGTACATATGCATCACATCGAAATACCCTTAGATGTGAAAGAGAGGGTTTCTTACCAGTCCATACCTCATGTGGAGTCTTATCCTCCAACACTGATGAAGGTGATCTGTTAACCAAATAGCATGCAGTCTCACTGCCTCTGCCTAGAATTCTTGTCCTAACCCAGTACCACTGAGCATGCTTCTTGCCTTTTCCATCAGTGTTATTTTCATTCTTTCTGCAACTCCATTTTTCTGAGGTGTGTATGGAGTAGTCTTCTATCGTGCTATACCACACTTCTTACATAACTCTTAAAATTCCTTCTTGCAGAACTCCCCACCATTATCTATCCTCAGCACCTTTATCTTCTTCTCTGTCTGGTTTTCCACCAGAGCCTTAAATTCTTTAAATCTATCAAAAGCTTCAGATTTCTTCCTCAAGAAATATATCCATGTATTCCTTGAGAAGTCATCTATGAATGAAACATAGTACACAAACTTTCCCAGTGATGGAACTGACACAGGTCCAAACACATCACTGTGCACAAGTTCTAATATCTTATTTGCCCTCTTAGCACCAGAAGGAAAACTCACCCGATTTTTCTTCCCATATACACAATGTTCACAGAAATCGAAATCCAGAGAGAAATTAGACATACCTTCTACCATACCATTTCTATGCAGTATCCGAAGGCCCTTCTCTCCAATATGTCCAAGCCTTTGATGCCATAGCATGGTCTTTTCTCCAGACATAGCTAGGATTTCCATCCCACTTTCAGGAACCACAGAACTGTTACACCCATCAATAACAATGCTACCTTGTAGCTTGTACAGAGTTCCGGTCCGAACTCCCCACATGTCTGGGTGCTCACAGGACCATCTTGCGGGCATGCCTACAAAACCTTTGTTTTTACACCATCATCCATCTTGCTTACGAGAATCATATTTCAGATTTTGGCCAATGCGGGAATATGCAGAACACCAGGAAGTGTTCTAATCCTTCCGCCTTGTAGCTTCAGCTTGACCTTTCCACGTCTGACGATTCTGGCCTTCCTATCATACCCTAGGAAGACATCACCACCATCATATTTCTCATACTCGCAGAACCACTCCCTATGGGGAGTGAAGTGAAAGGATGCACCTGAGTCAATCAACCATGACTCATGATCTACATTTGTATTTGAAGAAGAAGCCAAATACACATCCCCACCTTCATCCGAGGTGGTTTTCGCCTCTGCAGAAGGAGCATCATCAGATCCATTTCCTTTCTCGGGAGCTTTAAATCTTCACTCCCTTTTGTAGTGCCCTTCCTTTTCGCATTTCCAGCATAATTTTACAAACTTTCCAGGAGATTTATATCTCCCTCTAGATTTGGATCTCCCACTCAAAACCTTATTCTTGTTTTTGTTTTGGGACCTTCCTCGTACAGATAAGGCATCTCCATTCTGACCCTCCATATTTCTCCGTCTCATTTCCTCCGACAGCAAGGCTGAGACAATGTCATCAAAATTCAAGGTATTTGTATTGCTACCTATTGCAATAACTAGACTATCCCACGAGTCTGGTAGAGAACACAACAAACTGATGCACTTATCTTCATCTGAGATTTTAATATCAATAAATGGTAGCTGACTTACCACAGTATTAAAGGCATTTAGATGCTCTGTCACCGAGTCTCCATCCTTCATCCTCAGGTTATACAGCTTTTTCCGCAGGAACAACTTATTCACCAGAGACTTAGATTGGTACAAATTCCCAAGTTTTTCCCACAAATTCTTCACCGTAGCTTCCCCGGATACATTCAACAATACTGAATCCCAAGTTGCACAACCGTGTTATTGTCTTTCAACGCTTAAGATCGATTTCTTCAGGTCTTCATCGACATTGTCGTTGGTTTTGAGCCACCAGATCTTGCGATCCGCGGTCTTTGTCACGATAGGATCCTCCATCTTGAGCTTCCATAACTCAAAACTCTGGCCATTAAATTTCTCAATCTCTATCTTCCCGCCGCTCGCCATCTTATTTCACCGCAAGAATCGATCCTGCAGATCTCCCACTGAATAGGGTCTACCTCAGGCCCGAGAAAAAAACCCTCAACAGCAAAGGCGTCCCCTTGAAGCCGTAACATCTCTGATACCAAATGTAGGTTTCAACCCTAAACAGAAATTATCTACACATGAATCTTATAACATAAAATAAACAATAGTGAGAGCATAAAACATAAAAAAGATAAAAACTGAGATTTTCCCCTGGATCCCAAATCGGGATGACCATCTTGATTTTTCATTCTATTCCTTTTAGTGTTACAACACATATATATACATGCCGAAGCATACATGAACCCTAATCCATTAACCCTGGATTAGAACATAACCGTAGTTCCCTTGACCGGATCTACAAAAATACCAGGGGCCGAAAACCATTGTACTCCAAAACCATGTGCAAAACCATGCACAAAACCATGGGCGCGGACTACCCACCGGAAATTAAGGACCAAAAAATTTTCGCTGGGGCGCTGCCCCGGACCCCGACAGGGGGGCTACCACCCCCCCGCGCGTGCTTAGTCATGGAAAGAATATAACACATACCCAACAGTGATTATATTAGTTATGAAGTTCGAGTTTTAGTTAGTGCATTATTTTAATGCATGAGTAATCAGTTAACTCGGTTAGGTGAGTTAAAGTCAGTTCAACTAGTTGTAACTGTTTGTTGCATTGGCGAGAGATCAAGTGAATTAAATCAGATTTAATTCACAATCAGTGATCTTCCATGCAACTGATGATTTAATATTAATAGCTTCATGCATGTCAGTTCCGGTGGAGACCTAGTTAAGACAAATATTAAAGGGATGTTAACTATCAGTTGTATCATTAGTAGGTTTCCCGCATGCAACCAAACATCCATTGGATTTCCCATGATCCTTGCACAGTTTTGGAAGGTGGAAATTCCTAAAGAATGGAGATTGCATTCCACATGAATTGCGCAAGCAAGGTAGCCTGATTAGAGGCTGAGAATTGGCTAAGTTTTAGTCGATTTTGTCTAGGTCAGTGTGAGCCAATTGTGAGAGTGAAGGAGACTCTTGTGAGAAGAGTGCATTGTAATTGTTTCATGATTCCATGGTGAATATAAATAGAAGATAGAGGGGTTTTGAGCAGTAAGCTTTCCCTGGGAAAATATATGTTTTGTGGTTTGATTTGATTCTTTCTTTACTTGTTGTGATTGGTGATTGTGTTTATTTTCATAAATTGATTTGTAGAAGGATTCAGCATAGCTTTAGTACATTGCTTGATCGGATTGAATCCATTGATATACATATGTTTGTATAATTTCTACACTGTTGTTAGGGAACAAAGGTTAAATATTTAATGGGAAATGTGACATAAGACTAGTTCTAATCATTGATGGTGAACAAGGATCAGACACCATAGGATGTGCATAATTCACCTAGAAACTCCATGGTCAAAGAGTCCAAAGTTCGAAAGCATGAAAGGTGACTCCACAGTTCGAAGAATTCAAAGCTTGGAGAAAGTACTGGTGACTCCATTAGATTCAATGAAAAACTAAGATGTTGTTACTATTATTTCAAGGTATGCATGTTTGGACTTTACAGGCCTTCCTGGTTTTCCAAATCCCTTTCATTACTAATGAATATTTTTTAGGAATGGTCTTAAATTTAATGGAGAAAATTTGAGCTTGGCCTTAAAATCAAGAATGAAGATGTATTTCTTAGACTGTTTTATAATTCATTACAGGGAAAGTGTAGAAGTCAGACTGAGAATTTACTTGTTAAATCCATAAGGTCTACAACACGCTTTTGGGTTATATTTTTGGAAACACGGATGGAGAAGTCAGAGTTTGTGGCATACCCTATTTCCATCCAAGGTTTTATAAAATGGAATGATATGTTTACGGAATATGGAGTGGATAAAAAACTTTCTTCATTTTTGTCTTCTTATTTAAATTCATGCAAATGTATCTCAAAAGCTAAGAATTACCATTTGGATGAATTTTCCACATACAATGAAAAAGAGCTTGAGGATTTTAAAGGTCAGGGAATACCCCAAAATTTTCCATTTTAGGGTTTTTCTTTTGAAGTTTCATTTCAACAAAGCCAAAAGGAAATTTTTTTCCTTCTAATATTGAGAATGCGTATGAGTTTGAAAACTCATAGCTTAAACCATATGTTGAAGAAGAGAGCACAAATGAACAGTCCATATATGATAATTTGTTTGCATAATACCTTGAGGATCAGCAAACAAAATATAAGCTCTATGATCTTGTGTTTGTCTATATGGAAGGATTTTTCAGCGTAAATTTTCAGCTTCCTTCACTATGAGAACTGGAAATATCATCAATTTCCATTGCCCTTACATGATCTAGTTTTGATTTTGCTAAAGCACAGTAAAGGAGAAATGCTATTTGAGCAGCTACTGGACTAGTTGCATTGGAATTTTTGTATCATTTGATTGAGAAGTTATTTCAGCAATTTAGAGTAGGTAGGTGTCATTAATAAGCTTGTTGTTCAAGCATAGTTTAATCATTTTTTCAGTTTCAATTTTAGCAATGTGCAGTTTGTTCTCAGTTGAAAGTCAGGTTGTTGGAGAGATCAGTTTGTAGGTCACAGGTTTCAGAGCTTCGGATCATCCCAATGGATTAGGCACCTCGTCTACGAGTGTTCTTTGTTGCCTCTCAAGGTGACGACATCCATGTCGAAGTTGATTGTTATCACAGTTCAAGTTTCATGGGAAAAATAATGTAATTTGGTGTTCTAAGTTTTAAACAGCTTTTGGGCGCACTGAAAAATAATTTGTCAGTGTTGATTTAACAGTTCAAAAGGAAAATCACTAACAAATAAAATGTTAGTGACTGGTTTAACTTTTGAACAAGAAGATTTCTTAAAGGGGTTTTCATGTTTGTCATTAATTATGATAAGGAAATCACATGATGAAGACCCATTAAGTTTTTTTGGAAAATTATAAAGTGTTCAGTTGTCCATGATGTTAGCACTCAAATTTTGTAGTGTTGGTGGTTTCAATTAGTTTCGTAGCACTCCTTTCTAATTTTGGCATCAATATGGATAATGAAAAAAGTGCTCAAATTTTGTAGGTTTGGTGGTTTCAAGTAGTTTCGTAACGCTTTCTTTCTAATTTTGGCATCAATGTGGATAACGAAAAAAGTACTCAAATTTTACAGCTTTGGTGGTTTCAACTAGTTTTGTAGCGCTTTCTTTCTAATTTTGGCATCAATATGGATAATGAAAAAAATGTTCAATCTTAGGAAATATTTTCAATGTTTTATAAATTTAGGGTTGTCTTTCTAATTTTGACATCAATATGGATAATGAAAAAAATGTTTAATCTTGGGAAATATTTTCAATGTCTTATAAATTTGGTTTCAACTAGTTTCGTAGCGCTGTCTTTCTAATTTTAGGGACCAACAAACATCCAATTCCATTGGAACATCAAAGTCCAACAACTCAACATACGAATCCCAATGCCCAAGTCTTGCACCCAAGCCGAAGGGAGGAGCTTATAACACTCACTACGCGTCAACAAGGATTGAGAGGCTGGTTATATATAAAGCTTGTAATTGTTTCTTCCTACGAATGTGGGAGTAATATCCACAGAGCAATAAAAAAAGTGGTGCCAGATTCATGTCATAAATTTAAACCATAGTAAGATGGGCGACAGTCTAATGGTGATCAACAGATACTACAGATTTTTCCACCGGTGGAAACTTTTTGATTCTGGTTCTCGTATCGATGGAAACTCCTTAGGATTATTGATCACCATACTGTCAACGTCGATGTCTAAATCTATGCCTATAAATCTATGCCTATGTGCCTATAATCAAGTGTTAACAACACCAAGTGATAAGTGTTTTGGAGGATATACTTACAGTTTTCAACGTACGGTGTCACTATGTTAAAACAATTATGCTTATATGTCAAATTAAAAAGCCATGAGATCTATACAAAACAACAAATGTGCCCAAGCATTCAGCTAAACCCTAATGCAGGGGGGAGGATGCAGTTTGAATCATTGTAGAGCCTCTGTAGATTAATAAATGGTGGGATTAAATTGCTGAGGGTTTTCAAATGTTTTTGGTCAGCCTCTGAATCATTGTGGGCCGTTGTTTAAAAAGGAAAAACCAACGCAGTCAGAGTTTACAGATAATACATTTTTTTCTACCACAAATCTTCATCAGTCTCAATTTGATGGAGTTTATTTTATCGTTACTTCTAGCCATAATATAGATGACCTGCAAAATTTTCTGAGGCTTGCCATTTCCGTCTCACTTCAAGTATTTTTAAAATTGTTTTCATAATAGAATATGTGGCTATTAGATGACAACTCTCATTCTCTGCAAGGATCATGTGCATCACTTATCGTTTCTTTATGTGATGCAATGTTTTCAATGGATAAGAGTTTATACGAGTACCTAGACGAGCTACATTCTTGTCTCTCTAATAATGTTTCAAAGGAAGATCTCGTACCTCTACATTTTAGTCCTCTTATGATTTTTATCTTGGAAAATTGCATTTGAGTTGTTTTATCAAGCTCCAAAAGTCTGAAGTTACCTCGGCAGACAATGATTGCAATCTATTGGAAGTTGGGAGAGTTCTTAGGTTGGAAAAAAAACATTTGTTGGTGGCTACATATCTAATTGTGGATATATATATTTGATTTCATATGTGAACATCATGATGTGATAGATGTAAAAATCAACAATTGTAATGATGTGCATTGTGGATATGTTTTTATTGGTCGTTCAAACAAAAGCTTAGGATGTAGATTGATGCTTGGACTGCTTTTTTTAAGTAGTTGAAGGGTAACAACGTCATAGGGAATTAGTGATGGCCTCATAGAGATTTCATAGGATAAAGACAAAGAATTAAAAGAGAGGTCCCCAAAGTATTAAGAAATATTAAGTATTGATCTTCTAAGTGATAAAAAATACTAATCTCTAACGGATCTAAATCCTGCAAAAGTTATTTTAGCATCTGGGTAATCCATTCAAAGTTTATATTCATCTTTTGATGTTCATGATTTTGATGGTCCTAATCAATAAGTTGTATTTAAAATCTAAGATATCTCTGCTTGGATGAGGTAATCAGTCATTATGGGGTTATCGGGAAGCAATAGATGGTGAATTGCAAACAACATTCAATTTGTTATTTGAACTCTGATGGTTGACAATATTATAGCTCATGATGCTCAAGGCTACATTGTTTTATATTATTAGGTTCTCTCTAATTCTTATCAAGTCCTTTAGTTGATGTTTTAGATGGAGAATCTAGATGGCGTACCTCATGAAATAATTGTGTGGGAAATTGAAGAGCATTATGAATTATATATAGAATGTTGTTGAAGCAAGGTAATTTTAGTCTAAACAAGAACATGTTACATAGAAAAAACTCATATTTTGTAGAGATTAAAACTCAAAAATTTCTAGCATGCAAGGATATATATGGAAAATAGAGAGATGAGAATTCGACAACAGAGCACATATTCCTCATTTTTAAGTGAGGATAGCATCCAAATTTTAGGGGTTGAGAGAAGCAATCCTTGAAAGGCTCAATTTAGCAATAAAATCCGATTAATAATAGAGATCCCATATTTTTGTGGAAAAAAATCAACTTCTCATGATTTTAAGGCAGAAGTTGGGGTACAAATTGAAGTTATATCATCATTGTTGGGGAAACATTAGAGAACAAGTGGAAAATTTCTAGCTTGAAGATCATTATAACTCCAACATCTTCGGTATCTCAAGACACATTACAGCCTTGTTGATTTCAAGTTTATCTTTAGTTAATTTTATATCTCATTTTATTTCCAGTAAATTAGCAAGCAGTTTCTAATTATTTTTTATAAATGAACAAGTGTCAAGCCTATTGGTCATCATTACATGATCTTCTCAGGATTTATAGGTTCATTTTTGTCAAAGGACCATTGCTGGGAAACATTTCGTAGTGCTTTCACATGAAAATTTGGAGCTTGATTTCATTGCTAATTCACAGGAATTTTTCAAGGACAATTGACCTAATTTCAACTAGATGGAACAAGGATTAAGGGGCTCATTATTGATTTTATTTTATCATGATATTTTGTAATAGTTTACTTTAAATATGTAACTATATTTCTTAGGGATAATGTAGTACATAGCTCCTTAGGTAATATTGGTAGTATTTTTCTATAAAAATAGTTCTCAATGATGAGAACATGGTTCAAACATTTTTGAAAAAGGAAGACCTTGTGTATACTTTTTTGAGATTAATATGTTCTACTAGAAGCAGTGTTACCTAAGTAATCTCCATAGATTCATATGTGAATGGTTTATTGTCTATTTCCCTACTATGCTTATTTTCTCCTTGGTTAAGACTTTGATCATTAAATATTCAGTGTTTGATCACAACTTTATGAATTGTAATTCCAATCGAATTCTCAAGTTGATTTTATTCAAATTACTTATGTGTTTTTCAGCTTATATATCATTTATAGAAATCATATTGCTTATTTGTTTCTAATTTTTATTTTCTTTGTCTTCTACCATACCTTGATGATGGTTTGTCTAAGAATCCATAATCTATCTTGACTTTTTTAGGGTTGTTCATATAACCTATGGCTAGTTGTATTCATTTCTATCAATGACTCCATGCCCAATGGTCCCTTTTCTTCTCTTTCCAAACCAAATTCATTTGTTACAAGTGAATATGGCCAATAAACATATAAGTAACCTACCACTACAGTTCCCTTGAGTGGTAGAGTTAAGGATAAATCCCTCTCCAGATTGAAGGGCCAACTTTCAATCCTAAAGCACTTTAAAGGTTACGTCAGTGAGTTTCTTTCCACAACCAAGGAAAAATTTTGAGTGATAACAGAGGCAATGAAAACCAATATATAATAATGTGCAACAGAGAATATAAGAACTTGAAAATCTTGCACAAAAAATTGAATTTGTTTCTTAAAGGAAGAAATATTTGGCATATCACCTAACTTTACCTAACCTGCCACCTTACCTTATCAATGAAAAACATAATAAAACAAATCTTGATAGCTCCCTATGAATGTACCTGTACTTATATTATCTTCCTTAGTATGCATCAAGATAGATCGAAACGTTCTTTTAGAAAATGGGCTTCCTAAGTAAGATGCTTCTAATTGATGATGGATTGGATCATCATTAGGGAATTTCGATGTCTAAAATGGGCCTCCTAAGGAAATTATAAAATAACAATGGAAACAATAAAATAATATTATATTACATCATCAAATTTTAGAGGGAAAAAAATAAAAAACTACTTTTTCAACTCGTATTTTGAACTTATCTCTCTATGGGTTTACACAAAGTTCGAGTGGGAACACTCTTTGGATGGAGAATTTGATTCATCATCTAAGTAGTACCCATGTTGCACACTTTTGATGGACTCTGCTACATGAAAACTGAGAAGTACATGAAAAACATCATTGCAATCACGTTTTTTCATGTATTTCTCATTTTTGTGTAGCAGGGTTTATCGAAAGTATGAAACATGGGTACTCCTTGGATGAAGAATTAAATTTTGCATCCAGCGAATACTCCCGCTCAAAATTTAAGTAAAAACCTAGATAAGTTGAAAATACACATAAAAAAAAGTAGTTTTATTATTTTATTATTTTTTAATCTTTTTATTTTTTACCCCAAAAATGGTGAATCAACCTGCATGGTTTGCATCATCATAATGGATCATATTTGTTATTCTAAAGTTTTTTTTGGTTGTACATTTTTCTTACGAGGCCCATTTTAAACCTCAAAAGTTCTCTAATGGAAATTAAAAACAATCCTCATGGAGATCCAAAAATCCTTGGGAGAAATATTTTTCAATTAGGTGTGGAATCAGGATGAGAATCTTGCGATGGAAAATAAGTATGATCATATTCATAAGGCTTGTCAAGATAGTGAACCTAACATAACCATGAACAAAGATTGAAGTGCTTCAACTACTTGACAAATGTCTAAATATCGAGATGATAAACCATAATGATAAGATGATGGAAATAAATCAACATTAGGTACACTAGTGGGAAAATAATCAATTAAATGACAATTATTAGAAAAATAACCATGATCATATGGGTTGATTAAGGCATAATATTCTCGATTAGGAGACAACAAAGATCGATCAGTTTGAACAGTTCTGAAAATTCTTTGAATGAAAGAATCATCTTCCTCATATGTTGAATGTGACAAGACATCTACTTGTGACTGGCTACATATTGGACTGGCATTATAATCATTAAGAAGGACCTATAATATGGCAAAGACATAAAACTAGTCAAGATGTAGTGGATGAAAAAGAGGAACTTGATACATCAAATAGCACAAGCATTGATTAACATTCAAGAGGAAATTTTGTGCCATGAAGAAAATTATTAGCATTAGAATATTCAAAAGAAATATTAGGAGTTAATTACTTTCAAAAATATTTGATAGACATGAATCCTTCATCCAATCATAATCTCTAAAATGATCAACTTCACAACGTCGTACATCCATGAAAGGTATGCATTAAAAACCTTGAGTTTGATACATGAGATTTGCATGAAGATGAATCAAATGAAAAAAAACCTTCAATCCAATGGGAGACCGAACCTTGAAAGTTAGAAAAACTATATCTGAAACGGCACACAACTTTCAAGACAGAATTAACATCTAGTGAAATCATACCAAGGAAAGAATTTTGTGAGAAAATGTAGATTAGCTTATTTCAGGGATCTTACCAGAGTCAAAAGAACCTGACGTAACCATCAACAGAACTTGAAGTGCCTCGACTCCTTAATAAGTCCAAGAAATTTCGTAAATTGTAGAATTACATATCAAAGTTTGGATCATATCATGCATGATACGTGTAAAACTACCATCGATAATCGCAACAAGGTCACTACTATCAAGATGGTAGCCATCTACATTACTGAGTTGATCATACTTTTCACTTTCAACAAAAAAATAACTTATGTAATAAGATTCTTCTAATTTCACATCTAAGGAGGAATATATTGAATTACTTTCATGAGTAACCTGAATAGTAAAATTTTCTTTGTGAAAAATTGCAAACGATAAGGGATGGAAAGGATAGTCGACGATTTCATCACCTTATTATTGATCATGAATGATATCACTACCCTATGTAAATTCAAAATTCAACTCATTAGATGGAGTATCTCCATCATAATTTAATTATTTACAAAATGTGATACACAATGGATAGTGAGGTGAAGATGAATTTTCAATAAGAACATATTCTTTAACCTAATTAGATTCAAGATCTAAATATTTCAAAACAAAATTTTCTTGAGATACCAAGAGATCAAAATGTGCGCTTGGGAAACCATCATTACATACAACAATGTTGTCCTCATCATCGGAATGATGGTTGTTCAAGCCTTCATATTAATTATGTAGATTAACTTCATTTGATTCATCATCGAGATTTCTATATTAAAAATCAACCAAGGATGGGAGAACATTATGTTGACATGGAGGATTTTGAAAAAGAGAAGAAATATTGAAATAATCCTCACCTTATTTCTCCTCCACCTATGAAATGAGACACCTTACACCTAAATACCATTTACATTGGAAAAATGAGAATCCATAGAAGGATACTGATCAAGGGGTAAGATTTATGTGAATGAGATGATAGAGGGGGACAAACATCCAAATCATGTTCAATACTAAATTTATGAGCATTAATATCACCTTGAGAGATCATAGGATTAGCCTTCATCTTATGCTCCATGAACCATTCCAAATTATCCTTAGTCAGATCAAGATCATGGGAAGTGGATGAAGGTTAAGAATATGGATTAATAATTTGATTCACAAATTTCCCAACTTGATCATTAATATTTATAGGTACCCCGATTTGTACTAGAAAAGGAGGAGGAAAAGGAAAAAAATGAATAGTAGGTTCCTTCTCTGAGGTTGAAGGTGTATCATGATCATTCGAGGGTTTAGATTCATCGTGTAAAGATATATGAAGCAAATTTTCAAACTTCCTTTTAAGGAAATCCAAATATGAATCTTCTCCAGGAAACTCACAACATAAGTGAAGGAATCGATTAGAAAAATCCTCAATTGATTCACCAGGCTCCATTCTAAGTTGATTAATTCTTTTATAAACATCTTGGTTACCGATCAAAATATTGATGAAGCTCCTTAAGAAATTGATGAAAAGAATGGATAGAGGTAGATGGTAAGGTATGAGACCATCGATTAACATGACCTTAAAGAGTGAGGATGAATATAATATACACAACATCTTCATCATCGATTTCATGAGATTCACAAAACCCAAGAAAATCATTCATGTGTTTGGATAAAAATTCACCACCCTCACCATTAAATCTAAACTGAGACAAGGCATGAAAATTTTTTGTGGAGATTGAAAGTTTACCAGGAGATATTTTATAAAAAACACTTTAGGATTATGACTTGGGAAAGAGCCATTTAAGATAAGAGATTGAAAATAGACTCAATGGGAACATCTTGTCATATGGCCCTCCTTCTAGCACCCGAATTTTGATGGTGCTAGATACTGCCAACATACAGGGGAGTCTCCCTAATGTGAAGTCCCAATTAGGCCTCACACACTTTGGGGTAGGATCCCCATCTGGAGTATTAGCCCAACCACCATAACATAAAGGTTCACCTTGGTTTCAATGGGTAACATAATATATTATATACATAGACATTGAACAAGCAAGTAAGTTGACATTGTAAAACACTAATTTCAATGTGTAAAAGGTGACCTTCATAAACGAGAGACAATAGTGAGTCTCTAGAAGGAAGTAATAATACTAACCTAAGAGATACACACGAGAGAATGGAAATATTTGTTAGCAAAATAGTTCAGATAGCGATCATAAAAACAAATACAACACACATTCAACAAGATGAGTACCAAATCCACCAAAATAGTTCAATTTCTATAGTACATATGAACACAACATATATTGTAAACATCCCAATAATAGTCATAAAACATTTGTGATACATGCATGAAAATATGTTGGCTCATTGAGTTTCAATATTAGGTGAAAGATCCAAGTACACTTTAACAATGATGAGGCACTATTTCTAGTAGTGGAACATTAAGTCACTTCTTGCTTCTCCAAAGAATAGGTTTCTCTATTATGCCAGGTAGAGAAGCCAAGACTAGCTCTCCAAAGCTTAATCCTTCAAAATCCTTTTGCTTGAGTTCTAAGGGTTATTTTATAACAAGAGGAATGAACTTTCATCTCCCCATGACTCTTGGACTTCTAATGTGTCCTTTGGACTTCTCTATGTGACTTTTGTACTTATTCATGTGACTTTTGTCCATATAGGACTATGGGACACTTCATATTCCACATGCGACATTTGGACTACCTACCTTACATTTTTTCATTTTCCCTTTAATAAATACATCATTACATTCCACATGATGTGGCATAACACATGGACACACATTGACCACTATGATTACACTTGTATAGGCTACAACTTAACAATCATGACGTGGACTTCATGATGAGGTGACGATGCCAAGTTGTCTTCCTTTTGCTTCTTCTTGCATTCTTGATGGTATATATGATCTATGTTTCATCTTCATGAAATATCCACTTTTTTTTTTATCTTATCTCTCCAAAGAGTCTTGGATGAGCTTTGGAATCCTCTCAGTCATCATGCAATTTATTCTTTCTATTTTGGTTCATGATTTGCTTCATGTCTCCATGATAGATATCTTGTGTTATTCTTATCTGCAGGTGTTTATTTATGATTTCTAAGTGTTATTTTCTTTGATAATTACCTTGTCATGATAGGAAGGTACTGTTTCCAATGCAAATAATTCATGTCAAAGTGAAATCAGTCTTAAAAGCATTTATTCTATCACTACCTAGCTTATGGAATAATCACCTCATGATAGTCTTGTGAGAGGGTTAAAAGAAGGAGGCTTGATTAGGAGGGCATAGTCAAATTCATCAATGGCTTAGGAAGGCTCCATTTTTCATTTTTATTGTTCCATGCACTATGAAGAGGATATTTCCTTGGTCTAGTGCAATGGGGAAGCTAAAGGGACAAGGTGGGAAGGCTTGTTTCTTAAGGTTGTGCCATGCGCCCTAGAAGGAAAGAGAAGGAAGACTTGGAAATCATAGTTTGACTAGTCAAGGGCTAAGAGGAGGCTTCCTTCAGCCTTTCCTTCTATGAAATGCACTAAAAAGGAAGGGTCTAACCAAGTATTGAGCACAAATTACATAGGGGAAGAGGGCAGGATGAAGGCTTTAGGCTTCAATACTATGTCATGCACCCAAAGGGAAGAGGAAATGATGAAGGCTTCAGGCTTCAAGACTATGACATGCACCCTAAGGGAAGATAAGGGTTAAAATATAGCATAATTTTATTCAACAAGGAGTCATTGTTGGTTTAGAATGCACCATGTGTGTTTAAAGAGACAGAGGATCCTTCTTTTTCTGAAGTGGGCCTTGTTGTTATGAATTGTGCCTTGTTGTCTTGAAGTGCACTTTGTTGTTCAGAAGTGTGCCTTGTTGTTCTAAAGTGTTTGGGGTGTGCTCACTATGAATTTGGATTGTGCTCGAGATTAGGAGGGCACAATTCTCTCCAATAGTGTTTTCTTGTTCATCTGGAATGTGATTTTCACTGAGGGAGGCAACAGAAAGGCTAGGTCACTTATCATAGGAAGTACTAATGCATTGGAAGGATAGGAGAGTATTTGCATTGCATGTTTTTCCTCTGAAAAAGGGTGGAAGAGTTTGATATTATTACCTAGGAGTGCTCTTTGTGTCATGCAAGGTAGTGGTGAACAAAACACAGTGTAGTGAGTTAGTATAAGTAAGAAGGATTAGGTGACTGCCCTTGGGAGGATCATAATGTGATTCGGATCTTGGGTGGAA
Organism: Pinus albicaulis; assembly: GCA_034641835.2. NCBI lineage: Eukaryota > Viridiplantae > Streptophyta > Pinopsida > Pinales > Pinaceae > Pinus > Pinus albicaulis. The sequence goes on along the minus strand of CM076581.1, from coordinate 1,525,987,488 downwards.
GGCCCCCCAAGATCTAAAAACTTGAAATGGATCTTAGGGGGGGGCAAGATCTGAAAAATTGAAATGCCAGAAAAATATGACAACACACTGTAAACAAAACCACAAAGAAACTTTTTATTAAAATAGAGAATAACCATAAAAGCCACATTGTGATGGACAATCTCTCCTTTTATAATATGTGACTTTTTACTTATAGCATTTTTTAGTTACAATACCACAGGAAAATTCCATGGGTGGGTAAATTCCATGGCGGGTAAATACCATGCGTGAATGAATACCATGGGCAGATCTCAATTTCAATACCATGGGTCATGAATACCATGGGTGGATGCAATTTACAATACCATGGGTAAAATCCATGGGTGGATACATACCATGGGTGAATGAATACCATGGATAGATGTCACTTAAAATACCATGGGTGGATAAATACCATGGGTGGATGAATACCATGGGTGTATGCCACTTTCCCTTAAGCTCATTTCTCCGTCCTTAAGAAGCAATGGTCCCCATTGCGTGAAGTTCCCTCCTCATAAACCTTTGTTGAATATGAAGATCCATTGAAGAGAAGGGTTTTGTGTAGTTAACCCATAACTGTGATGAATGAAGATCTGAGGATAGAGATACCCTATAATTCTTGTGATAAATTATGGTTTTGATAGTGTGTGGCCTAGAAAATGGACTTTGATGAAGTGTGGGTTTGTAGATGACCCATAACCATGAAAAATGAAGATCTGAGGATAGAGATACCCTATAATGTTTGTGACCAACTATGATGCTATAGTGTGCAGCACAGAAAAAGGACTTCGATGAAGTGTGGGTTTGTGGATGAACCAAAACCATGATAAACGAAGACTCAAAGATAGAGATACCCTATAATGCTTGTGACCAACTGTGATACTAACAATGTGCAACCTAGCAAATGGACTTCGATGAGAATGATTTTATGCGGTTGACCCATAACCATGATACTAAATGTTGATGAAGTAGCAGGTGCCTACGTAGCCTGGGCTGGGAGGGCATGTCTCCAAAGAACCCTAGTTGAACGATGATATTCTGAAACTGGTGAATGTGAAGCAAATGCCTACTAATGTGTGGTGGGAGGGCACGTATCCAAAGGAAACCTACTCTGAATGCTGCTCAAGATTTAAAATGGGAATAACTCAGTCAATATAACTCAGAATATCTATTATAACCTATAATTGGGAATATAATGATCATTTTTCATCTTCTCATATGATTGAAATCCTGATCTGGACACCCTCGAAACTCAAATTTGCACTGCAATTGTTCCACCATCACATAAATTATAAAAGCAATAGTCGATTTTAAATCAGTGATATCTCCCTCATCCGAACTTCGTTTCGACCAATTTGTTTTTTTGAAATTGTGTGATTTTTCAAGAGGAGCTCAGATATGTAGTTCGTTTTCTGAAATTCTGCATAAAAACTAAAAAAAATGATGGTAGAGCCACCGTCCACGAATTTTCGTTTCAAAAATTTATGCAACATAGTTTATTTTAAATCAGTAATATCTCCCTCATTCAGACTTTGATTCAGCCGATTTTTTTTTTTTAATTTGGGTATTTTTTCGCAAGGAATCTACGTCTGTTAATTTATTTTCTAAAATTTTCACCAAAAATTTTAGATCTGATCTACAAACTCGCCACCCAAACTAAAATCTTGCAAAAAAATAATAAAAAAAACATTCTCGCTTTGCCCAAGAAAGTGCTATGTGGAGGTTGTATCACATGCATGAAGTTTGTTGAATATTGTTGCAAAACTTTGAAACTGAAGTATATGTCAAACCTTCATTCCCATGGATCCATAACCTACTCTAATATCATTGATCCGGATCTTGGGGGGAAGGCCCCCCAAGATCTAAAAACTTGAAATGGATCGGGAAGATCTGAAAATTTGAAATTCCAGAAAAATACAACAACACACACTAAACAAAACTATAAAGAAACTTTTTATTAATATAGAGAATAACCATAAAAGCTACATTGTGATGGAAAATCTCTCCTTTTACAAGATTCAGCTTGTTACTTATAGTATTTTTTAGTTACAATACCACAGGTAAATTCCATGGGTGGGTAAATACCATGGGTTAATAAATACCATGGGCAAATGTCACTTACAATACCATGGGTGGACAAATACCATGGGTGATGAATATCATGGGTGGATGTCATTTACAATAGCATGGGTAAACTCCATGTGTAGATGAATACCATGGGTGGATACATACCATGGGTGAATTAATACCATGGATAGATGTCACTTACAATACCATGGGTGGATAAATACCATGGGTGGATGAATACCATGGGTGTAGGCCACTTTCCATTCGGATGATAATGTGTAGTATATTTGAGATGATATTGAGGAAGAATTAATGCACCAATATTGATGAGTAAGATTGCATCATTTAGGCCCATAATAGTTTAATCTCTTGAATTGGTAAGATGGATAATGACTTCACAACTTGCACTGGGCTAAAGGACCAAGAAGAGATCTCAAAATGGTTGTGTGTGGGACACATGTGGGACCGACAGGGTAAGAGAAAGAAATTCATATGACATTACTCAAACATGGATCATGGACTTAAAACCATTAAATACAAGCTATAAGGATACATAGAACTCATGGATAACAATCACACTTGAAACAACAATAAAGTAACACTTGTTTCTAAGTGTGACAGTTAAAACAACACATTACAACACTTAGAACACAAGTTATGATAGAAGTAAATATTGTGACAAAAAGGTGTGCTAAGTTGTAGGAAAGTGTCTAACACATATTATAATGATGTATAGTACCATGTAATGTATAAGGGTGCACTAGAACTAACTTTGGTGATGTGAAAACGTGTGACACATGCAGGAGTAAAAACAAAAAAAGTGACACCTACGACAAGAGGAAAACATGAAGATGACACTTGCAAAATGCGAACAACCTTGAAAGTGATGCATGCCAGAGTGAATATAACCTAAAAACGACACTTGATAAAGTGAAAAAAATAAAATGTGACAACTGCATATGTAAAAGCGACACTTTTGAAAGTGATGATGCGCAAAAGAAATAGTTGAGAAAACTCACTGAAATAGAAGTACAAACAAAACAAAGTGAGGGGGATTGTCAATGAAGGTGTGCACCAACTGTTGACATGAGTTGAGAATCACACTGAAATTTTCTTTATGGATAGTGCTATGCTTTTTTAAGCTATCATAAAGGAAGTGTTCTCATGAAATCATGGAAGACTGAGTGACATGTGTTTTGCAAGTGCCTTGAAGGTTTAAAACAAGGAAGAAGACTTAAACTCTTTAAAAAACATTAATTGGCCATGGAGTAACCATATGGTGATAGACTGTAAGATCCTCAGTAGGCTCCAAAATTCAAGTGCAGGCAAAATTTCGAGGGTTTTTGTCACAACGACAACAAGTGGTACAATCAGATCCAAATTAGTCTTGGAAACCAGGATAAGACCACTTTCACAAGTCCTCAGGGGACTTTTGATTATAAGGTTATATAATTTGACTTATGTAATGCCTTGCCACCTTCCAAAAGGATGTTCTTAGCATGTTTTCTGATCTTGTACATAATTTAGTAGAAATTTATATGTATTACTTCACACCCTTTGGAAATGAATTCTAGGAAACTCTCTCCCATGTTAGAAAGGTCTTGGAAAGATGTAGGGAGATGAACCTCTCCTTAAGCCATGAAAAATGCATGGTTCTAATGAATGAGGTAGTTTTTCTAGGACATTTCCTCTCCTCAAAAGGGATTCAAGTAGACCCAGTAAGGTATCCATTACTAAAAACCTTAATGTACCTCAAAAGAAAAGAGTTATCATAATATTCTTAGGCCTTGCAAGATACTATCAAATATTTATAAATGATTTTACTAAAATTTCCTCTACATTGTTTTCTTTTTTGACAGAAGATGTTGAGCTTTGTTGGATAGATAAATGCCAAGAAGAATTTGAGAACATAAAATAAATTTTAATGACAAAACCTCTTCTAAGAGGTCCTAATTGGGCCCTTCCCTTTCACATTCATAGAGATGAATCAGATAGGGAAATTAGAGAAAATTTAGGCCAAATTGAGGGTAAAATTCCTTCTTCCATCTTGTTGGCTCTAGGATTATCTTGGTAATGGGAAACAACCCGAGAAGACATTCACTAATGGTTAGAAACCCTCTTCCTTTAGGTGACAAGGGTTGGCCTCCCTTGCACCATAGGGCGTATTCCCTGGTAATATTGTTAGTTGAAGAAATGTTATATTTGATCAAATAAATAAGGCCAAGTTATTGATATGAAAGTGTGTTGTTTAAAAGGAAGAGAGGTTAAGATTTGGGAATGGGCGCTTATAATAATTAAAGGATCAAAAATTATAATTAAAACCTTAAGTATGCGATGAGAAAAGATATAACACAAATTAGAGATGAATATGACAAAAAAATAAAAAAATTGTTAGTTGTACTTGTACCCCATTTATTGACTTCCCATCATAATGAAAAAGAACAAAATAGTGCAATATCATGTATTATGACAACACATTCTCCCTCAAAAGACAAGAATTAATAACATGTTCATTTACTGATAGTATGTATACTTGAAAACAAACAAATCCTTTAATTGTTGTGACAAACTAATGCTAATAAAATCAACTACTGGATTGACAACATATATCTAGATTCAAGCATATAAATTAATATAATAAAAATGAACAGTAGGAGCATACATTTATGTGATACATATATCTGCATGGAAATTGTAATAAAATTGACCAACAACAAGTTTTTTTAGTCAATAAAACAAAGCATAATGCAAATATCCTAACTTTGATTCCTCAAATAATATTAATATCTAAAAGGATTAGGAATTAACTAAGGTACTACAATATAAAAAAAAATATCCAATTATCTTATGTACATTGTAAACTACATCAATATATATGCACACAAAACAAAATGAAAAGGAAAAGGAAAATTTAAAAAAAATATGATTTTCAAATTGTGTAACAAAAGATTATAAAAGCATAATTGATCGGTCTATGCAACAAGTGAAATTAGACCTTCGTGAATCATAATTTTTTTCTGGTCTCCACAGCTATCCCTCCAGCCTCCTCTAAAACAAGAAAATTAAGGGTTTTATACAAACCATTTGAATAACTACCTTGCATAATTGTTACATAACTATTTGTTTAATATTCTAATATAAAACAAAATGAGAATAAGCTTGAATAACTTTGAAATTTTAAACTTCAATATTTCCATATGGTCTTGAAAATTATCAAAATGTATGATTTATTGTTTGTCCATTTGTCTGGGTGCTAATCCATTGTAATCTAACTCTTGCATAAAACAAATTAAAGTCATTCCTTTGCATAATTAGAGATAAAAATGTGGTAAATGTTCTTTCCTTACCTCATAATTATTTCATGCACCTTTATTTTTGTAATGACTTTCAAAAAATGCTATGAAGGGGAAAATTTAGGTAAAACCTCATACCTCATACTTCTTTAGAACTCCCTTAGCAAAAAAAAACCCATAAAAATATTACAAAGCATAAATTATTATGCAAATTTGTTTGAGTATTCTCTCTATTTAACCCTTAACACTAAATCACAATAAGTCTTGTCCATACTTAAGTTATGAAATATTCTCGCAAGGTGGATTTCATTTGAAACAACCCAAATCAAATTTAACACTAAATCATAATAAGTCTTGTCCATGCTTAAATTATGAAATATTCTCTCAAGGTTGGATTTCGTTTGAAACAAAACCCCAGCCATGGTTGAACAAACCCTAAACCTTGAAAAAATATATATTGACATATTGTATGCACATTTATTTAAGTTCTTCTCAATTCCATTTTTCATGGTAATTACAGGTAAATTTCCTCTAGCTTGTAATGAAAACCTTAGAAAGCATTTGCATATACAAATTTATGCAGGGAAAAACAAAACATAAATTAAAATGAATCCTTCGTCAAGTTAAAAGAGCGAAAGGATTTTAAATCTCCAACAAAGTTGTGGGCTTAAAAAATCGGAGTTGTCTTTAGTGCGATTTTTTGGAGTTTCAGGTGTCGGAATTGGGTGAAAAAATTTGAGGTAAAATCTTGGTTTTTGTTATTTAAACTGGTTTTTTTACTCTATATATGGATTCAGCACCCTCAAAAACCCCTAGGGCACTTCCATTGTGCAAGGTTAGCAATCAAACTTCTCTTTTCAATGGAGTTGTATTTAGTGCGACTTTTTGAAGTTTCAGGTGCCGGAATCCGGTGAAAATTTTTGAGGTAAAATGTTGGTTTTTGTTATTCAAACTGGTTTTTTGACTCTATATATAGATTCAGCACCCTCAAAAACCTCTAGGGCACTTCGATTGTGCAAAGTTAGCAATCAAACTTCTCTTTTCAATAAATTCCTGCCGAAATTTAGAGAAATTACACCGTAAAAAGTCACCGTAAAAACCTTCAAAAAGTCGCACTAAAGACTACTCGCTTTTCAATAAATTCCTGCCAGATTTTAGAGAAATTACACCTGAAAAAACCACCATAAAAACCTTCAAAAAGTCGCAGTAAAGACTACTTGTAAAAAACCTAGTTGTGAACCTAAAGAACCTAGGGATTAATGCCATTTTAAATCCATGAATAGGAGGTAACTTAACGATCTCTTTTGGGTCGTAAGCATCATGATCGTTTCTCCTTTTCAATGAATGGTTCTTGATTGGTATCGGGTGAGAAACCACCGGTGAATTATCTTCTCCTTTGTGCCCCATGAGATTCGTACTTGGGCCTCATGCATTAAGTTGGTATAATGTTTCGAATCCTTCGTATTTTTTAATAAATATTTAATATTAAGGCCTTCATTTAATGCAATTCTCTAAATGTTAATAAATGATTGTACATTGGTTCAAGTGCGTTTTAAAATAATCACATAAATAATTATAGTTTTTTGTTCAACACAATGTGGTTTGTTACATAATGTGAATTCCTTACATGAATAATTAGGGTTTTATTCATTTAAACCGGTATTACCTACCTACACGATAAATATGATGAATTCTTGAGATTCTAAATAAAATCATAAATTTTGGAATACATTTAAGTAGATAAATTCTAATTTTCATTGAAATTTTGAATATGATTTAATAAATTTGTGGAGGTAAATATATTTTAAAAATTTTAATTAATAACTTTTTGAAATGATTGTTTTTAAATATTTGGGTTCAAAATCATTTTGACTTGTGAGTGGTGATTCATATAGTGCATTCGAATAGTAACAAGTGAGAGGTTTTATTTCATTAATTGAAATTTACAAAAATGATTTTAAATTTCATTTTCCATTTATCTAGTGCGTCTTCAATGATTTTATTAAATTTGTAAAATTAAGTTTCTAATATGTGTTACACATATATATATATATGCATATATATATTTAAGAAGTCAACTCCCTTCATCATCCAACCACCAAATTTTAAATATCCTTAATATATATCTTTTCTCATGTTTTTGTGGACAATGTTTCCCCATTTTTAAGAGTGCTTAGTTAAGAATACAAATATTAATATCTTTCAGTGATATTAATTAATTTGTGATATTAACCTTTAAATTTTTGTGTTTTGAATTTATATGTGATTTATAAAATTAAAATCATAATAAAGTATTACATATACATATATATGGTGTGACATTTCTTTAACGATGCTCAGTTATTATCTCTATTTAAGTTCTTCCTGATCTCTTTTAATAATTCGCCTTTTGTATTCTGCGGAGTCAAATAAGGTGGGGCAAAACATAAAAAGGCGTGTGAGGATGAGGGTGCATAAAGGTAGCCTGATTTTTGGAGGGTTAAAATGAACTAGAGGTAGGGAGACAAGTAAAACCTTGGATTGGATAAGACGATCGTTATATGGGGGTTTACCATAAGAGAAATTAAGATTTCACTTTAAAGTCAAAGCGTTAGTGAGATGCACTGGGGTGTCTCTCACACTCGGGAGGTAAGGAAACAACTAAAACCCTGGATTGGATAAGCCAAGCATTATATGGGGATTTACCATAAGAGAAATTAAGAGTTCAACTTGAAGGCAAAATGTTAGTGATATGGACTTGGGTGTCTCTCACACCCACTAACTCATTGATATAAATCCTTTTCACAAGATCTTATGATATTATTAACAATTCAGATGCTAAACCTACTTAAAAATTCAAAGTAGAAAGACCGACAGTGAGCATGTACTTACCCAATATTAAAGGGTGCAAAGAGTTATGCTTGATTTTCAACTAAGTGTCGAGACAACAACTGCTTGTGACGGAGAGGCCGTAGAGCGATGTGCGGAGAGAACGAGTGTGTAATGTAAACAAATATGAAAGATGGAAAAAAAGAGGTATTAATTTAGAAAAAGCGTAGTAATAGCCAGTCTGACACCCTTCGTAGTTTAATTAGGAGGAATTAAATGTGCTCGAAAATAAATACATAGGTCCTATCCATTGGGCTCAATAGATGAGTTAAGTCTCATGCAGGTTTGGGCCTGACACGATTGTGGATTGTTGATCACGCGAGAAATGGACAACCATATCTCATCAAATGGAAGGGAGTGTGTTAACATCCTTATTCTTCCCGACCCAATGGAAATGAGAGTCGCCAGATGTGAATAACTGCAGTGGTTGCGAATCATCGAGAAGAAAGTAATTATTTAAATGACAGACACATTATCGCCCAATGGCACATAGCAACCATCAATTTGAAAGGGGTGAGTGGATCTTTGTAGATTAAGATCCCGGGATAAACGATCAGGAAACGTGAAGATTCTAGGGAGAAATTTTTTTGACCAGAATATGAGAGGGATTCGTATGATGAGGGAGGTGCAAGGTGAGATCGATGGAAAGGGATAGTTTAAATTGGGGTCATATTAAGTACCATAAATTTTTTTTCATTAGTAATAATATATTTAAGTGTGAATTAAATTTCCTTATAACTTAAACATTTTTATACACTTTTTGAATAATTTTAGACACTATATTATCGGTTACCAATTATTTGAACATATTGACCATGAAAAATTAAGTATTTGATGAACAAACCAAATGTAAATGCTAGGATAATCAAATGGCTATTGCTTTTAAAATAGTTTGACTTAACCATTGTTGACAAGCTAGGGAAAGAAAATGGTGTTGCATATTTTTTGTCAATATTAACCTTTTCTACAGATTAATGGTGGTTGATGTTCAACTCTGAAATGAACAAGTTTTTTCCATATCAATTCTCTCTCCATGGTTTTCTAACATTTTCAACTATCTAGCCACTTTCCAACTCCCTCTTCAATTGTCTTCAAGGAAGAAATGCAAGGCCATTAGATAAAATTCCACCTTTACTTGGATGTGCGAAAGCTTCTTCAAGTTGGGACCAAATTAGGTTCTAATAAAATGTGCGAGGGAGGATTAGGGCTATGATTTTATCTCATATTTCCGTGATGGACCTTTTTGTGGTCATTTTTTTGTGAAAAGGACAACTTACAAGATCTTGCAAGTAGAATACTTTTTTCCAAATCTTCATAAATATTCCCAAAGATATGTTTCACAATGTGATGAATGCTAGATAATGGGGAAGCCTACAAGGAAGGATGAAATTCCCCTTCAACCTCAAGTGTCCTTTGAGCCATTTGATGAATGGGGCATGGACTTCATTGGTCCTATTGATCCCCCATCCAGATATAAAAATCATATCATTGTATGAATTGATTACATAACTAAATGGGCTTAAGTAAAAGAAGTAAATGTAGCCATGGAGAAAAAGGTAGTTTATCTCTTAAGAGATAATATTTCTACTTGTGTGGTTTTCTAATAAAGTTAGTAACAAATCAAGGGACCCAATTTACTTCCAACCTAATTGAAGGGATAGTGAAGTAGCATCACATTTTCCATTAAAATTACACTTCCTACTACCCCCAAGAAAATGGGAAAGTAGAGGTCACTAACATATCATTAGAAAATACTCTTACGAAGGCAATTAGTGGAAACAAGCAATATCAGGCAGAGAGGCTTGTTAAAGCCACTTGCACCTACATCACTACTTGGAAAACCACTACTAGTTTCATCACTTATGAGCTAGTTTATTGAAAGAAGGCCTTGTTACTAGTTGAGTTTGAATACAACACTTTGAGGATGATATCTTAGCTAGACATCAATTTTACCAAGGCACGGTTTGATATGATAGATCAGCTAAATTCCTTGGATGAGTGCAGGATGTAGGTCTTATTGCATACCAAAGTAGTCTAGGTACAAAGGAAAATTTGGAATGATAGATACATCATAACTAAGTCCTTTAAAGAGGGTGATTTGGATCTCTTATATTACTCTAGGTGTTGGAAATTTTTGCATTGAAGTCAAGTGGTCATGGTCATTAATTAATGATAAGGATGTGTGTTGATGAGTTTGCTTAATGTGAAGGATGATTAGTTGATTTCTTGATGTGAAAAGGATGATCAAATAAATGTGCAAGAAAAGGCTAATTAAGTGATGTGATATGCAAAGGATTTGATGATTAACAGTTGATGATTACATTGATGGTTGAATTTCTAGTTATCCTTAAAAAAAATGAAGACATAATGGCACATGAGAGCCGAAGAAAATTGTTGGAGAACTTGATATCTACATTAAATATTATATGTTTATTTTACATTTCAAAGTCATATAGTGCAATCATTATTGTTGGCTTATATTATTTCATATTTTATTAATATTAGAAAGCTCTTGAACTGAATTTTAGATTTGGAAATGAACATGAAGATTGTGAACAACTCTAGAATAGTAAGTGATAACTCTCTGATTCAAATTCTTGCATGGAATACAAATTGTCAACAAATCTTTTTATATAAAAAAATGTCATTTTGAATGAAAAAAAAAAAGTGTGACTTAAGCATTTTGTATTAGAGAGCTTGTGAAAAACCTAGAAAAGAGAGAATGGAAAAGAGTGGAAGAAAAGAAATAGGTTTGAAGAAGAGAAGCATAAAGGATAAGCAGTAGTAAAGAGGACATAAATTTATTTCAGAACAAAGACAAGGATCGAGTAATCGACAAATATAATTTCTAATATTAATAGTGGATTGTAGTATCCTTTCATGTTGTAGCTTGATAAATAATGGGTTGTACTCTATTCAGGTAGGAGTCTCATGTGGATTGTAGCCTGTAGAAAAATTGTGGGATTTGGAGCTTCCTTGAGGTAGCAGCCTCATAAAGATTGGAGCCTACATAAAATTTGATGTAATAGGGGAGTAAGAGATTTCCTTCACATCACTTTTAGCCAAATATTCATGGTTTTCTCCCTTTATTGGTTTCCACTTATATCTAGTGTATTTATGTGTTTCTTGTTTAGTGTCTCACTTGTGTGAATTATTTTGAATTTTTAATATGTACATATTCAAATCTCTCTCTCTCTCTCTCTGGTAATTGCAAAAGAAACAATTAATAATTGAATATATACATAATCCATTAGTTTCATAAGAATATATTTGAAAAGGTAATCAAATTGAGCTAAATAATTGAAAATATACAATTACTTATTCACCCCCCCCCCACCCCCACCCATTAATTACCAGGCATTTATCACTAGGTTCAATTACTTCAAAAGAAAACTCATGTCCAAATGGTTGGGACCTAACCTGGTTGAAATTTTTTGTGATAATGGATCTACCATAATAGGAAACATAGATGAGGAGAAAATGCCATTGTTAGTAAATGGTTACAGGATAAATGTTTATAAGAAGCCCCTTGTTGGGGCCAAATTCATAATTTCAATATAAAAAGAACTTAATGTGATTGAGAGCATCATATCTCCTAATCCATGTAGCTCCTGATAAACAAAAAGAAAAAACAAAAAAGTAATAAAATATCTCGAGTGAAATCCTCCTTTAAGGTGTTGGAGACATGATCATTGGTTGACAACCTCCATGAGGAAGTTAGTAAGTTTAAAAAATATATATAAATATAGTAAATCTCTATATGAAAACCTCTTCTGAGGTGCTTGAAGTAGGTTTACTAGGTATCCATTGAGCCCTAAAAACAAAGAGAAACGAAGAAGAAGAAGAAGACGAAAAGAAAATTAAGGATATATTGATCTCTCACATTTATTTTTTTGCAGATTTAATTTTCTTGCAACAGAAGAAGACACAATAATTAGGTCAAATAAAAGGGACAATATGGAACCCATTTCAATTCATCAAAACAAATTTCCCCAATATTGGCCCAGTTGAAATCTATGTACAATTTTCCACTCCCTTACATCATTCCCAATATCATCCATCTTATAAAACCCACTTTTCATCAATTTTATACAAATTTCTTAAAATTCTATAAGAAAGTCCATAACTGTTATAGGAAGGACTAATCTCTAAGAAATGATATAAATCTAAGTTTATTTGAGTATTTGGTCCAAGGAATAACACTAGTAGGGTCCTAATAATTTCCCTTTCCATAACCAAGATTCAAAAATGAGTTCCTCTCATTCTGTTCGCCCCATTCAACCGTGTAGTAGCCCATTTCTTTCACTTTTTCATCATAATCAAACTCAAAACCTCCATATTAATTTTCAATTCAACACAAAAGGAGCCATTTGAGGGGACTCTATTCTCCAAAAATATCCACAACTCTAGAAATACCCTCCATAAATGATTAATAGGTCTTAAGTAGCTACATGATCCCCTATAGACTGCTACAGGATTATTGATACACTACAACTGACACCTGAAAAAAATACCTAAAACGATGACATACATCAATACCAAGTATCCAAATAGTAAAAATGAGGTATAAAATCCCCAAACTCTCTCTCTAAATTCATTTGAGGAATGGTAAGATTTTCTTTTGTGAAAATGAAGGTTCAAATAGACTAGCCACTAAAATTGAACTGATTTGAAACCAAAGTATAAGCAGCAGTCAAAACCACTTTTCTAAAATATCTCTTTCCAAACGTGAGGGGGAAATAAGACAAACAAAATATTCTCATGGACTTATTCAAAGAGGTTGTCATTGTATTCTTATGATATAATAGTCTAGAGTTGGAGTAAAACCAAGGATTATATTGGAAGTGTAGTTGTAGATGGTATAGTTGAGGGTCACACATTGAGTCCCATACCTACCACCCAAACATTATGTATACTCTATGCTCATTTTCATTGTGAAACCAAAACAATAGTAATCTCCCTCAATGAAAAATTACATGAAAAAACCACAAGTTTTTATAGAGGATATGAAGGTTTCTATAGGATCTATTGTAGGTTGCTACTGGTTGCTACAAAAAGTTACATATCTACAGGGTTAAGCTAAAATATTGTAGAAACATTTCCATATTTCTTTGATCGAGCTCCTTGTGATTGCTAAAAATTCTAGTGCCCTAAAGTCAACTTTGAATTTGTTACCAAGTCCTATACTTAAACAATTATTTATTTTACTTAAGATATATTGTGTTAAAATAGGTAGGAATAGAAGAAATTTCTATTTTTCTGTCAAATTGTGAGTGTAAGGAAAGGAGGTTCATTATTTTTTCTCTTTCATATATGATGTTTGGTTTAATGGAAGCATAGAGTCAATATTGTGTTGATTTTGAAATTATTTCCATTCAAGAAAAACCACATAGTTGTTGAAACAAGAAACCTTATTTCTTGTAGAAGCACAGACACGTCATCTTCTCTCAAAATATTCATAGCCACAACTTAAAACTATTTGGTTTGACAATTTTTTTTTTAATTTATAAGGAGGAAACCCCTAAGTATGTTCTAAAATTGTTTCCAAAACTTGATTAAGGTAACTTTGGGAAGGGGTTAGAGTTCAACATGAGATATCCCAATGAAGCAAGAAAAATTTAACAGCACCCTAAAGTTTTCACCATCATTGAAATTGTAAATGTATAGGGTTATTTAGGAGACTAATGGGCTTTTATGATGAAAGGGAAATGGATTTTTCCATGAACTTACAGAACCATGAAGGGAAAGAGTTTGTTACTATAGTTAAGGGACTAGTAATTTATATAAATTGGCACTCGATAACTAGAATCACAAATCTCCCCAAGGGACTTAAGTTGAAAAAGGAAGAGAGTTAGTAGACCATAATTTTCAAGAACGGATTATTCCTATCATATGGACAACCTGATGAGACCTAAAATTAGAGTAAGGAGGGAAATATTTCATGATCCTTAGGATGGGGTAACCTATCATATCCTTAAATATATCTCTTGTGAGGGAAGGTTATTCATAATGTATGCTTACCAATTTAGGCTTCTATGTCAACTAATATTCCTAGCCCACCTCCCAACCTCTGAATTACTAAGAATTCCATTCTTTTTCCTATAGTCTCTGAAGGAGATGAGTATTAAAGTAAAGGATGTAAAGCACAAATACATCGCCCACCATGGCATGAACAAATTGATTGTATATGATACGATAGAAGACTTACAATATCTGATTTCTTGGGATTAATTTGTGGATATGGATAGAAAATCATTTATAGAATCCCAAATAAAACTTAGCAAGATGAAAAATATTACAACTAAAAATGGAAGGGGAAGGCTATAACCATCCACTCAAAACAAAATAAGATATACACCTTGGAGGAAGAGGAAAAAGAAATAGAATACACCTTAGCATGTTTAAGTACCCCTACCAAGCCCATGGTATGTAAGAATGTTAAAAAAAAATTATATACAATGAGAAAGAGCACTAGAATTAAATTTAGTGGAAAACCTCAAACTCCTTTTGCCACTCCCGTTGTAATAGAAGAAACACCTAGTCCCAAAAGTAAATGGAAGCAGGGAGGAGAAATGCAGGGCCTTCCAAAACTAAAATAACCATAAACTAAGGTGTAACAAGGAAAAATGATAGTACTACCAAATAAAATAGAGGAGCTACAAGATTAGTATGCCCGACAATAGGAACAACATACGAAACTATAGGAGGTAGAAAAAAATTCAAAACAATATGCACCAAGTAAGCCACCTTGCTTCTTTTCTTGGCCATTGAAAATTTATACTCTTATAGTAGGGACATTCATAAGAGTGATTCATGCACACCTAGTGCCTAACTTGATGATTGAGGTGGACAAGGCCAAAGTAGAAACTCATAGGTGGAGAAGAAATGCATAAGATAAAGGGGTGGCCAATATTGCTAGCATTGAAGACAAAATCAACAAAGTGAGGGAGGAAATGTCCCTCTTGGGAATAGAAGAATCCAACAGAAGATAGCACCTCAAGAAAGAGAATCAATTCATAAGGAATCAATTGCAGTAGGTAAAATAATTTTTAAAATAAAATGGTGCTCAAATTACACCAATAGACACATCCTGGGGAACAATTGCACACCTTTCTTTAGAGGTTATCAATGGTAGGAATCCCTCCAAGGCGTACTCGCCATTCCTAAAAGAGAAATGACACAAATTCCAAATTAATTAGATAGCTCAAAGAGGTACCATATAATTGCAAGAGACCAAACACTTCATAGGATTTTTCCTAGACTGTAGCACGGAGGACAAGACTAATCTAGATGACCTCTACATTCATGACCTTGTACTCTCTGATGTGCCCATTTTTAGGTCCCTATATTGCTAATGTAGGCCCTTATTATTGTTAGTGTAGCCCCATTATTTTTATTTTTGTACCCCTGTAGTCCCCATATTGTTATTATTGTGACCCATAAAAGACCATTATTGTTATTATTGTGCCTTTGCATTATTATTGTTAGGTTGGCTAGGATTATATTGTGACCCCATGGACTCCTGTATGTAGAATGGAGGTTTTATCATTTGTATCATCCAATAATTGTTCATTTATGTAATGTAAAGATGGTTTCCCCCTCGAAGAGGCTGATTTCTAAGTCGTTGATTTATCTTTTCTTCTATTTTGTGAGTTGGTTTCATAACATTTGGTATCAGAGCTTTGGATTATAGGGTTTTACTGCTACAAACAGATCATCAAGGAAATTTCTCTATAAATGTTGTCTATGAAGTTTCATATGCTGAAAAAAAATCCATTTCAGGGGAAATCCTAGGGAACATCGTGTAAAAATTTCAGATCTTTTTTCGCTATATTTTCGAAGATATGATCTGAGCAAGTTAGGGCTTTTGTAGGTTCCATAATTTCATCTCAAAGAGGTTACCTTGGGAAACTCATCATAAATTTATCTCAGAGGATCAGATTCAAATTTTGTAAATATTAGTCGAAATTTCATGGACTATAGTTTCTTATGTATCGATTTTAGAATTGAAAGCCAAAACAGTGACATGTGGCACGTCATACAACTTCGCTCTACTGAACCAGTCCATAATTAGGCCATTGTGGGAGATTGAGCATAACTTTGTCTTGAAGAATCCAAATCAGGTCTAAATTGTGGCATTGGAAAGATGACTCAGAGGGCTACCACAGGCCCGAAATTAAAATCTTGTGGATCTGAAATCACAAAGATACAATAGGATCAAAATAAAGATCCTTAGGATTGTTTTTTTAAATTGCATAAATTTTGTTTGAAAATCAATTTGAAGTGATTCTGAGGGCATATTGAAGCATAGATATCAGTATTGGGTTCTAAAATGTGTCCCAAAAAGAATTCTGCACCCATTAAGTCCTTAGAAACTTCCACTATGATGCATGAAGAGGAAGAAGTGCAACATGATATATCAAAATTATGAGACCAAGAGCAACAAATGTTGCTCTCGCAAAAAGTAACCAAAAATGAAATAGAAGCTAAAATGGATGGTTTGAAGAAAGGCATGGAAGATAATATGAATGGCATGGAATCTAAGATGGATGGCGTGGAAGCTAAGATGGATGGTTTGAAGAATGGCAAGGATGATTTGAAGAATGGCATGGAAGCTAAGATCGATGGTATAGAAGAAAAACTAAAAGCATACATGGAAATTTTGAAGGAAGGTTTGTCAAAGTTGCTACAAGAAATGATTCCTAATGGAAAAAATGTAGTAGAGGAAACCCATGATGAGAACAAAATAAATGTTAATCATGTTTTCATAAACTCTAGCATTGGATTGAAGACCCACCATATTCCAAAGATCTATATGACGAAGTTTGATGGCAAGGATCACGTAACATGGACACTACAAATGGAGAAATATTTTGATCTCCATAATGTGCAAAACACACAAAAAGTACGTATTGAAACTTTATATTTAGAATGCAATACATTTGTATGGTATCAAGGATACAAAGAGAAACACCTTCTTTATCCAATTGATAAATCTCAAACAAAAGGGTTCAATGGTGGATCACATTGAAGACTTATTGGATGAACTATTGGATGAATTACATGGAGAAAATTATTTTACCAAGTAGGATCTTCGTTCAAGATATCATCAAATTAGAATGAAGACTAGAGATATTCCGAAAACAACATTTCGAACTTATAAGGTTCATTATGAATTTTTGGTCATGAATTTTGGCCTTACAAATGCACCTTCTACATTTCAAGGGTTGATGAATTCCATTTTTAAACCCTTCCTTAGAAAATTTGTGTTAGTATTTTTTTATGATATACTAATCTAAAATAGGTCTTTGCAGGATCATGTTCAACATGTTGATAGGGTGCTAAAAATATTGGAGGAGAAACAATTATATGCAAAAACCTCCAAATGTTTCTTTGGAGTGCAAGAGGTGTAATATCTAGGTCATATTGTATCTCAGGAAGGTGTTAAGGTAGACCCTAACAAAATTAAATCCATTAAGGAATGGAAAGTCCTCACAACCATAAAGTAGTTGTGAGGATTTCTCAGGTTAACAAGGTATTATCACAAGTTTGTTAAGAATTATGGGAGAATAGAAACACCTCTAACAACATTATTGAACAAAGATGCATTTTCATGGACTCTTGAAGAAACTAAGGCCTTTGAACATCTTAAAGAGAAAATGTGCCAAACACTGGTCCTAGCTACGTTGGCCTTCACAAAAACCTTTATTGAGGAATGTGATGCCTCTGGAAATGGAATTGGTGTTGTTTTAATGCAATAAGGAAGACCGATTGATTTGAAAGTTATCCAATAAAAGGAAAGTATTTACAGATAGTTATTTATGAGAAGGAAATGTTGGAAATACTACATCCACTAAGGAAATAGAAACCTTACCTAATGGGAAGACACTTCAAGGTAAAAACTGATCATGATAGTCTTAAATACTTTTCAGAACAAAGAATATCCTCAGAAGAGCAGCAAAAATGGGTCTCAAATGTGTTGGGTTATGACTTTGAAATCGTCGAAAACAAAGGGAAGTTAAATGTTTTTGAAGATGCACTCTCAAGAAAGGATGAGGATGTGGAAGAATTTATTTGTGCCATTTATATTATCCAACCAGATTGGATAACCAAAGCAAGGGAGGAATGGAAGAATGATGAAGAATTATGGACACTCATTCAAAAGTTTCAGCAAGATCCCAATACATCCTATACATTTAGTTGGAAAAATAATTCCTTATGGTACAAAGATCGCTTATATCTTTGTAAGAATTCCCAACTAAAACAAAGTATTATTTTGGAATTGCACGCCTCTCCCTTATAAGGGCACTCCGGATTTTTAAAAACTTACCAAAGGGTGAAGAAAGCATTTTTTTGGAATGGCCTTAAATATTATTTTCAAAAGTTTGTGGTGGAATGTTTGGTTTGACAACAAGATAAATTTGAGACAATTAAGACCCTGGGTATGTTACAAAACTTATCAATTCCAAGTCAACGTTGGGATGAGGTTTCAATAGATTTTATTACAGGTTTACCTAAGTTCAAAGGAAAGAGTGTCATCATGGTGGTAGTTGATGGATTTACCAACTACGCGCACTTTTTTGCATTATCTCATTCACTTAAAGTGAGTACAGTTTCTATTGAATTTCTTGAAACAATTCAAAAGCTACATGGAAACCCAAATATTACTGTAAATGATAGAGATCCCATTTTCAATGGAAATTTTTGGATGAAATTATTTTCTTTTTTGGGTACTCAACTAGCTTATAGCTCATCTTATCATCCTCAATATGATGGGCAAACTAAGATAGGGAACAAATTTTTGGAAGGATATCTTCGTTGATTTGTATCTGATAAAGAAACACAATGGGTCAAGTGGTTACCTCTGGTTGAATGGCGGTATAACACTTCCTTCCACATTGCAGCAAAAATGAATCCGTTTATGGAACTTTATGGATATCAGCCACCGTCCATCACATCATCTTTAAGATAAAATTATAAGGTTCAAGAAATGGAAGATCACATCGATCATCAACAACAAGTTCTACAACTCTTAAATGATAACCTAAATTTGGAACAGAATCGAATGAAACAACAGGTAGATCAACATCGCAGTGAGAGAAGTTTTGATGTAGGTGACTAGGTATTTTTACGGCTACAACCATACAAGAACATGTCCCTCAAGCAAGCTAATAAGGTTAATAAATTATCGCCAAAGTACTATGGTCCTTACAAGGTGTTGCAAAATATTGGTACTATGGCATACAAATTAGAGCTTCATGCATCTTCCCGAGTGCACCCAGTTTTCCATGTTTCATGCTTAAAGAAGGTTATAGGTGACAAACTTCCATTTCAAAAAATATTGCTAGAACTTGATGAGGAAGGAAAAATCATATTGGAACCTGAAGCAGTCACGGAAACAAGAACTTGACAGCTGTGAAATCGATCAATTTTAAAGTATCTCATCAAGTGGAAGAACTTACCCACTGAATATTCCACATGGGAGGATGAGAATTTTATAAAAAAATATCCATAAATACTCAAGCGTTGAGGACAACACTTTTTTGAAGGAGAGGGGCATGTTAGGTCCCTATATTACTGATGTGGTCCCTTATTATTGTTATTGTAGCCCCCTTATTTTTATTCGTGTACCTTTGTAGTCCCCATATTCTTATTATTGTGCCCCATAAAATACCACTATTGTTATTTTTGTGCCCTTACATTATTATTGTTAGTTCGACTAGGATTATATTGTGGCCCCATGGACTCCTATGTATATAAAAGAAGTTTTTCCATTTGTGTCATCCAATAATTTTTCATTTATGTAATGTAAAGGAGGTTTCCCCCTCGAAGAGGCTGATTTATAAGTAGGTGATCTATCTTTTCTTATATTTTGTGAGCGGGTTTCATAACACCCATAGACATGAGGATATTAGATAAGAAAAGGTGAAAACACCTGGTTAGGGGAGTTGATGGAACCATTATGGATCATACTAGAAGACCCATCTCCTTAGGTGCTTGCATCATCCCATGTCATTCTTGTACAAGACCCTAAGGTAGAAACTATTTGGAAGCAAAGGAAAGTCGAATCTATCCTAAATTTTGAGGACACCTTTAGACTATTGCGAGAATGAATTTCATAAGCCTTCCAAATAATACGGAAAATATTGTTTCACAACATGGAGATGAGGGAGCATCACACTCATGATATGTTACAAGAAACACTAGCAAGGAATTATCTATATAAGAGGATCATCCAGAGGCTTTGGATTCAATGTATAGGAATCAATTTTAATCCACCTCTACTATTAGGGTTACAGTAGCATCAAAACAAAGAAGAATAATCCTGAGTGTGGAATGAGAAAGAAAAATTCAGGATTATATCCAACAAGGGAAACTGCAACCATCTCATCACAGTAGATGAAGCAAAAAATTAGAGAGTTGAATGAATAGGAGAAAATAATAGAAGAAGATTAGTTTTCTCAAGGATGAGCAAAAATTCGAGTAGAACGGTATGATGGGCCTCCAAAATAGGTAAATTATAAAGCCCATAAATCCACTCCTAAGCACATAGAATGGTGTTTGACCCCACATTTTACACCGAATGGATAGTTTCCCATCTTAATGAGTTCTTAGAGGATTTGACATGGTTTTCATGCTTTATGTTCCTTAATATGTTTACTCTGCAGGATTTAGAGAGATACTAAATAGATTCTAAGGAATCCAACATTAGAGAGATTCTAGGGTCATGCTCCCTACGACAGGAAGACTTAAACTTGTATGTCTAAGAGAATTTAATGCCTCCTCATGTTGCTCTAAGTTGGATCTATGGAAAGATACCCTCTTTTTTGGATTTTTGGAGGGAAATGAAGCCCTTATCTCAGGGAGGTTACTCCCCCACTTTATATATAAACAAGAGACTTGAATTTTTCCTAGAGGTAGATGAATATAAGTAGAAAGTAAGATTAGGCTTTTTGAATATTTCTAAGCAAGTTTTGCAACATTGTAATGTATGATCGATTTTTAGTTAATGGAAGAAGTTCCTCATTTATGTTCTTAGCTTATTTCTCCTTCAAAGACTCTAAATATGCTTGGCCTAAGCCCACTCCAGGCGCTTCAAATCCCACTTTTACTTATATCAATATTACTTTAACGCTTTGTATTTTTCTTTTTTAGCTTTTAAATTAGCATTTTTGGGAATTGCAATTTGATGGATTTTTACATGATTAAGTAGGTAGTTTCTTGAGCTAATCTTCTTTGCAGGTCATTTATACAAATTTTCATCTTTCTTGACCCTTAATATCACTTTCCAATGCACATTTAATTACTTTTTCCATTTCATTCCTTTTGTTGTTACAAATTATGTAATTTTTTGTTTTACTATATGGTTGATATTATGGTGGCAGGGAATATATAGAGCTTGATTTTGTGATTATACATCTTATATTATGTTTCCCCATGCCACTAATATCTAAATAACATTACTCTCTATCATTCCTAACCCCCTCCTCCCCTTAGTTTTGCATTTATACTACTTTACTAGCTCGTTGGTCTCTTTCTATGGAAAAATAAGGAATTATGTAGTAGTCCACAAAAAATCCATTTTTTTGTGACCCAGTTCAAGAATAAACTCTTGGTTTAGTCTTCTTAATGTATTAAAACATAGTTGGATTTTTATGGTGGGGTTTAGAACCATATAAATCTCACAAATTTTCCTTTAGATGCTTTAATATATGTTTTATGTGTGTTGTTTCCTACAACACTGGTTTTAGATTTACAAATGATTTATTTCCAAGCAAGTGTGCATAGGTTTGTTCCATTTCGTTTATGCAATTTACTTCTACAAATTTACTTTCATGTAGTATAGTTATTCCAACAACTTAACCTATATTTTTCCATATATCCTACACTCCAACACCTCTCACTTGTATAAGGATTAAAAAATGAAGAATATAGTACTTGATACACATACAGTGTCAACGATTCTTAAGTTTGTAAGAACCCCAGGTTATTGATTAAAGTCGATACCCTAGGAGTTACAAAATTCTTAGTGAAATATTGAGGGGCATTAGTCACGATGCCCAAAAAATATATAACATATAAGTAAAAAAATAAATCAATTGATTGTTGGTTTAATTGTTTACCTAAATCTATATGTTCATGTGTCAATGTTAGATAATGTTATAATTGAAGGAAACACCCCTCTTGAAATTAATGCTAGAGATACATGATGTTGTAACTTATTTTCACCATGTTATGTTTTCCATTTCCTTTTATGTTGAAAAAAGAAAAACTAAAAAATATACAAAATAATATTCAAAATAAAATAAAATACAAAAAGAAAGAAATAAGAAAATTAAAAAATAGAGGAAATCATAATCCACATCATATTACAATTATTTCCATACCAACATCTAATTAATCATTACAATCAATAAACCCTTCCCACCAATGTCTAAGGGAATTAACTAGACGTGAAAAAATGGTTAATTCATCCAAATACCTTATAAAACATATCACAACTTCCCTTCAAACTCCCCTTTCTCTCATTCTCTTGCAGAAGCGAAGGTATCATCCAGTTGTATCAACTCACATTTATTGTTACACCAGTGATCGCCAATTCCTGGTAATTCGATACATCTATTTGAAAATTCATAATTCAACATGTCTTCGTCTAAAGGGAAATCTAAATTAGTGGTAGAGATTCCAATGTTAACCCCAATAGTAAATTTAGATGAGTTTCCTCTAGTTCAAAAGCAATATAATATCTGTGAAAACCAATGTGAGTTTGATCTTTATGAAATGCACAATTAGGTGAACGAGAAATTATTAGATGTCAGTGATGAATTGAGCATATGGGACTCTTTCCTGCCTAAATTCACCTTTCTTCAGACCCATTTCTTCCCATAATTTGTCACCTAGTGTAATTTTAGATATCTCCCAAGTGAGAGGGCCATGATTTCCCAAAATAATGAATTTTTGTTTACTATCGCTCCCGAGTCAATATGCAAAATCCTTCAAATCAAGCCTATAGTCCCTTTGCATCTATTTTCTATAGATTCTCTTATGGAGATCTATTAGAAACTAACATTCTCTCAAAGAAGCAAGATATTATAATCATTTTTACTTGAAAATTTTGAGTTATCAAGAACCAATCCACCTTAATATTATTTCATATTTCCAGAAATGTCTAGGCATGTTATCTCCATGGTTTCATGTCTATTAGGCTATCCAAGTGTTCAGTGGGTCGATGAGGTAATTTTAGAATTTTTATCAGTATTTTTAGCAGGGGAGAAACCATCACACATTTTCAATTGCAATGAATTTCTTGCAAAAATCATTCATGATCAATTCTTGAAGTTTTCTATTGAAAGTGATTTCAAACATCAATCAATCCTTGTGTACTTTCTCCTATTTTTCAAAGCAGATGGATTTAAATTTCCATTACAGAAGTTAGATGCATAGGGAAATCCTTAGTCTGTAATTCATTCCTTGGTAAGGAAGAACACAAAAGAATACTCTTTCTATAATTATGTAAATCAGTTTCTTCGTCTGACCTCATGTCTTCTCAGTAGTGATGTTATTTGTAGGATTTCACCCGAAATTAAAATAATTCTTCACCTCAGTGAGAAGACTAAAATTTGATACTGGTATACCATAATTACACAGAGATCAGAATCTATGGATGTGAGATACCTCCCCATAGGTTACCTAAATTTGTTCCAATCAGGATTTTTACACTAGAATATATAAGACAAATGATGAATATGGATGATTTACACTTTGTTTCTAACAAGAAGAAATGTAATTTGAAATTAAAAGCGTAGATTGGACCATTCATTGTCAACACCAGAGTAGAAACAAAGGAGGCAAATTCTTTGTTAAAGCAAATAAAATTCAAATTTAGATTCACACGTTCTTATGATCCCTTGGGTATTATTTCTAAATTAAGAGTTGAACAGAAAACAACACCTTATGTACACACGCCAAGGCCAGAAATATAAAATTTATGTGAATCAAGAGGAGTGGAAGGAGAATACATTGCAAGAGGAAGAGGAACATGTTGTTATTCCAACATCTTCACAAAATCTAGTTCCTTAGGAGAAAGGGACTAAGAGGCCAAGGGAAAGTGTGTCTCCTTCAATCTCATAAATGCAAGAGACAGACTTCACAGTGTTCAAGAGAAGGAATAAAACTAATATTTATGAAGAGCCATTCTTAGGAGAAATTTCACATGAGCAAGAAATAATGATACTGATAGGTTTAAATAATTCAACATTTCCAAGGATTGAGGAGATATCCATATATTATCCCAAGTCATCTGTAACTCATGGTGCAGAGGAACATAATATTTTTTCCAGATATAAAGAAATTAAATGAAATAATGAGGAATTGGAGGCCACTATATATTTTGAATTATGGAAACAAGCCTCTTCTACCAGCACAGACTTATTTTTTCACTTGAAACATAAAAGGGAAAATTACAGCTACCCTTCTTGGAACCCAAAATTCTAGTCCCTAAAAGTGCATAAGTTACAAGAGCAAAAACTAAAACTGACAAAGCTTATGTAGATGAAATGCAGAAGAATTTTAAGTTAAAAAAGCAAATAGAAACTTATGAAAGTGAATTTGTAATGGCTCGGGCCATTTCTCAAGCAAAGGAAATAATTTGGCTTGATATTAATGAATCTATGAATGAATTATGGACTTCTATTGAGATTGTTTTTGAACAGGAAGAATTTTTGCAGAAATCAAAGGAAGCAGTGGCAGAAGTGAAGAAATACCTAGACCACAAACTAGGAGATGCTACAAGGATAATCATAGTTCTAAATTCTAAAACAAAATAAGAGCTCGAAGATTGTGAAATTGAACACAGAAATGAAACTATATTGGAGGTGATAAAGGTCCTTACTAAGAGTAATTTAATGCTACAACTAGAGAATAAGTGTCATAATTTGGAAGTTCAAATTAAAAAGTTTCATAGGAAATTTAATATTTTACATCAAAAAGGACTTCCGGGTCTCTAAGGTTTAGGTGATAAATTAATTCCTCTGGAATAATATCAGCGTAGATTGCATGATATAGAAGTATACAAACCTAAATTTTCCAAAATTAAATGAACAATCATTGGGAAGATTTTCATGGAAGGTTTAAGATATGATTTACTAATTCAACATGAGATCAAACATTTATTGATAACTAAACCTAATTTTTAGGAATACACAGGATTCGATGAAGCATACAGAAATTTAGTGAAATTTTCTATTCCTAATGAGGAAAGATGTGACAAACTATGTGAGCTAATCGATTGAGAAGAAAACAAATGTTTCAGCAATAAGATACCAGTATTCTTAAAAAAATGACAAAATTCAAGGAACAAGAAACATAAGAACAGATTTTCAACTCCAATCACAAGCAATAGTCTCAAATTTTTTGCAAGATGTTAAATTAGTTCAGATTTCCTATTTTCTAGTTTTGATTTTGTAAAAAAATCCACGTCGGTTGGATAAGATATTTTGTACTAAATTTTGATTTCAAATCCATATATTTTGAAGAAAATATAAAGTACTTTGTAATTCGAAGCATGAAGGGTTAAACCCTTGTGATAATATTCTGAATAGGATTGTAATTCTTTGAACTATTTTTGAGATTAATAGAAGGATTATGGACTCATTTTGAATCGGCTTGTATTTTCCTCTGAGTTTTTCTAGTTTCTTATTATGTTCCATCTTTATTTATTTTTACACATGTCTAAAGTTAATAATAAATATGGGTATTAATATTAAATATTAATCTTTCTGAAATCCATTTGCAAAGTTATAATCAATTACAGATAATAATTAATTGAAACCATATGTTTTATTTAATTCCTCTACATGAATTAAATGTTGCTTACTACTATCTTTAAATATGCTTCGTTTGACCCCGGATGTGGGTGCAATCGGTTGATGGGATGGCAATAAGCCTGCGGGACGGCGCGTGGCAAGGCCACATGGCCTCCTGTAGGTAGTATTTAAGGAGCTCCAGGCAGTTTAATTCTCTGGGCCGTCACCCTATGCAGCATTTATGCCGGTGGGGAAGCCGCAAGCAAGGCATAATGTCGCCCTCTGGTTTTTTGTTTTCGTTCCTCATCTCTGCGTCAGGTTCTTCGGCTCTGTCTCAGCTCCGCTTGATAGTCTCCATGCCGAATTGGCCCCCGCTTGTTGGGTCTGGTTGCCCTCCGGAGGCTGAGCTTCCCAGCTCACGCACTTCCCTTAGCAAGCGTTGTCACTTGGGATGTTGCCTAGATTTTCTTCCTGTTTTTCACTTCTCCCATAGCCCGTTCTGCCCTCTGTAATCGCCTCCCCGCCTCAGCTTAATTCGACTCCCTCTCTGTAGCCTGTTTCCAATTCATCTCGCTCTCATAAGCTTCGTGAAAAGATGCCCAGGCTTAGGCACCATCTCAGATGTCATCAAGGCAGCACCAGGGCTCGCCCCTCTGTCCGACGCTACTCCCCATCCACCAACTCTCAGTCGTCCTCTTCTGAAAGTTTCCATGGAAGATATCCCTCTATGCGCAGTGGGCGTGGGCGTGGGCATGGGTGCAGACTCCCCTCCTCCCCCATTCGTGGTGGCTCGGCCTCTCTGTCACCTCTCCATTCCCGTCCCACTGCCTCTGCCTCTCTTGTCAGCCCATCTATAGCCCATTTCCATTTCCAGTGCCAAACCAATCGGCCCATGGTCATAGCGACTGTTACAGTCACCTTCAAGGAAATTCAGGAGGCTGGCCCTGAACCCCGCTCTCTCGAATGTCCAATTCACAAGCCGGACCCCTCCGACCTTGTGCAGCCCACTCAAACAGGGGAAAAATATGTTTCTATGAAGGCAGGCGATGGCAGCTCGAGTCTACCACAGGATAAAGGCAATCAGGATGGCAGCAGCGAGGCGTGCGCAGCAGCATCTCGAAGATGTCTTGTTCCAGATGATGATGATGGTTACTGGTGTAGAATTGAAGAATAAACCCCCTCAGAATATTATGGTCTCTAGCGCAGGAGACATTATCCAAGTAATTTTGTTCATTTTTTCTGTCATTTTTTTGTTCTGGGTAGTTATAGTCTTTTGTTATGTCAAAGCTAGTTTCCTCCTTCGAGGCAGCTCAAATACATTGCTCAGGCTAGTTTCCCCTTGTGGGCAACCCATTTTTTTCATTCTGCTGAACTCATGAAGCCTCTGATGGTCATGGATCAAATGTACCATATTTTTCAGTAATAGAATTTAAACTTACTTAAGAAAAAGAAAAAATATGCTCTGTTTGGTTGTAAAACAATTTTACACGCATCATTTGTATATGACAAGTTAAATGCTCTATTTGGATGTTTAAGGAATCATATATATCATCTTGAATTATACATTTCAAAGAAAAAATAGAGCTTAATATTGTTAAAGGTGAGAAATCAACCCTTCTATCATATCAGGAATAATTAGGATTTTCATTTTTTAACAATTTAAAGAATTGGCCATTCAAATAAAATAAAATAAAAAACATTTAGATGCTTTGACATAGTTCCTTAGCATAGAACTGTATACAAAGGACAAAAAATGATACAAAATCATTTGTACATTTAATTATTGTTGGGAAAATTTCCATTAAGCATTAGTATTCCTTTCTTTGAATCATATTTTATTAGTATATAGTTATTGATCGCTTTTGTATAATTTTTCAAAGTTCTTGATTAAGAAACGTTGGGACCTAGCCACTTAATTTTAGAATATATTTCATATATATATATATATATATATATATATAGATATATATATATATATACTACCTTCTGCTAAGTAAAAGAGAACCATTGAAGACAATTTCAACCTTTATTGGGGTGACACATATGTTTTCCTAGAAATGGATATTGTTTATTTTTTTATGTTTGCTATGTAAGCATTCTTAGAAGACTAAACTAGAATAGTGTTCCTAAGCTACAACCATTTCTTGTATAATTATAACCTAAAACTTTGTCACTCAAATCAATCTTACACCCCACATTTTTAAGTTGTCTTTGTGATTGGTAAAACCATCAAGGTGTTAGAAAATGATAAAATGGTAGCTTATTAAACTTATTTTCTTTAGCCTTGATACTTTCCTGTGAATATTTATCTTCTTTATGTTATTTTAGTTAGATATTTTTTCTCGTCAAAGAATATCAAGAAACAAAAACAAGAACAAAATAGGACATAGATGTAGGCTCTCTGCTAGGGAAAACCCCTCCAAGAACACATATTTCCTTAAATTTGGAAATTTTTTATTACAAGGACATCGTTATAATTTATTTTTTTGGTTATTTTGAAATTATACATCCATTATTTAATTCCAAATTTAATGAAATATGTGTTCAAGTGGAAAACCTGGAAAATATTGTCTTCTTAGAATTTACTTCAAATTAGATAGAAAGACCCAATCCCTATACCAAGTCCTTCGCCCACTACCAAGTCAGCCCTTCCTCAAGTCCTTCTTGAATATGCACCAAATTGATCCATAGTGAAACTTCGACATTCCAAGTACATCACTACTACTCGACCTGCAACTTTGACCCTGTAATTTTTTCCTTGTAGCTCTTGAAAAAATCCTAACTCAGCCTCCTTTTAGGACCTTTCGAGAGCAAGAAAACTCATCTTAAGTTCAACAAGGTGTAGATAGATTTTGCTTTATCCCAACTACAATATGCTACACTTTTTCCTACTGCAACTCATTCCTACAACTTTAACCTCTTCTCGCGGCCCATAAACCCTATATTTTTGCATGTGTGAGATAGATATATCCCAAAAAGCAAGAAAATTTGTTCTTCTTCCTTCTCCTTGAATTTCTCTCTCCTTTTTCAGCTTCCTAGCTATAGATCAAACTCTTTCTTTAGATATCAAACTTGTAAGTGAGTGTATCTTCAAATGAAATCAACTTTTTGTTTAGTTTTCCTTCTCAAGGGGTCAAATTCCCTCCTTTAGGCTGACTTGAGGATCTGAGGGCTGACTTGTACTCTTGGATATTCTAGGACTTTGTAAACTAAAAAATAATTCTCTTTACAATTACAAATTTCCCGGAAGGGTCTTATAAATATGATGTTGTCTCCATTAACTCATGATAATAAATTCTAAGACCTAGAAAACCCTAGTAGCACAAAGAACATGCTTTTGCCTAGAATACCATCAATAATGAGAATTAAAACCATGCTTTAATAATAATAATTTATCTTTCTTATCTTCTTTTTTGTTACATAGGATACATGTTGAAGTGATTACAACAATTATGAAGACCAATACTAGTTACATTTCTCAACACTCCCTCTTAACTAATGAGGTATTCATAATTGTATAACTAATAAAACATAATATCTCAAACTCAAGAGTTCTCAAGAATATGCAGGTTGATAATCCATATTGTTAGCATCATCATCAGGACCAACATTATCCCTGAGGCCTAACAAGACAAGCTCTACTACAATCAATAGCATTATGCTGGGACGATTTATGTGTGATACTGTGACTACCTCTCTAAGGTGCATACCCCATCTTGATGTCCACGAGGTATGTCCTTTTAGTATTATTCTTATATTGTATCTCCATTACTAAGTCCTCAAAGAATATTAGTCCTCTTCAACCACTTCTCTTGGATTCTTGTCCCATCCTCAAAGAGTGTTGGTACATTTCCTTTCTTGTATGTTATATCCTCAAGGAAAACACATATTCTTATCCAATACTCTATCATTCTGTCTTCATAATTATAAGAGGAGAATTCACATGTGATGTTCATCATCACTCCCTCTCAACTAGTGATTACATCCCTATTCTCCCTTAATCTTGAGAATAGAACCTTGCTCCTCTTTCAAGGAGACTCCTTTTGCTCCCTCTTAAACCAAAGGATACTCCTTCCTTCCAATAATGGAAGCCAATAGCATAAGTCTTTATATCTTTTCTTCATCAAATTATTAACTACTAGTTCTACGTAGCTACATGGCTCCCTCTTTCCTTCGTATCCCTTGTATTGAGATTGCTTTGTTTGAAGGTATCATGGAGACATCTCTACTCTTCATTCTTGTGACAGGATCCAGGTCATATTTTCTTACTCATAAATTTCTTATTAAACATGAATCCATTGCATTGAGCCATCCAAATCCTAAATTCAATCATGAAAGTGATCTTCTTTGAATTTTAGGTTATATTCTTTGTACAACTACCCTTTCAATCCCTAGATGGACACATCTTGACTTTATTTGTTTCCAGCTACCAGATATTGAGCTTCCCTCAATAATCTTCATTCATATAGTTGACCTTGACCCAACTACAATCATGTATTACAACAACATCCTTTTCTCGATAACCAAAAAATAATATTTTAGCCAAATAACCAAATCATAAACTAAATCAACTTGCCTCATCATGGTGACCTTCACGTTCCATCAACGTCCTTATTGACCATATCCACTTGATTTTTCCTTAGATAAATTTTGAGACCTAAAATGGGCCTTGTAAGGAATATTACAAATATTAGTGCAAATAATAAAATAATATTAGATTACATCATCAAATTTTAGAGGGAGAAAAAGAAAAGCTACTTTTTCAACGTGTATTTTTAACTTATCTCCCTATGATTTTTCTAAAATTTTGAGTGGGAGTACTCATTGGATGAATAAGTTAATTCCTCATCTAAGGAGTACCCATGTTTCATACTTTTGATGGACCATGCTAAATGAAAATTGAGAAATACATGAAAAAATGTGATTGCAATAATGTTTTTTCATGTATTTATCATTTTTCGTTTAGCAGTGTCCATCGAAAGTATGCAACATGTGTACTCCTTTGATGAGGAATTGAATTTTGTATATAACAAGTGATCTCGATCAAAATTTCAATAAAAAAATAGGGAGATAAGCTGCAAATATGAGTTTAAAAAAGTAATTTTTTTATTCTTTTGTTTTTTAATCTTTTCAATTTTTTACTCCAAAAATGGTGAATAATCCCCCATGTTTGAAATCATCATCTTGAGTCATATTCATTCTTATAAAGTTGATTTTGGTTGTACATTTTTGTTTTGAGGCCCATTTTAGACCTCAAAATTTCTCTAATGGCTTCTTGCATTAGAGTGCCCAAAGATCGAACTTGATTACCAACTTACAACTTTTCTTTTGGAGATGTTAATCTAATACATATTCTACAAAAATTACTAATCTTGTATACATCCTTAAATAAGTTAATTCTTTTCTAGCATCATAAATACTTAATCATATATTTATAACCAACTTTATTCTACAAGATTCTCAAGCACATGAATCTTATCAAAAAAAAATTTTACAACCTGAATTCATATGCTTTCATCCAATCATCTAGCTATCCATATATTTCACAAAAAAATTGTATATTTACCTATTGAAATCCTTCCTCCCTTTTTACCATCATGTTTCTACATTAGATAGAATACATATTATTCTCATCGTGATGTTCTTCTGAAGGAATTTCAAAAGGACAATCCTTCTCATATCATAATTATTTATTTAGGCAAGATGACAACCTCTAACATAATTCTAGATAATATCTCCATGAACAGTATGAAAAATGGTCTAACATTTTATCCTAGATGATATTTACTAAGACACTTAATAATGTAAATTTCAAAATATGTTGCCATCATATGCTTCTAGCTTATGATGCTTATGTAAGACATAATATCTAAAAAGGAAAATCCAACATTCATGAAGAACCTTGAAGTTAGTGAACTTTATTTAGTAGTAAATATCCTTCACTTCCTCCTTCTTTGTCTTCTTCTTAGGTTCTCCTACTACTTCAGCTACATGAGATTCACTCCTATCCTTTCTCTTATTGTTCTGTTGATTTGGGAAATCCCTTTTGTAGTGTACAAACTCATTGCACTTGAAGCATTGTACCTTAGACATATCTTTCTTCTTGGACTTTAAAAACATTCCCCTTCATCTTCTTGACTCGGGCTAGAAAGGCTTGGCACACCCAATATCATATTTGACCTTGATCCTTGACTCTTACAGTATCCATTGTACCCACAACTCATAAAATGGAGTTGAATTATTCTTGGAGTAGATACGTGTTGCAAAGTTTCTCCATTCAGGTGGGAATGCATTTAGAACACATATGGTCACTTCTGAATCCGTGATTGGTTCCTTAAGTCCTTGAAAATGGTCTCTTAGCTAAGAGAATCTCATGAGGAAGGATTCCATATCCTCAACCTTTTCTTTCTTCATTTTATATATCTTGTTCCACAATGACATCTTCTGACGTGATGCACTTATAGAATTCAAATTTACTAGCTTGTCATACATTGCCTTATAAGTCTTCAGGTTTGCCACAAATAGAAAAAGAGAATAATTTATTGATTCAAATACGATCCTTTGAGATCTTACTTCCCATTTATAGTATCTTTCTAGTTATTATGTCTTATATTTCTTAGGTTTAATAACTTCTCTAGTAACATATCCCATTACATCTTAATCTTTGAGTCTCAAGTCAAACTTTTTCTTCCATTCTAGATAGTTTGAGGTCCCAATGAGATTATTATTCTCCTTGCAGAAATAACCTACATGACTTGATGATACAACCATTATGAAATAGTGTGAGACATACTTCAATAACATGATTCTTCTTAATTATAATATCTCCAACTTTCTTTATGTCTTCAAGATCCTTGAATACTTCCTTGAAACAACTTCCAAGATTGATGCCTTCCAAGTAGAATTATTCTTGCAAGATCAGTGTACTTCTTAAGATCAAGCTTGATGTAGACTCGATATTCCTTGAATTTCAAAACCTTAGATCAATAGGTATTCTTATTTAGGCCTTCTTGAGATGTTCCTTTTTCCTTCCCCTTTGTAATCAATTTCTTCTAGTGTCCTTCAATTATCATCCTTGTTCACCTTAACTTTGATACAATGTTATTAAATGATAAAATGAAAAATTATTAAACTAATTTTATTTAACCTTGATACTTTATTGTAAATATTTATCTTATTTATGTTATTTTGGTTAGATATTTTTTTCATTAAACAATATCAAGAAACATAAACAATAAAAGAGGACATAGATGTAGGATCTTAGCTAGGGAAAAACCCCTCCAAGGGGAAAACCCGAAAAATATTCTCTTATTATAATTTTCTTCAAATGAGATATAAAGACCGAATCCCTAGACCAAGTCCTTATCCTAATACCAAGTAATCCCTTCCTCAAGTCCTGCTTGAATTTGCACTAAACTTCTCCACACTACAACTTCGACTTGCTAGCTACATCACTACTACTCTACATGCAACTCCGACCTTGTAATTTTGGCCTTTTAGCTCCTAAAGAAACCCTAAATCGACCTCCATATAGGACCTTCTAAGAGAAATACAACTATTCTTAAGGTCAGTGAGGTGTAGACAAAGTTTCATTTTTCCCAGCGATAAGATGTTGCACTTCGTATTATTGCAACTCTGTCTTGAAACTTCGGTATCTTCCTGCAACCCAGAAACCCTATATTTTCACACGTGTGAGAGATACATAGCCCAAAAACCAATTAAAAAACATCCTTCTTCATTCTCCTCAATCTTCGCTCTCCTTTTCCATTTTCCTATCTATATATCAAACTTGTGAGTGAGAGTATCTTCAAATTATATTGAACTTCTCTTCATATAGCCTTCTCAAGGGGTAAAATTCCATCCTTTAGGCAGACTTGAGGATCCTAGGGATGAATTGTACTCTTGGAGATTCCATGACTTTCTAGACTCAAAAATAATTCTTTTTACAATTACAAATTTCTTGGAAGGGTCTTATAAACATGAAATTGACTCCATTGACTCATGACAATAAATCCTAAGACCTAAAAAACCTTAGAAGCACGAAGAAAAATATTTTACCTAGAATAACATCAATAATTAGCATGAAACCCATGATTTAGCATAAAAAATACTTAATAATATCTTTATAATCAACTTTATTCTATAATATTCTCATATACATGATCTTATCGAAAGTTTTCTTTACAACATATGTTCCTATGCTTTCATCCAATAATATAGAAATCCATATATTTCACAAAAAAATTGTATCTTGACCCATTGCAATCCTTAATCCATTTTTACCATCATGTTTCCACATTACATAGAATACATATTATTCTTGGCATGATGCTCTTCCTTAGGACTTTCAAAATAATGCTCCTTCTCGGATCATAATGATCTAATTCAATAAGATTACAACCTCTAACATAATGCTAGATAATATCTAGATGAACAATATAAAAAATAGTCTAGCATTCTATCATAGATGATATTTACTAAGAAACATAATCATGTAAATTTCAAAAAAATGCTACCATCATATGCTTCTATCCTATGATGCTTATGCAATACATATCATCTAAAAATGAAAAACCAACATTCATGAAGAAACTAGAAGTTAGTGAATCTTCTTTTAGTAGTAAATATCCTTCATGTCCTTATCCTTTGTCTTCTTCTCATGTTCTCCCACTTCTTCAGCTACATGAGCTTCACTCCTATCCTTTCTCTTGTTGTTCTATTGATTTCGAAAGTCCCTTTTTTAGTTTCCAAACTCATTGCACTTGAAGCATTGTACCTTGTACATATATTTCTTCTTGAAAATTCCAATGTTTCCCTTCTTTGTCTTCTTGAATCGGGTTAGAAAGGCTTAACACTTCTCATCTTACCCAATATCATCTTTGACCTTGATCCTTGACTCTTCCAGTATGCATTGTTCCCACAACTCATCAAAGCAAGTTGAATCCTTTTTGGTGTTATCACTCCATAATTTCCCAAGGCTATAAAGGAAACCCAGAGGTAACCATGAAACCACTTTGGAGTTCAGGATCTAGCCTTCTTAAACTGAGAGAGGGATATCTTTGTGAGATTTAACTTTTTTTGCTGGGAATTTTAGGCTAGTTATTGGGCTTAGAGTTTGGTTTTTGAATTGGTTTTCTTGGAACAACAAGGAAAGTCCATTGGGGAATGGAGTCAGAATAGCTTAAGATGATCAAATGCATAAATAATCAAGCTTAAGTGAAATAGGGAAAGGTAGACATACTACTGGATCCTTTATATTTAAATGAAATGTAAGAGAAGTAAATAAATAGGTTCAATTAACTCTAGCAAAATTTAAGAATTATTTAACTTGATATCAGAGGAAAACATTTAAATTACCCAAAACCAAAATCAGAGTGTGTGTTTCAAAAAATTATGTTCATCAACTTTCTGTATTGTAATTCAGAAAAGAAACACATATGAAAACAAAGAAAAGATAATACAGTAAGAAGAACTTCACCACATAGATATGGCACATGAATCCTGAAAAAAATTGTCTTTTATTACTGCAAAAGGTCACTTGAACTCAGTGAAAAACTTTACAATGAATGGTAGTCTTTCTCATTACAAATCCCAACATATATTACTTCAAATTATGAAGTATTTATACAAATTATAAAACTAAAATATCTTGAAAAAATATCAAGATTTATTACAAATATATCAAACTGTGTTACACAAATAGAACTCAAATATAGGACATTAAAAACTAATGAATCTACTTGGCACTATATTTCTGTATTACTAGTGACAAATAAGAGCAATTCGAATTTGATAGCAACTCTTATTTGATGAGGTGGCATCCAATTCACTAACTGTATTTGAATTTTTTCCTCTTGAAATTCTAAAAAATAGGGTCCAGTTATCCCTTTGAATATCTCAATCCCAGATAGTTGTGTAAAAAGTGAAATATGTTATTGTATATGAAGATTTTTTTTGAGATAAACCTCTCTCATTTTCCCAAAATTCTGCTCCATTTTTTCACAATATTCTCTGCAAAAAGATGTCTAAAACATGACTTTGCATAGTCATAAAAATAGGTTGTGAAGATGTGAATGGATCTCTCATTCTATAATACATTTGTAAAAATTGAGATAATGTTTTTTAGCTTGGTATATTAGGAACAAAATCTCCTCTAGTTTCCCAAAATTAATCTTTGTTTGGCCACAAAACAGATTTCAAAAATATGACTAAAACAACAAAAAATCTGAAAAATGTATCTTCAAAGATTCATTCTAATATCCGAAACCATAATAGCTGTTGGAAAATTGAGATAGGTTTTTTTACATACGGATGTTGGAAACCGAAACCTCTTTCATTTTTTGACAATTCATTGCTACTTGCGTGGAAATCACATTTGAAAACACTAATTAAAAGTAGGAAAATTCGAGAAACTATGCCTGCAAAGATTCATCTGAATTTCTCAAACCATAACAGTTGTTAGAAAAATAAAAGAGGTTTTTGTATATATGGATGTTATCAACAAAACCTCTTTCAGTTATTGAAAAAATTTTCTCAATTTTTTGTAAATCATGTTTGAAATTACTATGCTATATAGGGAAAAAACATAGTTACAACTGACCATGAAACGAACATATGACATGGAGGCAGGAGGAGACATGGAGGTGGGAGATAACGTGTAGGTGCATGGTTGGTAAAAATATTTGACGTGTGTGTGGAATTAACGTGATGGGGGTAAATAGATGTTGGAGGGAAGGAGAGGGTTATTAATTTTTCGGAGGGGCGGGGGGTGGGTGGTAAGTGGGTTGCGACGAGGGGGGTGCGCAATGATGCAGGGATGACACGTAGGAGTGGGACCAGTGGGGGGAAACCTCTTTTAATACCCCCCTCCATCGATAAATCTAGGATGGGTATGGGGGGCTGAAAAGAATCGTCGATCGTTGATGTGAGTTGGTGATGATCGAGTTGTCAATTGGAGTGCCTATCTTAACACTACCCGAAAAATACCTTTTGTCATTTGAAAAATTTATTACATGGGCGGAAAAATTTGGATAATAGCGAAAATCGTGTAAAACCTACATTTTTACCTTTTGAACCTTTTTTAACCCTTTTTATCCTAGTTTTCTCATATCCTAAGACAAATTTTGACCAATAAAGGCTGCATTTATATGTGTAGACCCTTCTTATTTGATTTTTCTATTGATCAAGATGTTGGTTTGAAACACCAGTTACATTTTTGGAAAGCTTCTTCTGAGAAATTACTAATGGGGACACCCGCAACATGATCTAATCCCAGCAGGGTTATGCAAACATCTCCCTGAACATCAAACTTTTCCCCTTCCTGGAAATAATTTGCAAGATGAAATATTATTTACAACATCTCAAATATAATAATCATCAGCTATAATCAAGTGACCCTATAAAAATTATAGGACTTTAACACTTGGAGTAGATACCTGTTGCAAAATTTCTCCATTTAGGTGACAATGCATTTAGAACACATATGGTCACTTCTGAACCAGTGATTGTTTCCCTAAGTCCTTGAAAATGGTCTCTTAGCTGAGAGAATCTTTTCAAGAAGGATGCCATATCCTCATCATTTGATTTCTTCATTTCATATAGCTTGTTCTGCAAAGAAATATTTTGACTTGTTGTATTTATAGAGTACAAATTTACTATCTTTTCATACACTGCCTTGGAAGTCTTAGGTTTTCCACAAATGGAACAAGAGAATCCTTGATTGATTCAACTATGATCCTTTGAGCTCTTACTTCCCCTTTCTTGTATATTTTTATTTCTTGTGTCTTATCTTTCTTGGGTTCAATAACTTCTCTAGGAACATATCTCATTACATATTTCTCTATTAGTATCAATTCAATCCTTTTCTTCCATGCTAGATAGGTTTAAGCCACAATGAGCTTATTTCTCTTCTTTCAAAAAGAGCCTACATGACTTAAAGATTCAGCACAATTCTTCTGGATTATAATATCTGCAACTTTCTTGATGTCTTCAAGATCCTTGGATATTTCCTTGAAACAACTTTCATAATTGATGCCTTCCAAGTAGGCTTATTCTTGCGAGATCAATGTCTTTCTTGATATTGAGCTTTATGTAAACTTGTTCTTCCTTGAATGTCAAAACCCAGGATCAATAGTTATTTTTCTTCAAGACTTCTTGATATTTTCCTTTTTCCTTCCCCTTGGTAATAAATTTCTTCTAGTGTCCTTCCAACTCCCTTCCTTGTTCACCTTAGCTCTGATAGAATGTTAGAAAATGATATAATGACAGTTTATTAAACATATTTTCTTTAACCTTGATACTTTATTGTGAATCTTTATATTATTCATGTTATTATAATTAGATTTTTGTTTTCATCAAACAATATCATGAAACAACAACAACAAAAGAGGATTGTTAGGGTCCAATCCTAACCCCTTTATTTATGTAATAATCCCAAGGGGACTAGTCAGAGTCATAATTAGTTAGTTGAGTCAATAAAACCTCTAAGTGGTTATCCTCATTAATAATAATTGTAAGTGGTTGACCCGCATTATAAAAAAGTGACTACAATTAGTTATAAACATGTCATTGTTAATAAATAAAGTGGTTAACCTATTTTATCCAAGGGATCACTAGAAATTAGGGTTTTGGATGTCATTAAGCTACAAATAGCCTTAGATAGTAAGGAAAGAATCATCGAGTATTATTGTAATCGAAATCTTCTCTGTTGGAGGTTGGTCCCTCGAAGAGTCAAGTGAACATTGTAATTTTCTTATGAATAATAAAATACCATTGCAACTTGTTTCAATTCAGGTGATATTTTTGTGTTTCTAGAAATATTGTTTCGTATTTTTGGCATTATGTTATTCTCGCATGTCAAGTGCATAACAAGTAGTATGAGAGCACTTTCCAAGGCTAGTTGTACCTATAATTTTTGCAAAGTTTTTTTTTTGCTAGAGACATGTTCCAATACCTTTAAACCACGGGATTTTTCTTTGAGAACATAAACCTGCGAATTTAGGGAGGCATGCACATAGGAACTAAAATAGGTGTTCACGCTTGTTGGACTCCCTTGTAATCCGTGTGGGTATCCCTTCAAGTAGTAATGCATTAGAAAGAACCACACACTGACTTCACTTCCATGTACCCTTGGGTCTTTCAGAAGCCCCCTAGGGTAACCTAAAACATCACCTTAGATAATTCGTTGGTCATCTTGCTACTACGGTACACTCATATTAACACTTGAAGAGATTACCCGCACATAATAGGGTAGTCAGGTAGTATGGCTAACGGTATGGTCGATCCTCCTTAGTTAGTGCTCTGAAATATTGGGTCGAGTAACATTGTTGGACCCTTGCATATAATGCAATCTGTAGCACGCAACACTCCTTTTTTACCATAGTTCCTGCCAGATTTCCCCCTACCTTGTTGTCCAGATTAGATCCAATGGTTGGGGTTCATTTTCCATTGTACAGATCATATCCAGTAGTTGGGGTTTTGCCTCCATAATATATATAATATTCAGTAGTTGAGGTTTTCACATCATATATCAGACTCTTTATGTAGTGAGGTATTTGGCCTCCATAGTCTAGATTAGATTGTCGCATCACAATTTTGGAGGTTTCAATTACTACAGTCAAGGCCCAATTTTTTCAGGACATTTGGCATTATCAAGAATTCTGGGTTTCGACAACTGCAGTATTAATAATTTTGGAGTAAAATTCCTTTTTAAGTTAAAAAAAAATTCAGGGACCATCACAGGACACTTGCAAAATACTTAGCCCATAAGATTCAAGACAACAAGTTGATCGCAGTGGTACCATTCACTTGTAAGCCCCCAATTTTCATGTGGTCCCAAAGTATTCCTAAGGTGAATTCATGTGACCCACATCACTATAATATTGAGCTTGCCCTCTTTCCAACCATACTACTTTTAAGTAAGTTCAAAATTTTATCGGAGCTAGTGTATGTATAGTGCCAGGTCTCAAGTTATGGGCGCGAAAAAGGAAGTGGAGAGAATCAAAGCTCTTGATAAAAAATTCAATGGCATCCAGGCATCCATTGAAAAACTCACAGATGCATTGAATGCCTTGCATATGCCCTGTGAATCCATAAGGGAATAACATAGTGTTGATGCACACATAGAAGGAGAATCCAGCCATCACATTAATTTCCATCGAGGTCACCAATACTCAAGCCACCAGACACCTAAGTTGTACATGTACAAATTTCAGGGTTCTGACCTACCAATATGGGTGGCACCAATGGAAAATTATTTCCACCTTAATAATATCTAGGAAGAGGAAACTAAAATACACGTGTTAGTACTTTACTTTGAACAAGAGCAATGGCAGTGGTGGTAGTGGCATTAGAAATCCTATCCAGGGAAACCAACTTGCAACTTGTTTTCAAAGGCAATTTTTGAACGCTTTGATAGAGAATCTCACTTTCT
Source organism: Pinus albicaulis (assembly GCA_034641835.2). NCBI lineage: Eukaryota > Viridiplantae > Streptophyta > Pinopsida > Pinales > Pinaceae > Pinus > Pinus albicaulis. Next base: position 1,525,947,007 of record CM076581.1, on the reverse strand, counting down.
GTGTCATTTCACTAAGTTCAGGAAGATGGTACAGTAAGGGACTACATTGCAGCCTTTGAAAAATTTTCCCATCCGAACTGAAGGACTAAGAGATGCCTTTTACCTGGAATGTTTCATCATTGGCTTAAAGGAAGCTATCCAAGCCCATGTCAGAATGCATCACCCATCTACTTGGTTAGAAGCATCCATCAAGGAATTCTAGGTATAAATTGCTTTAAATGCTAGGTCCAATCGTCCAAATTTCATCACACGGGCATGTCCCACCTCGGCTATGGGCCCTGTTAGTGTCTGTCAGTCACCAGTGATCAAATGTACTCTTTCAAGGTTAGTTGATAGGGTCCTAGGTAAAATTTTATAGTTTGAAACGAGTTTTTAAATAAAATTTAATCATTAGTTGTAGTCTAGGTTATTAATACTCCCTCCACCTATTCATTTTATCACAAAATTCAAGTTCATGTCATTCATCATCAATCTAGGGTCATAGATCAGTTAAAATACCCTCATCTAGGTCATGATCTAGGGCTACTTTTGTTTTGTCATCATAATGCCCAATCATGTCATGAAAGAAAGGAAAATAAAATTCATTGTCATTAGTCAAGTCACCTTCAATGGGAGTTAGCAAAGATAGGAAATAAATCAAAGACAACTTGTCCTTTCTCAAGAAGTATGTTGCATGGTCAATTTTTTTCAAAAGAAAATTTTCTCAAAGTGCATGACGATGTCACCTAATTCAAAAGAAAATTTTGTGAGTTTATAAAGGGAAATGAAGCTTCTTAAGTTCATTTCACCTTTGGTTTTCAAAGAGATACTCTCTCATGCTCCACAACTCTCCACAACCATCTAGAGATCAAATTCAACCACCAAAAATTGATCCAGACTGTTGCATTCTATGTTTCTACTCTTCGCTATGCTTCAGGGGAAGCCACGCTATGCTTCTGGCAGTTTTCTATGCTTTTGGCATCCAAGCTCCAAAAATCCATCAAAAGGGTTAGTTCATTATTTCTCAAGATTCGGATGCTTCCAAGCTAGTATGTGAACATTCATCACCTCCATTTCAATCAAGTTTCTTCAACAAAAGGTGGATTCCCTCTTCTAGGGTCTTCACTTCATTTTTGGATTTCATTGATGTTTGGCTTGTTTCAATGAGAAAAACCTCAGTTTCATCACCTAAACACCCTTACATATAACTCATACACCTTACCAAATCATTCCTTATCATTCATACCTCTCATTTCTCCCATTTTCACTCAAACCCTAATCCTCACTACGTTTTTGCAGAGATACTCGGTCAACTTTGTGTTTAGGCCCTTTTTCCCTCTTTCCCTTACCCATTTCCAAAAATTCCACCTAAATTGTGTTGTTAAAATATCACCCTATCTCCCCAAATTTTTATGGATTTTTAACTAACTTCGATCCCTCTCATCTTTGTCCCTAAACTCACTACATCATTCTCCCCTATTTTCCTAAGTTTCATTCTTCGTTTCCTTCACATCAAGCCAGGGTTTCTTTTGAAAACAAACATATTTGAAGGTGATGAGATAAAGTAAAACAAGGGAGTTCATCATTCTAGATATGATCCAACTCATATGCAGGAGATCAATGCTTTACAATTCATCAAAAGGACATTTGTTAAGGTTTATATTGCACATAAGGACAGTCCTACTTAAAATTTACTTTTTGACTTAATGAAGATAAATTTGACAAAATTGATAGAGTTTTTTTTCAATCATAGAAAAAATAACAAAAAAATCCTTCAATATATGCACAGGTGTTACAATTTGAGAGAAATTCCCAAAATACAGTTGCTAAGATCATTTTCTGCATTTTTTGATAGGTTGTCTCCATTTCAAATTTTTAGGGGTTTGGAACATGTTTTTGCAGTTCTTGATGACTCCATTGTGTATCATACATCCTAATATTTACCACCAGACCATTTCCAGCCCAAAACGCCTCTGGGAAGGCCTCCAAACACCCTCTTAAAGACCATGCTACGCTTCTGGTGAGTACGCGTTGCGCTTTTGCAATTTTTAGAGATCAATTTCAAACTTGGCATATCAGAAAATCGTGAAGTATTTTTGAAATATGAAGAAGGTTTTTTTTCATAACATACCAAATAAAAAAAACCTCTCTCAAGTTTACAAAAAAAAATATTTTTAGAGATATAATTCTCCACCTTTGAGCCCTATGTTTGCAGAAATTTTTGGCAAATTTTGAATTTTTTTGAAATTTTGGCAATTTTGAATGTACAAAAGCGTAGCATGACCATGCTATGCTTTTTCTCATAGAGTCCAGTGGGGGTCAAATTTACAATTCTGGATTGATTTTGAGGTGTAAATTCTAAATATTCTTTCTGTTTTTCATGAAACTTCCTAAATTTGAAGAAAACTCATAAAACACCTCAATTTTCATGTTTCTGCCAATGTTTTTCAGCCCACGCTACGTTTCTGGAGTAGCCTTGGGAAAATAAAGTTTTGAGGGTCTTACAGGTGTTATTTTTCAAGTTTCAAGGTTGTTTTGGAAAGAGGACATCCAGGGATACCTTTTCCAACCTTCATATCAGCAAACATATGCCTAAAATTCACCTCAAAATTCCCTCCAAGTGCACGCTACGCTTCTGTCAGAACACACTATGTTTCTACCACGCATGCTATGCTTCTATGTAGGAGGCTTTCTAGAAAGGTTTCAGTCAGAAATGGTCAAAGATTCGAGGTAAAATCTGTCTCATGAACTATTTTATGGATAAGGGAGTCTATTTATGCCCCTCATTATTGAGGAATATTGTAATTACTAAAGGAGACAAAGAATCCTAGTTGTTAGCTAAATTACGAGGATTGTTTCTAATTTCCCTAAAAACTAGGAAATGACTCATAGGGTGCATTTATAAAGTTTTTTGGATCAAGTTTCGACCCATTGAGGTGGCATCTTCTCTATTTTATATATGTACTCCAACTCAAGTCATTTTGGATGTTGGATAGTTGATATTGCAGTGTGGAGCTTATGTACATCTTTTTACAGTGAAATCAAAGACATGTTGCAGCTATAATTTTTGGACTGCAGTGGTATGCTTATTAGCATTTTTTTTCTCAGTAACACCTTCAAATTGAATGTTTATGCTTCCATGAAATCACATGTATGCTTCTATATGATAAATCTTATGAGTCTATAAACATAATTCTTACTTTGTGTGCTGTTGTTTTATAAGATTTTCATAAATATGTTTAACTTCCTCTGATCAATGAACTCATATAATATGCTCATTCTGACTCTCTTTTTTCAAACCCTATACCACAATGACAATTTAAGTGTGTTTTTAAGTATACCTACCTTGAATCATATTTATATTTGCAGCTGTTCATTTGAAATCAGACTTTGAAAACCTATACCTAGTTCCCAGGCTGACACTTCCTATCTAGTAAAATTTAATACAAAACCCTAATTCATTGAGTTTATATCTAGCCTAAGATCATTTACTTTCTAGTCACCTAATTGACTATGAAATTGACATTGAGAGAGCCCTCTCTGGTTTGGTAGGGCTAGATACCAAATCTAAATATTGGTTTGATGTTACCTCCTTCAGTCTCCTTTCTCAGCCTTGGGAAACAGAGGGAGTGATAACATTTCTGGCGTTGCTGACTGGGAGCGAAGGTTAATATTTCTTGGGAAATAAAAACAAATATTAGCTCTGATTGTTGATGTTGAACAGTGGTCACGCACAAGAAGTTTGTGCAGCATTCACCTGGAGACTCTAGTGTCGAAGAATCCAAAAGTTCATAGTTTTTATGGCGACTCTACTATTCAAAAACAGATAGCTTGAAGAACTTCTTGGTGAATTCACTTTTTTCAAGATGGATTCAAGTGCTAGAAGGTATGATCCTATGGATAGATATCATATCGATGGTTTTCCAAATGGAATTGCTCTAGTTGATTGGTTAACCTATCTGCCTAAATTTAAATATTAGGAAGGAGAAGATGTTTCTCTTCATTTAATTAAGTTTCATATGCACAAACATAGGCTAACGATTGAAATTCATGAAGACTGCTTGATGAATATATTTATGGCAAACTTAGAAGAAAGATAAAGGTTTGGTATGAGAAGTTTCCATCTGCTAGTCTATGTTCTCTTAAAAATTTCTACGCAGCATTTTGTAAAATTTATAAACAAACGTAGCTTTCTATAATGCTGATATAAAGTTTTTGTGGAAAGTTTGATGATCTTTTTCAGCATATGGGAATTGACATCTATGATTAGGATTTAATGTCTTATGAGATTGAAGAGATATGGTTTGATTTATTTTCATATCAGGAGGATATAGAAGAGGTTTGTTGCCATGACATTCAAGTGGATTCCCAACAGACAACAATTTTTGCAGTTGGAAATGAAACTGATCAGATTGTCAAGGATCAAGGAGAGAATATTGAAAGAGAAGATTTTGTTCTAAAGCATCTTGCAAAAGAATATTGTATTCAGGAAAATTTATAGTAAACAATGTCTTCTTTGACTGAAGATAATATTAATCAGCAATTAAGTGATGAAGATCATGATCAATCCCTTGAATTATATGAAGGTATTAAGCAATGTTCAGGAGACCAATACATTGATGAGGAGTGCCATTCGAATTCTTCTTCAAACATTTCATTTCTTGAATTCTTGTTTCAATATGAAACTGGTTCATCTATATGTTCAGATTTTTTTGAAAACTAAGAGAACACTCTTGCTGAAATTCATAATGAAGAGCGGCAAGTTGCAATAGAAGGACGTTTCTTGATTTTAGCAATATGATGCAGAGTGTTGTCCTTCATGGCAACCTGCTTGATAAAGTTGATGGCAACCTGCTTGATAAAGTTGTCCTTGATGGAAAATGACTTGATGAGTTTATTAATGATGTAAATCTGATGTATCTATAGAGTAGCTTAGAAGTAACAGAGAAATAAATTCCAGTAAGTGCCAGAATAATGATAAAAATGGTATGTCACAAAGCATACACGGGTTTGTAAAGGAGGAGTAGCGTATGTACGCGAAAAAGTATGTACCAAGTAGCGTATGCCTATTTGCGCTCTAAATTTATAAAACCAGGGGATATTACCATGGTATTGGCCCACAGTATTGAGCGTTGGATTATCTATTTGATCTCGTGCAGGAATACCATCGGAAGTTGTGTGGTTTTGGCTCATGGTATTGACAAAGGCTAAATCTATATAAGGAGAAGAAGATCATAGTGCAAGTGTGTGCATGTGTCTGGGTATTGAATGAATACTTCACTCTGAAGTATATCTGCATGGAATGGGTTACAATTCATTAATAGATCTGAACATATAATGCACCTATGAATACAATGATGGATGAAGAAAATGATGAAGAGGGATCTCTAGATCTAAAATGACCATGTATTGTCTAGATCTGTTTATGAAATGTTTAGATCTGTGATATGGCGATTCTTTGCTGAAGTAAAGGAGGAGATCTGAGTTATCTGTTCTGAAGAGCTGCATAGTCCTGAAAAGTTACAGATCTATACACAGGTTCGCTTCAGAAAAAGCGCGTGCATACGCAGGTTAGTCTCAGCAAAAGCGCGTATGGAATTTGAGATTAGTTCTGAAATATGTGCAGATGTATATGCATGTTTGTTTCTGTGAAAGCGCATATATACGCATGTTCAGTGAAGTAAAAGTGCGTATGGAATCTAGGGTTTGCTGAAGTATGTGGAATGAAATGTCTGATCTGTTTTGCTATTTTACTACTATCTGTCAATGATGTATTCATACAGATCTGGGTTGTTTGAATGTTGATTATGCTGCTGATTATGTTGATTGAAGATCAAGTTGTTGATTGATTGGTTGATGATTCAATGAATGAATTGAAGGGGTTATAAGTTTCAGTTTGATGTATGTTGAGCTTAAATGTGTGGAGTGGGTCCAGTCTGAAAATCTGATGAAAAGTGGCCTACAAGGTATGTTGTATGAAAGCTGATGGATCCGTGATGAAAATTGATGAAATGTGGTCCGGCAGCGGTGCCTATGGTCAAGCCTTCAAAGGAGGGGGCAGTAGTTCCTTCCGGTGCTGGTAGCCGGGAAACGAGAGCAGGGTTGTAGATCTCCTTCAGGAGAGGCTGGTAAACGAGAGCAAGGGTTGTAGCTCCCTTCCAGTGGTAGCTGGTAAACGAGAGAAGGTTGTAGCCTTCTGCAGGTGGGTGCCTGCGTGCTAGTATGAGTCTGCGCCAGTACATGGTTGTAAGAAGTTTTATTTATAATAAATATTGAAGAAAGAGACAACGGCAAGGGTGGTTTTCTCCCGAATTGGGTTTCCACCTTAAATCCTGGTGTTCATGTGTGTTGCTTATGTGTGATGATTTATTATGTTCTTACTGCACATGTTTACTTCTTACTAAATATCTAATGACTGAATGATGCAATGATCTAAGTAAATAATTATCTGGATAATGAGATCTCTGGTAATACGCAAGTTTTATTAAGGATATTCGCGTGTATACGTGAGTTGGGTTAATTAAAGTAGCGTATGGGTTTTAGAGAAAGAAAAAGATAAAAAGTTTTCAGTCAGCCCTAAATACTGATTCACCCCCCTCTTAGTATTTTTCCCAACAATTGGGATCAGAGCAGGTCCTTCTATAGAAGCTTGATCGCTTGAAGGAGATCCGTCGCAATGGGAAGTCATGAAGGAGTAATTTCTCTAAGGCCACCTCTATTCAACGGAATTAATCTATTATTCTGGAAGATACGAACAAAAGAATATTTGTAGAGTCTTGGTGCAGAAGTATGGGCAATCGTGGAAGAAGGTTATCAATATCCGACAATTATTCCTACTGATGCAGCACAAAGGAAGAAATATGAAATCAATGCCAAAGCAGTCAATGTTTTATTAGGAAGCATGTCTGAATCTGAATATGTTAAAGTGATGCAGCTAAATTCAGCAAAAGAAATATGGGACAAAATCATTCACAGCTATGAAGGAGATACAAAGGTAAAAAGTGCAAAACTCCAAACTCTCAGAATTGAATATGAAAATTTAAGGATGCATAGTGATGAGAGTATTGCCAGTTTCTTTTTACGTCTAGATGATATTGTAAATCGTATGAAAAATTTGGGTGAAACCATAACCGATACTACTCTGGTTGAAAAAGTCTTAAGATCTTTGACTTCAAAATTTGAGTCAAAAGTATCAGCTATTGAAGAAAGGGAAGATCTGCAAACTCTTACTATTGTTCAACTACATGGTATTCTAACCGATTTTGAAATGAGAAAAGAAGGTCCCTCTCAAATCAGAGAAGTTGCCTTTAAGGCATGTGAAAAAGGAAAAGAAAAGGAAGTTGTCAAGGAATCAAGTTATATATCAGAAGAAGAAGAAGAAAATTTTGTAAGAAGACTCCAACCAGGTACTGGAATATTCAGAGGTAAGCTTCCCTTCAAGTGTTTTGCTTGTGGAAGAGTTGGTCATTATGCTGCTAAATGTCCTTATGAAGAAAATCATGATGAAGGGAAACAATTTGAAAAGGGAAAGAGTTATTATACAAATGAAGATAATGATGAAATGTCAAATGAGGATGAAGAAGATTTTGATCAAGATCTGAAAGTGTTGATGGCAAGGAAGCAAAAGAAGAAGGCTACTCAAAGAAAGGAGATACCTCAGAAAACATGTGCAGCAAAAAATGAAGAAGATGAAATAGGTATTGATTGTTGTTCTTGTGATTCACTTTCTTGTACATGCAATGATGAAGATAGTGAAAGTAACAATATGGGTCTAGAAGCAAATATCAAGGTCAATGATGAAGATCAAGTTAAAAGGAAGGAATCTATCTACAAAGATGTGATCTCTAGAATGAATGAACAAATAAACAAGTATCAAAGGTTGTACGATTATGCAACCAATCACAGTGAAGGACTTAAAGCAGAAATCATCTCTCTCAAAACACATCTGGAAAAATAAAATAAGAAGAATGAAGAACTTTTACAAACTTTTGAAGAACAAGAAAATGGGTTGAAAGAAGAGATTTTAAAATTGAATGATCAAGTAGAAGGAGGAAGAAGGGTCGAAGAAAGTATGAAGAAGCAATGCCAAAGATTGGAGGTTGAGGTAAATATTTTGAAAGGTAAATTAGAAGAGAAGGATAAACTCTTGATGTTTCAAGATAGTACTAAGATTCTGGACAATATTCTTAGTAGTCAAAGGTCTCCTTCTGTTAAATTTGGTCTTGGTTTTCATGAAACTGTTAAAGGAGAATCTAGTTCACAAGGAAGTGCTAAAGATTCAAAGGATATCAATACAAAATCTAAAGTGTTGAAATAAATAGAAGGTCAACCAACAAGCATGAACTCTCAAAAGAAATCATTCCCTCCTTTGATCAATAATGTTGAATGCTTTAAATGTCACAATTATGGGCATGTTGCAGCCAATTGCAAAAGCAGATTGTTTCAGTCACAAAAAAACAGATTCTACACAGAAATATACTCAGGTTTCTTTAAGGGATATTGTTTTTCATGCAGCAAGTATGGTCATAAAGTCGCTGATTGCAATAGAAGAAAGAATAGAAAAACACATTATGATCCCTATGCTTAATTTTCTAGTCACGCAAGATGTTATGCTTGTAACAAGTATGGACATGTAGAAAAAGAATGCAGGATGAATAGATCTGAGAAATTAGATAATTTCCAGCACACAATAAGAGATTTCAAGAAAAACAGGAAAAAGAAGGAGGACCGGTCAGAAACGTAGGGAATATTGACCCTACTGCAGTCATATGTTTTTAAAAATTTTACTTATCATAATGACTGTAGGAGTGATGTGAGATACATTCTAGGGATTAGTAATGTATCATCACAGGGGGAGCAATGTATGGTGATTCTCATGGTTGTTTTGGTAATTCTGGTTATGTTTATTTCTGACAGTGCATCTAATGTGAAGAAGATAGGTACAGGTGGCATAAGTTCAGGGGGAGATGGAGCTATTAAAATTTCAGTATTTCACTGTCCATACGCGGGTTTCATGAAATAAAGCCATGTATACACGCGAGTTCTGCTGGAGACAGAAGCGTATGCTTTTCTGATAAGAAAAACAGTGATTCAGCTAAATATCAAGAGCACAGGTTCAGGGGGAGCATCAGTCTAACTACTAATGATTGCATTTTTGGAATTGTATCTGCTTATTCCTTAGTTCTCGTAATACTCATGCTCAAATGATGGTGACATGATACATGGTTTCTTATGATGAGATTATGGATGAGCCCTGATTGCTTTTTGCTGAAGAGTATCTTTTATTTTCACACCTGGATGAGATGGAAGTCTTATGATTCAGAGATAAGGTTAGATCATACAGAGTTTTTTGCTGATGAATTTTATCACGGTTGAGACCTTTTATACATAATTTCTACACATGTTACATCATGATTATGAATCATGAAGATCTTGGTGATATCAGATCACATTGATAATTGCTTGAAGTTGTTCTGGTATGATAATTCCTCTTGAGAAGAATATGTTGATGCTGCAAAGAGCCTGAAGACTTGGTTACTGATGTGTTTATGCTACAACTATTTCACGACACTTGAAAACACAGTTACATTGTTCTATCTTTCTTCTCTCATATATTCCGGGGAAGCATTCGAATATCTCAGACAGAAGCTGGGAGTTGTCTCTACCTTTCAGAAGATCAAATCTGCTTAAAATCAGAAGATTAAGTTGGATACGTGGATTTCCTGAAGAACAATCGCGTATATACGCGCGTTTATACACAAAAAAACTGCGTATGGGTGTTTTCTGACAAAATTTTTCTAGGTCAGAATTTTTCAGCACAGTTGCAGTGCTGTTTGGTATCTCGAGTGATGTTTCAACTCTCATATTTCGATATTTGATGAAGATGCCTTGATGATTTTCTGTTGAAAATGGTCATGATGCACAGGCTAAGGGGGAGCATTGGTCATGTGGAAAGGATGCATTGTTGGCATTATGATGGTTCTGAAATATGATCTCTCTCTTGAGATCTTTTTGATGTTGGTCATAAAAATCATTTTTGTAATTTGATGAAAAGGTCATGTTGAGACCTATGATGTAAATTGTTATATTCAGTCATGTAAGGACTTCTTCAATTTTTGTAAACCCACTTGGTTGGGTAGTTGAGTCAAAATGTGTAAACCCACTTGGTTGGGTACTTGAGTCACATATGTAAATCCACTTGGTTGGATAATTGTTGTAAGTATGAGTCCTTGGTGATAGGAAAGGTCATAGAGTCATGTACTTCATTGAAAAATATGTTTGAAGATTTAGCATGAACTCAGGGGGAGCAAGGTAACTTCAGTACACATCAGATCTACAGAGCTCTTCTTTCTATAAGAGAATAAAAACCTTGTTTTGGTTTTGATCCACCCTTTGCCCTTGATGTCAAAGGGGGAGAGTATCATGGTGTTTGAATAGGGGGAGAGTATCATGGTGTTTGAATAATGGTTATAATCAATGTATCTATCTGTTGTGGTGATCAAACACCATCATGGTTGCCATCAAGTCCAAAGGGGGAGATTGTTGGCAATATGATGCAGAGTGTTGTCCTTGATGGCAACCTACTTGATAAAGTTGATGGCAACCTGCTTGATAAAGTTGTCCTTGATGGAAACTGACTTGATGAGTTTATTAATGATGTAAATCTGATGTATCTATAGAGTATTTTAGAATTAACAGAGAAATAAATTCCAGTAAGTGCCATAATCATGATAAAAATGGTATGTCACAAAGCATACGCGGGTTTGTAAAGGAGGAGTAGCGTATGTACGCGAAAAAGTACGTACCAAGTAGCGTATGCCTATTTGCACTCTAAATTTATAAAACCAGGGGACATTACCATGGTATTGGCCCACAGTATTGAGCGTTGGATTATCTATTTGATCCCGTCCAGGAATACCATCGGAAGTTATGTGGTTTTGGCTCATGGTATTGACAAAGGCTAAATCTATATAAGGAGAAGAAGGTCATAGTGCAAGTGTGTGCATGTGTCTGGGTATTGAATGAATACTTCACTTTGAAGTATATCTGCATGGAATGGGTTACAGTTCATTAATAGATCTGAACATATAATGCACCTATGAATACAATGATGGATGAAGAAAATGATGAAGAGGGATCTCTAGATCTGAAATGACCATGTATTGTCTAGATCTATTTATGAAATGTTTAGATTTGTGATATGTCGATTCTTTGCTGAAGTAAAGGAGGAGATCTGAGTTATCTGTTCTGAAGAGCTGCATAGTCCTGAAAAGTTATAGATCTATACACAGGTTCTCTTCTGAAAAAGCGCGTGCATACGCTGGTTAGTTTCAGCAAAAGCGCATATGGAATTTGAGATTAGCTCTGAAATATGTGCAGATGTATATGCATGTTTGTTTCTGTGAAAGTGCGTATATATGCATGTTCAGTGAAGTAAAAGCGCGTATGGAATCTAGGGTTTGCTGAAGTATGTGGAATGAAATGTCTGATCTGTTTTGCTGTTTTACTACTATCTTTCAATGATGTATTCATACAGATCTGGGTTCTTTGAATGTTGATTATGCTGCTGATTATGTTAATTGAAGATCATGTTATTGATTGATAGGGTTGATGATTCAATGAATGAATTGAAGGGGTTATAAGTTTTAGTTTGATGTATGTTGAGCTTAAATGTGTGTAGTGGGTCTAGTCTGAAAATCTGATGAAAAGTGGCCTACAAGGTATGTTGTATGAAAGTTGATGGATCCAGTATGAAAATTGATGAAACGTGGTCCGCAGTGGTGTTGAGGGTCGAAGCCTTCAGTGAGGGGGTAGTAGCTCCCTTCCAGTGGTAGCTGGTAAACGAGAGCAGGGGGTTGTAGCTCCCTTCCAGGAGAGGCTAGTAAATGAGAGCAGGGGGTAGTAGCTCCCTTCCAGGAGAGGCTGGTAAACGAGAGAAGGTTGTAGCCTTCTGCAGGTGGGTGCCTGCGTGTTGGTATGAGTCTGCGCCAGTACATGATTGTAAGAAGTTTTCTTTATAATAAATATTGAAGACTGAGACAGCGACAGCGGTGTTTTTCTCCCGAATTGGGTTTCCACCTTAAATCCTGGTGTCCATCTGTGTTACTTATGTGTGATGATTTATTATATTCTTACTGCACATGTTTACTTCTTACTAAACATCTAATGAATGAATGATGCAATGATCTAAGTAAAATCTGTATAATGAGATCTCTGGTAATACGCAAGTTTCATTAAGGATATCCACGTGTATACATGACTTGGGTTCATTAAAGTAGCGTATGGGTTTTAGAGAAAGAAAAAGTAAAAAAAATTCAGTCTGCACTAAATACTGATTCACCCCCACCCTGCCACCCCCCCCCCCCTCTCAGTATTTTTCCCAACACTTGATTCCTCCAAATCGACAAGAGCCATTTTTCATGATTTTCAGGATCCCGTGGAAATTTTTTTACATCCAATAATGAAGATCGATGTTGCAACATTCATTGATTAAGATGATCAGATTCAACACATAGAAAAAACAACAGTTTGGAAGGAGGTTTGCTTCCTGTTCTAAATAATCCAAAAAATCTTATGTTGCATGTTCTCCATGATCCTTTGGTCAATTTTTTGCAGCCATCTGGGAAGATGAATCTTCTTGTATTTATGGATCATGAGCACATGTTCAGTGGACTCTTTGAGTTTCCTATATTTTGTTTCTTTTGTCTGCTCAAGGAAAGTGTGAGCAAGATTCAAGTAAGTAGCCATTTGATGAATTGGTTACACTGGAGGGATCATATATGATTGTATATATATCTTCAGTATATGGGAATTTATCATTGGGATTTGAAGCTCGAGACAAAGGCTCTAAGATCTTGATGGTCTGCTGCCATAATTAAGTTCAGTCAGTAGTCAAGTTTTTGAGTCAAAGTCATTTTTTGTTTCATGTAGTCATTTGATTGTCTATTGTTTTATTTTTTACTCCATTTCCCAATGGATGAGGCTACCTATTCTATGGTGTTATTGACACCTCCTAAACGTGTTTTCATCCCCATTTGGAGCCAATGTTAGTGTTTTTCAGTCACTAGTGATCAAATGTACTCTTTCATGGTTAGTTAATAGGGTCCTTGGTCAAATTTTATAGTTTCAAATAAAATTTGATCATTGATTGTTGTCTAGGTTAGTACTACTCCCTCCACCTATTCATTTTATCTTCAAATTCAAGTTCATGTCATTTATCATCAATCTAGGGTCATAGAACAGTTAAGATACCCTCATCTAGGTCATGGTCTAGGGCTACTTTTGTTTTGTCATAATAATTTCTAATCATGTCATGAAATAAAGGAAAATAAAAGTCATTGTCATTAGTCAAGTAACCTTCATTGGAGTTAGCAAAGATAGGAAATAAAGAAAATACAACTTGTCCTTTCTCAAGAAGTATGCTACATGGTCAAAGTTTTTCAAAATATATTTTTCTCAAAGTGCATAGATGTCAGTAAAGTCAAAAGAAAAGTTTGTGAGTTTATAAAGGGAAATGAAGCTCTTAATTTCATTTTATCCTTAAGTTTTCAAAGAGCTCCTCTTTCATGCTCCACAACTCTCCACAGCCATCCAAAGTTCAATTCAACCACCAAAAACTAATCCAAACTACTGCATGCTACATTTCTTCTCTTCGCTACGCTTCAGAGGTAGCCATGCTACGCTTCTGACAGTTTGCTACATTTTTGGCATCCAAGCTCCAAAAAGCCATCAGAATGGTCAGTTCATTATTTCTCAAGTTTCATATGCTTACAAGTCAGTAAGTGAACATTCCTCACCTCTCTTTCAATCAATTTTCTTCAGCAAAAGGTGGATTCCCTCTTCTAGGGTCTTCACTACATTTTTGGATTCCATTGATGTTTGACTTCTTTCAGCAAGAAACCCCTTAGTTTCATCATCTAAACACGTTAAAATATAACTCATATACCTTACCAAATCATTACTTATCATTCATATCTCTCATTTCTCCCATTTTCACTCAAACCCTAATCCTCTGTTAGCTCCCTATATTACTAGTATAGTGATCCAATTTTAGAATTATTAAAATTGTATCGAAATTACTCAAATGACCAAGATGGTTATTTGGAATTGGTAATTATCAATTATGTAATAATTTAGGTACTAAGCAAGATGGTCATCAAATTTGTGAGTTCAAATGTTTGAGATCGATCGACATCAACTTCAGATTCTACTACAAAAAATATGTTTCAAAAGCGCCAATCAAGACATCTTCAAGTTGACCTGCAACAGAAACAACAAATTTTGTTAAAGACTTATGTAATGAAACTTGTCCTAAGTCTTAATTGTAAAGGTTGAAAATGTTTATAGTCCGCTTTTGTAAACCTTAATGGATAAAAAAAAGATCCTAAGGTAAAAAGGACTAAGTCCTAAGTCCTAGGTTTAAGTCCTAAGGACTAGCACTAAGTGTCAAATGAAAATACACTTAATTTGTTGTAAAGGCCTAAATCTATTCCTAGGACTAAATGTCAATCAAAGTCCTAGCACGAAGTCTATGGTCTAAAGTCCTATTCCTAAGTCTCATGAACTTATGGACTTAAACCTCCTAGCGCAATATTTTAAACCATAAACCTTTTTTTTTAAGGTTCGGACGATGGGTAGGAAACCCATGATACAAAGTATTAAAAGGGTCGATGTAATGTTGAAAAACCTTTAGGCGCAAAAGGTTTTATATAAAGTTCGACCAATGATGAAAAACCTTAATATAAGGTTTGGAAGTCGGATTTTTAACATATATCAAATCCATAGTGAAAATGGTTTGGATGTCAGGCATATACAGATTTAAATGGTCGGATTATGTTTTTAAAACCATGTAAATAAAATCCCACATAGCTACAATCACCGCGTCGAAAGTTGAAATATCTTGTGACTAGAGTTTTGAAGACTGCAGCGGAAAGTTGTATGACCGTTGATGTAAAACCATGTCAGAGATATGTTATGTGACAGGTCTTTAAACTGTAGCGGGAATGTTGTATGGACAGCTGTTACAACGCAGAACCATCGGGTAAATAAACCACAGGTGGACAGTTGCAGTTATACCACCGCCTATTCACATGTTTGATCAACCTTTCTCCACACCGTCAACCTGACCGCCAGCAGTCAGAGCCTATCCAAAGTTTTAATATGGGTTTTCTAATTTAATGTCAGTGCTAAAGTTGGAAATGTTAATCCCTAGGAATGTGATGATAGGGATTCAATCCTTTTCATAAATGATTTCTCAACTTATTTCAGATGTGGCTTTGAAGCACTCGAGATCCAGCCATCAAGTCATGAAAAACTTTATCATGAAGCCTAAATTGGTATGCAAATGGATATGCATGTTATCCAATAATTAAAAACAAATCCCTTATAATCTAAGTGACACTAAGGAAGGCATGAACCTTTAGGATTCGGATGAATCAAAGGAGGAAGCCTAAATCTTTAAAGTTTGTCTTTGTTATAAAAAGACTCGAAGATGTCGCTTTGAGGAGAGTGTTGAGAGGGAGATCTCAAGAGAGGAGAGACCTCAAGAGAGGAGATTTTTCCCTACTTAAAGAAGAAGTAGGCACTCTTAAGAAGACAGAAGATATAATTGGTGGAGAGTTTCTTATTGCAAGTTTACTGAAGGAGCAAAGGCCATCCTACTTGCATAAAGACAGTATCGAAGTACGTTGATGATTGACAAGATCAAATTCGACTTTCTAAAACTCTTTCAACCACCATCCTGTCAAAGATCCATAAAGCTTCAGTTCCTCGGTTTGTTTTAATGTGCGAATCATCCATGTCTTTTCTTAAGTGTTGAAAGAAAAGAGTTGTATCAGTTATCCTATTCAATGGATGGTCCATATCTGCAACATCATTAGTGAAATTGATGATTCATTATAGCATATTTCTCTTGGCTTGAAGAATACAACGGACACACAATTCTGAGGCGGACCCGGAGACGTAGTCCAAGAGGGACGAACTCCATCACAAACTTCTTGTCTTATGGTATTGCTTATGTGATTGATGTGAATTTATTAATATAAACATACATAGATTATTTCATGTCTAAATAGTTAATGCATATAATAACTGTTCAGTAATACTGCCAGTCACATTTTGTACAAGGACTAGGAAAGATCTTGGTAAATTACGCATTTTAAGAACCTGAGTGTTAATCTCTATAAATTTCTATAGACGGAGTCTGTAACGGGACATGTAGCCTCTGGATCTCATCCCTTATTTAAGGGTGACATATCCAGTAAATGCCCCTACAGTCAATCTTTGAAATAGAGTTAAGTAACTCAGGTCATTTTCAGATCAAGTGGTATCAGAGCAGCTAGTTCTTTGTAGGTACAAGATGGGCAAGAACACTTGCCAGCTGTCAACTTGTCAAAACTGCAAACTGTCAGGGAATATTCAAGAAAATTGTCCAATGCTTCCAAAGGAAACAGCATCGACACCAGCAGCCCAGGAAGAATCCAAGTCACTTGTTGGATAACAAACAAGTGCTTAATGGAATTGGGCAGACTTCATGCCTTATGCTTAAATGACTTTGTAATGATTATCTAGATCTAGTAAAGTTGTAAATAGGTTCTAGAATTGAATTTTTTTTCCAAAGTATTGTAATAAAACTTTTGGAGAACAAAAAGTTCTTAAGTTGGGAGGTGTGATCCAATTTTAGAATTATTAAAATTGTATCGAAATTACCCAAACGACCAAGATGGTTATTTGGAATTGGTAATTATCGATTATGTAATAATTCATGTATTGATCAAGATGGTCATCAAATTTGTGAGTTAAAATGTTCGACATCGATCAACATCGACTTCAGATTCTACTCCAGCAAATATGTTTCAAAAGCGCCAATCAAGACATCTTCAAGTTGACCTGCAAAAGAAACAACAAAGTTTGTTAAAGATTTATGTAATGAATCTTGTCCTAAGTCTTAATTGTAAAGGTCGAAAATGTTTATAGTCCGCTTTTGTAAACCTTAATGGATAAAAAAAAGATCCTAAGGTAAAAAGGACTAAGTCCTAAGGACTAGCACTAAGTGTCAAATGAAAATACACTTAATTTGTTGTAAAGGCATAAATCTATTCCTAGGACTAAATGTCAATCAAATTCCTAGCATGAAGTCTATGGTCTAAATTCCTATTCCTAAGTCTCATGAACTTATGGACTTAGACCTCCTAGCGCAATATTTTAAACCATAAACCTTTTTTTTTAAGGTTCGGATGATGGGTAGGAAACCCATGATACAAAGTATTAAAAGGGTCAATGTAATGTTGTAAAACCTTTAGGTGCAAAGATTTTATATTAAAGTTCAAGCGATGATGAAAAACCTTAATATAAGGTTCGGAAGTCGGGTTTTTAACATATATCAAATCCATAGTGCAAAGGGTTTGGATGTCAGGCATATACAGATTTAAATGGCTCGGGTTATGTTTTTAAAACCATGTAAATAAACTCCCACAGAGTTACAATGACTACGTCGAAAGTTGGAATATCTTGTGACCAGAGTTTTGAAGACCGCAGCGGAAAGTTGTATGACCGCTGATGTAAAACTGTGTCGGAGATATGTTATGTGACAGGTCTTTAAACCATGGCGGGAATCTTGTATGGATAGTTGTTACAACGCAGAACTGTCGGGCGGATAAACCACAGGTGGCCAGTTGCAGTTATACCACCACCTATTCACATGTGCGGTTAAACTTTCTCCGCACTGTCAGCCTGACCGCCAGTAGTCATAGCCTATCCAAAGCTTTAATATGGGTTTTCTGATT
This sequence comes from Pinus albicaulis, assembly GCA_034641835.2. NCBI lineage: Eukaryota > Viridiplantae > Streptophyta > Pinopsida > Pinales > Pinaceae > Pinus > Pinus albicaulis. Next base: position 1,525,929,245 of record CM076581.1, on the reverse strand, counting down.
TAATGTCAGTGCTAAAGTTGGAAATGTTAATCCCTAGGAATGTGATGATATGGATTCGATCCTTTTCATAAATGATTGCTCAACTTATTTCAGATGTGGCCTCGAAGCACTTGAGATCCAGCCATCAAGTCACGAAAAAGTTTATCATGAAGCCTAAATTGGTATGCAAATGGATATGCATGTTATCCAATAATTAAAAACAAATCCCTTATAATATAAGTGACACTAAGGAAGGCATGAACCTTTAGGATTTGGATGAATCAAAGGAGGAAGCCTAAATCTTTAAAGTTTGACTTTGTTATAAAAAGACTCGAAGATGTCACTTTGAGGAGAGTGTTGAGAGGGAGATCTCAAGAGAGGAGAGACCTCAAGAGAGGAGAGTTTTCCCTACTTCAAGAAGAAGTAGGCACTCTTAAGAAGACAGAAGATATAATTGGTGGAGAGTTTCTTATTGTAGGTTTATTGAAGGAGAAAAGGCCATCCTACTTGCATAAAGACAGTATCGAAGTACGTTGATGATCGACGAGATCAACTTCGACTTTCTAAAACTCTTCCAGCCACCATCCTGTCAAAGGTCCATAAAGCTTCAGTTCCTCAGTTTGTTTTAATGTGCGAATCATCCATGTTTTTTCTTAAGTTTTGAAAGAAAAGAGTTTTATCAGTTAGCCTATTTAAGGGATGGTCTATATCTGCAACATTAGTAGTGCAACTGATGATTCATTGTAGCATATTTCTCTTGGCTTGAAGAATACAACGGATGCACAATTATGAGGCGGACCCAGAGATGTAGTCCAGGAGGGACAAAATTTGTCACAAAATTCCTGTCTTATGGTATTTCTTATGTGATTGATGTGAATTTATTATTCTAAATATACATAGATTATTTCATGTCTAAACAGTTAATGCATATAATAACTGTTCAGTAATACTGCCAGTCAGATTTTGTACAAGGACTAGGAAATATCTTGGTAAATTCTGCATTTTAAGGACCTAAGTGTTAATCTCTATAAATTTCTATAGACGAAGACTATAACGGGCCAAGTAGCCTCTGGATCTCATCCTTTCTTTAAGGGTGACATATCGAGTAAATGCCCCTACAGTCTATCTTTGAAATAGAGCTAAGTAACTCAGGTCATTTTCAAATCATATAGTCCCTTATTGTTGTTAGTGAAACCCCCTTATAGTTATTATTGTACCCCTGTAACCCCCATATTATTATTACTGTGCCCTTCAATTATTATTGTTAGGTCGGCTAGGATTAAATTGTGGCCTCACTAGGATTACATTGTGGCCCCATGGACTCCTATTTATAGAAAGGAGGTTTTGTAATTTGTATCATCCAAGAATTTTTCATTCATGTAATTTATTGGAGGTTTCCCCCTCGAAGTGGCTTATTTATAAGGCATTGATATCTCTTTTCTTCTATTTTTGGAGCTGGTTTCACAACATTTGGTATCAAAACATTTTTGCAGAGATACTAGGTCAACTATGTGTTTAGGCCTTTTTTCCCTCTTTCCCTTACCCATTTCCAAAAATTCCACCTACATTGTGTTGCTAACATACCACCCTATCTCCCCAAATTTTTAGGTATTTTTCCCTAACTCCAATCCCTCTCATCTATGTCCCTAAACTCACTACATCATTCTCCCCTGTTTCCTAATTTTCACTCTTCCTTTCCTTCACATCAAGCTACGGTTTATTTTTTAAAAGAAACATCATTGAAGGTGATAATACAAAGAAAAACAAGGGATTTCATCATTATAGATATGGGCCAACTCATATGCAGGAGATCAATGCTTCACAATTCATCAAAAGGTCATTTTCTAGGGTTTATATTGCACACAAGGACAATCCTACTTAAATTTTACTTTATGAAGTAAGAAGATGAATTTGACAAAAGTGAAAGAGGTTTTTTTCAATCATAGACCAAATAAAAAAAAAATCCTTTATTTTATGCACAGGTGTTATGTTTTGAGATAAATTCTCAAAATACAGTTTATACTGATCATTTTTTTCACTTTTGGACAGGTTGTCTTCAAGTCAATTTTTTAGGGGTTTGGAGTAGGGGTTTGCAGTGCTTGATGACTCCATTGTGTAGAAGACATCCTAATATTTCCAAACATACTATTTCAAACCAAAAATCCTCTGTAAATGCCTTCAAAAACCCTATTAAATACCATGTTGTGTTTCTGCTAAGAGCATCTTGCGCTTCTGCAATTTTTAGTGACCAATGCCAAACTTGGATTATGAGGAAATGGGAAAGTATTTTTTAAAACTGAAGGAGTTGTTTGTTCATGACATACCCAAGAACAAAAACCTCTATCATTTTTGCAAAAAAAATTATACTTATAGAGATAATTCTCCACCTTTGAGCCCTATGTTTGCAGAATTTTTTGGAAAATTTTGAAGCTTTTGGAAATTTTGGCAATTTTGAATGTACAAAAGCGTAGTGTGGCCACGTTATGATTTTATTCAAAGGGTCCAATGGGGGTCATATTTACATTTTTGGGTTAATTTTGAGGTGTAAATTCCAAATATACTTTCTATTTTTCATAACACTTCCTAAATTTGAAGAAAAACTAAAAAAATACCTCAATTTTCATGTTTCTGCCATTGTTTCTCAGCCCACGCTACATTTCTAGAATAGCCTTGGGAAAATGAACTTTTGAGGGTCTTACAGGTGGTATTTTGTAATTTTAAAGGTTGGTTTGGATAGAGGAAATCCAGGGATAACTTTTATAACCTTCATATCAGTGAAAATATGCCTAAAATTCACCTCAAAATTCCCTCCAAGTGCACACTACGCTTCTATTAGAACATGTGATGTTTCTGCCAAGCACACTACGCTTCTCTGTAGGAGGATTTTTGGACAGGTATCAGACACAAATGGTTAAATATTCGAGGTAACAGTTGTCTCATGATTTTTTTTATGGATAAGGGAGTCTATTTATGCCCCTCATTGTTGAGGAATCTTGTAATTACTTAAGGAGGAAAAGGCACCTAGTTGTTAACTAAATTAGGGGGGAATGTTTCTAACTTCCCTAAAATCTAGGAAATGACGCATAAGGTGCATTTATGAAGTGTTTTGGATCATTATTTTACCCATTGAGGTGGAATATTCTCTATTTTCTACATTTACTCCAACTGAAGTCATTTTGGAGGTTGAATAGTTGATATTGCATTGTGAAGCTTTTGTACATCTTTTTATGGTGAAATCAAAGACATGTTGCAGCTATAATTTTGGGACTCCAGTTTTATGATTATTGGCATTTTTTTTCTCATTAACACCATCAAATTGAATTTTTATGCTTCCATGAAATCACATGTATGCTTTTATATGATAAATCTTATGAGTCTATAAACATAATTCTTACTTTGTGTGCTCTGTTTTATAAGATTTTCATAAATTTTTTCTACTTCCTCCAATGAATGAACTCATGTAATATGCTCATTCTGACTCTCTTTTTCCAAACCCTATACCACAATGACAATTTCGGTGTGTTTTTAAGTAGAGTACCTAGCCTCATCTTCATATTTGCAGTTTTTCATTTGAAATCAGACTTTGAAAACCTATACCTAGTTCTATTGAAATTTGCAACAAGAAACAGTGAAATTGGCATCCATAAACAACACACACACTGGTGTGGGATCATAGGTCACACAGTGATGGATCCTAGTGACACATTAGTGTGCAACCAATTTTTAATTAAATTAGAAAATTAATTGTAATATTATCTCATAAAAACTTGTAATAGTTAATTGAGTGTGATAGACTTAGTTATCTCAAGAATTTCGAGTTGAGGTTCAAAGGATAAGCATGTAGAGTGTTTCTATTATTAACAGGGTCTAGTTGCAGTTGTAGCACTAGTGTAGTGTGTGTGGGATCAATTAACCCACATTAATTGAGTTAAAATCAGTTTAACTAGTTCTAACTGGTTGATGAGCTAGTGGAAGATCAAATGAATTAAAATAGATTCAATTCACCAGTAGTGATCTACCAAGTAACTGGTGATTCACTATTTATAGCTATATGCAGGCTAATTCTAGTGGAGACGTAATTGAGACAAAGGTTCAAGGCAAGTAAACTATTAGTTGTATTTTTAGCAAACTACCCAGATGCAGTTATATAACCACAGGAAGCCCATGATGAATTGCACAATCAAGGAAGGATGAATTTCCTATTTAATAGGGGTTTAATTCTCTAGGGATTGTGTAAGTAGGGTAGGCTGATAATTGGCTATGTGTTTGTCTAATTTTTCCTAGATCAGTGTGAAGCAATTGGTAGAGTGTGTGAGGTTATGGTGATTAGAATTACATTGCATTGTTTCATGATTCCTTGGTTGATTATACACTAAATATGGAGGGGTTTTGAATAGTTTCTTTCCCTAGGAATATCTGGTGTTTTGTATTTATTTACTTATTTCTCTTACTTGCATGTGATTGAGTGATTGTGTTTTATATTCCACAAACATTGTAGAAGGATTCAATATCTTTATTTAGTACATTGCATGATCAGATTGAGTCCATTGATATAATTTATATATGGTATTATAGCTGAGTTAGAGATTTTATACATGGTATTAGAGAGCCAGGAATCACAATAGTGGAGAAGAAACTGAGTTTTTGTTGAACAGTATTCAAATTTACAGATACTTTGTTTGGAGCTAGAAGCACATCAAGATGTCTTTCAATGGCTTGAGACTCGAATATGCACTCGAGGGAAGTTCAAATTATATTGCATGGAAGGACATGATGGAGTTAGTGTTCGAGGATAATGGGTTGAAGGTATTCATAGATAATTATATTCTCAATCCCGCAGCAGTAGCTGCCCAACTTCTTGATGCATGGCAAAAGAAGGTAGCAAATACGAGGAGGATCTTGTTAGAGGAAGTTAAAGATCATATTGTCTCAAGTATCCATGGAAAGGAAACTCCATATGCTATGTGGAAGACCTTGACATATCTGTTTCAAAGTAGCAGTGAACAAAAAAAATTGGCACTCAAGGACAAGCTCAGGAAAATCAAAATGGAGAAGGGCGACACAATCCAAAAATACTTGACCAAGTTCACTCAATGTCAAGATGAGCTTAGAATTGTTGGGATTACTATAGCTGATTATGTCTTGGTGAGCCTATAAATTCTAGGCCTTCCCTAGAGCTGGCATAGTTACCAGGACTCTATGAATGGGAGGGATAAGTTACCAGATTGGGAGTGACTATGGTTAGATTTGGTACAAGAAGAGTTTCGGCGGAATACCGGGGATGGATCCTCATCCAAGTTCGATGATGAGGAAAATTGTGTGCAAGTCAGAAAAGGAAAGAAAGCCAACAGAATTAAGTCCCAGGGCAAAGAGGCAAGAGAGACTTATCCAAGATCAGATGTTTTCATTGTCATGAGCATCGGCATTATGCCTCAAATTTTCCACAGAAGAAGGCAAGAAAGAAGGAGCCTGTAGTTTTAGTGGGTGAAGCATTGGCTTCATAGTTCCAGCTTGAATTTACTCTCATTTCATGCATGGACAACACTGTAATGGGATGCATGTGGTATCTAGACAACGATTCCTCATTCCATATGGTGGGTAATAGAGATCTCTTCAGTGACTTGGAGGAGAAGGACCTCCAACAGATCATAGAGTTTGGAGATGACAGGAGGTATAGTGTGACCGTCATAGGTACAGTTACCTTTCAAAGGGATTCTAGCTCCCCTCTCAGACTAACAGATGTTTTGTCTATTCTAGGCCTAAGGAAAAATCTTGTCTCCATAGCAGTATTGGAATATCGTGGTTATGAGGTGATGTTTAGAAAAGGAAAGGTGTTCCTTAAACATATAGCCATGGGACAGGTGAAGCAGATTGGTTTAAGAGTCAAGAACCTGTATGCTCTCGAGGTTGAGGATGCATGCAAGGCTTTGAGGAGAAAAGCAGTGGCTAATTACTTGGTGGTTGAGAGGGAGCAATTATCTCTCAACATGTAGCCTCAGAAGCAGTCTCAAAAGTTTGTGGAGCAGCCATAATTGGAGAAGCAGAGAAGAGATCGAGTGGAAGATTCCACTCAAGAAGAGACCTCCAGGAGGGGGAAATTTCAAGCTATATGGGTAGAGGGAGTACATGCAGCTATACCTCTAGGTGTGAGGTGGGTCGATGTGAAGAATTAATCCCAAGAATAAATTTGGGTAGGGTCCATTGAGATGGTGTGTCTCACAAATCAAACCTGGGTACGAGGAGCCCATAGTACAGTAGTATTAGTAAGGATCAATTATATTGATGCAGTCATACATCAAGAAGATATATATCAGAGTGACAGATGTTATATAATGGAGCGCAGATCATAGTTGGCAGTAGTTCAGAGTGCATGGATGAAGATGTCAGCAGCAACGCAAAGAGTCTAGTAGACATGTGCAGTAGCTAGTAGAAGTCAGAATAATATGATGATAGATGCATTATACTGATTCAGTTGTTTGGAGGATATTCAGTTTCAGGATAATTTCATGTGCAAACAAAACTAGCAAGTGTTGCATGCAAGAACATTCCAAAGGTACCGGATCGAGACATATTAATTCCTTTCTTTTTAAGAGGGAGTGTTGAAATTTGCAATAAGAAACATTGAAATTGGAAAATAGAAACAACACACACACTGGTGTGGGATCATATGTCACATAGTGATGGATCCTAGTGACACATTAGTGTGCAACCAATTTTTAAGTAAATTAAAAAATTAATTGTAATCTTATATAATAACAACTTGTAATAGTTAACTAAGTGTGATAGACTTAGTTATCTCAAGAATTTCGAGTTGAGGGTCAAAGGATAGGCATGTCGAGTGATTCTATTATTAGCAGGGTCTAGTTGTAGTTGTAGCACAAGTGTAGTGTGAATGGGATCATTTAACTCGCATTAATTAAGTTAAAATCAATTTAACTAGTTCTAATTATTTGATGAGCTAGTGGAAGATCAAGTGAATTAAAATAGATTTAATTCACTGTTAGTGATATAATAAGTAGCTGATGATTCACTATTTATAGTTGCATGCATGTTAATTCTGGTGGAGACACAATTGAGACAAAGGTTCAAGGCAAGTAAATTATCAGTTTTATTTTTAGCAAACTGCCCAGATGCAGTTATATAACCACAGGAATCCAATGAAGAATTGTGCAATCAAAGAAGGATTAATTTCCTATTTAATAGGGGTTTAATTCTCCTGGGATTGCGTAAGCAGGGTAGGCTAATAATTGGCTATGTGTTTGTCCAATTTTTCCTAGATCAGTGTGAAGCAATTGGTAGAGTGTGTGAGGTTGTGGTGATCACAAACACAAATTTGTATTTTTTCATGTTTCCTTGGTTGATTATACAATAAATATGGAGGGGTTTTGAGCAGTTGATTTCCCCAGGAATATCTGGTGTTGGGTAGTGATTTACTTCTTTCTCTTACTTGCATGTGATTGAGAAATCGTGTTTTATATTCTGCAAATATTGTAGAAGGATTCAGTATCTTGATTTAGTACATTACATAATCGGATTGAGTCCATTGATATAATTTCTACATGGTATTATAGTTGTGTTAGAGATTTTCTACAAGTTCCTAGTTCGACACTTCCTTTCTAGCAAAATTAAAAACAAAACCCTGATTCACAGAGCTTATATCTAGCCTAAGATCATTTCCTTTCCAATAACCTCATAGACTATGAAATTGACATTGAGAGATCCCTCTCTATTTTTTTAGGGCTAGCTACCAAATCTAAATATCAGTTTGAGGTTACCACCTTCAGTATCCTTTCTCAGCATGGGAAACAGAGGGAGTGATAACAGGCCCCACCCAAACACTTAAGGTTCAGAAAGTGTCACCAACAAAAATGGTTGAAATAAGGAAACAAGGACTCTACTACTTGATGAAAAATACTCCCCAGGACATAAATGAAAGGAACTTCAAATTCATGCTTCTAAAAGCAACTATGTCGATGAAGCTCCAGCCATTGAAGTGACTGGCGAGGAAGAGGTTGAACCCCTAATAGCCCCAGAAATTGGTACTCCAGCAATGCCAGATGATTCAGTTATCTCATTCCATGCTCTAGTTGACATGTCTTCTCCCTAGACTCTCAAAATCTGAGGTTTTATTAAACATCGGTAAGTAGTGATGTTGATTGATAGTGGAAACACACATAATTTTGTCAATAAAAGTAGCAGAAGCAGTTCATTTTTTTGTCAGGGCGAGATCTAATTTCCAAGTGATTATCGCTAATGTGGGAACCATGAAATGTGAAGGACGTTGTGAAAATATTAAGCTTCAAATGGGGGATTATCACCTCAAAACCCATATGTTTGCCATTTAAATGGGTGGTTGTGACATTTTCCTTCTTGTTGAATGGCTCCACACAATGGGCCCTATCATAATGGACTTCCATGAGTTATATATGAGCTTTAAGTAGAATGGCTACACTCATACACTCAGGGGAATCCAAGCAGGTGCTCTTACTATGATCTGTATATGTAAAATTGAAGGTTTATGATGAATTTTTCAAGTAAATTTTCTAGGTTTTTTATGTAATTATGTAAGTTACATTAACACATAAAATATTATTTTTAACTCAGTTTTTCAAAAAATAATAGAGACAATAGTACCATAACAACAAACACAAGATAATAAATGATCAAGGAGTTCACCCATCCTGGGCTACATCTCCTCGTCCAGCTTCGAATGTTGGGCCTATTTCATTATGCTCCAAAATATGTGTTTACATAAAATTGTAGTGCTCAACATGAAAATTTTTTGTCTCCAATGGCTCCAGAACAATGAAAAACCCCTAATTGGGCTCTTTCTACACTAAAAAAGGTCAAAAATGACTGAATTATGCTCCAACAAAATTTTCTTGTTAACTGTCCTCTAATTCGCACCCACCTACAAGCCATACTACAATTTTCACCTTTTTCAGCCTCCTGGGGTGACAAATTTTCCCTGTGTCAGTGATATTCACACTTGTTCGAGGGAAACTTATTATATGCTTTAAAATTCGGTGACCCCCACGAACCGATCATAATGGGCCAAGTGGCATAACCTCCACCATCGATCTCGATTGGTTCAAACGAACCCCGCCGAAGGCTAACCAGGCCTCGACCATGGTTGGAGCATTGGTTGGGTTCATTCCCGCCGGTGGTTAAGTTTGAATTTCCCTACCGAAATAAACTCCAACCTGACTTGCAAACTATGGTAATAAATGTGTTTTGGTTGTTTTTTATCACCGAGAGTTGAACCATATATCAACTATGGTATGGTTTTGTAACATATAGTTTGGGTGTCAGTTTAAATGACCCACCTTTGAACTTGCAGTTGCAATGTTGACTTGTATGGTCTCGTGGCTTGGCTGGACCGGGGGCCAGGGGTGAACCCCAACCCCGACCCCCAATAGCCTTGCCACTAAACTTTAAATAGAACATGCCTACCATATATTACAAGGAACACCTGTGGCAGAATGGTAGAACACCATGCTGCCACCCTAAAGGTATGTGATTCGATTCTTATGGAGGCCCTATCCAGCCATATACCATTATTTTTACACCAATGACAGGAGACCACCCATTGGCCCATGTGGCCTCTCCTTATTCGACCACCTCAATGAACTCTTCAACCAATAAAATTGCACCAACCTGAACTAATAATAAAGAGACATTTGTCATCACACAATTGGCCAATAAAAATACAGTCACCCTACCCAGTCATATGCCTAGTCAGTGTACAAACTGCTGATTGGACTACCTGCAACTCAATTTTTTAAAAATTTTAATTGTTTGATAAAAAGTAAATAATGTGATATCAGGAGCATACGATATCAATTTTGAGTGAAACGAATTATGTTGGATTCAGGGAGACAAGATCTTCGTTTTGGAATTAGTTTCGAGTCATTTCAAGCACTTTGAATTTTGAGCATTTTACTAATCCACTAGATCATTCCTCCCCACTAGAAGCTTTTGTACCTCCAAAATATCACTTTCAGTTAACAAACAGATGAGGTTACAGTTCCCTCACCCTTCCAATCTCAATACATTTGGCTTTTCTTGGATTTGCCCCTTTGAGCCCCACACGAAGGTACTCCATGTTCCCTCGTTTCAAAGTCTTTGTTTTCCTGTCAAGGATGGTCTCAATGTGCAATTCTTCAATATATTCAAGAGATAAATATTCAATTGAATGAATTTGAACATTCTCTCCTTGATCTTCAATCAAAGGAGGCTCATACAATCTTAAATTTTCAACATTAAAAACTACATAAATTTTCATATATGAAGGCAAATACAACCTGAAGGCATTATTACCAATCTTTTACAAAATCCTAAATGGACCATATCGAATTTCTTTCAGTTTTTTACCTTCTCCTTGGAGTCTCTCTTTTCTAATTTGAAGCCAAACTTCATAACCGGCTTGGAAACTGTGATCCACGTGATGCTTACCATGTCTTGTCTTGTACTTGGCTTGACTATTTTCCAATTGATATTGAATTGTTTGATGTACCAATTGAACTTGTTCAATGAATATTTTGGCCTTATCTATGTCACTATGTCCATCAATAGAAAAATATTTCCCAAAGATAAAATGTAAAGGATATTTTGGAAAGTTTCCCAAGCATGCCTCAAATGGTGATGTTTGAGTCGGTGAATGCTTGGCCCAGTTGTAAGCATGTTGAATATAATGAAAATTTTCATCCCACAACTTAGGATGTGTGCTGCAATAACCATGAAGAATATTTGTCACCCTTCTTTTCACCACCTTTGTTTTTCCATATGTTTGCGAATGGAATGTTGTGATATTTTTCAATTTGGTGTCCATGAGTCCCTACAAGCTTGACCAAAAATTCCCAACAAATCAAGAATATCGATCACTAACAATGGATGTGGGAAATCCAAAATGTACCCATACATTCTGGAAGAGCAATTGATCAATTTTTTTAGATTTGACCACCTTATTACAAGACATCAAAATACACATTTTGTTGAACCTATCCACAACTACATAAAGATAATCATGACCTCTCCTAAACATAGGTAGACCTCCTACAAAATCCATAGAAACACTCTCCCATGGAAGGGAAGGTACTGGAAGTGGTCTATACAATCCCAAATTTGTATTCTTAGGCTTACTGAAAACACATAATGAACAACCTCTTACAAATTGTGACACACTTTCAAGCATACGAGGCCAGTAACCATACCTCTATAATTTTGCTACTATCTTGCCTACACCAAAATGACCACCAATAAGAGAAGTATGTGCTTCCCTTATGATGTTAACTCACTCCCCTTATGGAATACATAGCTTAACAAGATTATACAATAAGTTATCATGCACATGATAATCCAATTCCTCTACTTGGTTACCTTGACACAAAGTTGCATATACATATTTGAAATCATTATCTAAAGCACATTGTTCAACATATCTAACATGCATGATAGAATGATGCTTAATAATAATGGATGCACTAGCAATTGATTTAGAAATCATATCAACAACCTTGTTATAGATGCCTTTCTTACACCTTATCACCAAGTTGAATTGTTGAAGAAAAACAATCCATCTAAAGTGCCTCACTTGATGTAGCTTTGTTTGTGATTGCAAATATTGTAATGGTTGATGATCTGTGTGAATGATTGTTTCCTTACCCATCAAGTAATGTTTCCAATTTTTCACATTTTGCACCAATGCATACAATTCTATCATATATAGGATATTTAATCACCGCACCATTAAAAGTTTTTGAATGAAAATAGATCAGCTTACCACACTACATCAAGATTTCACCCATGGAATAGTCACTTGCATCAGTTTGAATCTCAAATGATTGTCTCAAGTCAGGAAGTGCAATTACATGTGATGAACTGATATTTTCCTTCAATGCATCAAATGTTTTTTTTTTTTTTTTCCTCACCACTAAAAAACCTACTTCACACTTGTCAATGCATGCAATGGAGATGTAATGGAAGAAAAGTTATAAATAAACATCCTCAAATATTGGTATGCTCCCAAGTAAATTATAACCTCTTTCAATATATTAGGCTTTGACCAATTGAAAATGAAATCAACCTTGGAGGGATATACTTTCAACTCACCTCCTGCAACAATATGACCCAAGTAGACTAAAGAATTTTTCCCAAATTCACATTTCGACATCTTTAAAAACAATTGTTCTTTCTTCAAGACATCTAACACTTTCTTGACATGCATGATATGTTATTCATGGGACTTACTAAAAATTAATATGTCATATAAGTAGGCTATCACAAAATCAACTAGAAATAGCCTTAGAACATCATTCATTACGTGCATGAATGAAATAGGAGCATTACAAAGCCCAAAGGGCATAACCAGTCATTCAAACAGAATTTTCTTTGTTTTGAATCTTATCTTCCATATGTCTCTTCTAGCGATCCTAATCTGATAATAGCCACTCCTCAAGTCCAACTTAGTGAAATACACAACATCTTTCAATTGATCAAGTAAATCATCCATTCTAGGAAGATAGTAATGGTTCTTTACTTTAATTTTGTTCAATGCATGAAATTCCACACACATGCACCATGTACCATCCTTCTTTGGCACTAAAAAATGGGTGAATCGCATGGCGATGTGCTTCGTCGGATGATCCCTTTATCAAGCAACTCTTGGATTTGGTTTTTAATTTTTGCATTTTCCATCATTGAAATCCTGTACATGCCAATGTTAGGAAGAGAACAATCTTGTTGCAATTGTATTTCATGTTGGATTCCTCTTTTAGGAGGAAATCCTTTAGGCTCCTGAAACACCTCATCATATTTGTTAACAACCTCAACCAAATCAGATTTCAAATTTGTATCACAACCTTGAAAGGCTTCATATTCAACATCATTCTTAGGTTTTATCATCAAAAGTACAAAATTCATGCTAAAGTTAACATGCCTCTTCATTTATTTATCATTCACAAGTGAAAGGTTTAGTTTCTTGTGATGTGCTCTAACAATGTACTCAATACCATATTTAAACAAATGATACTTGTTTTCATGACGATGAAAGATATCTCTCATGTCATAAAGATATGGGCTTCCCAAAACAATACTACATATGTGTAATTGCACTACATCAAGTTCTACTTCATCAATGAAGTTTGCAGTAATGGCGAATTTCAGTTTAAATTTTCTAGTTACTTACAACTTTGCATTGTCACACACCAAACCTAAATGATAAGGTTTACGATAAGGAATGGTTTCGAATTTCAATTTCTTGAAAAAAAAATTAGAAATGAGGTTTTCTTGTGAGCCACTATCAAATAGAGCGCTAATTTTGTTATGTTTTTAGATAACTATAATATGGAAAATCTCTATTCTTTATTTTTCATTTTGAGTTTCATTGAGGCTATTTTAAGAACTAGTACTTGCAATGGATTCCTTACCTTTCAATCTTGTAGTTATGACCTTTGTTTCATCTCCTGAAATGGATCCTAAATCATGTTTTGTAGATGCAACTATATTTTGTTTTCCTCTGTTGTTAAAATTTTTTGTTCTCATCTTAGGATGAAGTTTCCAACAGTGTTCCTCGCTCTGGCCTTCCTTTGAACAATGTTTTCACGCTAATTCTTCTCCGCCTTTCTTGATGGAAGCTTTTTTCTTCCCTTTTCCTTTGAATTTACCCTTTCCTTTGTCTCCACCCTTAAATGGATTTTTTCTTCCCTCTTGTGGAAAATTTTTCCCTCTTGCTTCTAGATGTGTTTCCTGTACATAAGCCTCATCTAAATTTGTAGGGTTAAATATGAGAATAGTGTGTCTAAAGTAGCTATTTAAACATCCAATGTATTTGAGTAAAGTGTCTTGAGAGGATAAATCTACACCTAATATCAATGCTCTCCTTCTAAAATATTGGTTATAACTTTGCACACTTTGACCCTTTAATTTCCAAAGTTTTTCCAATCCATGATATTTTTTGCATGTATGCTAAAGGATAAAATTTTCTTCTTAATGCACCCACAAAATCATTCCAAAATTTTATTATCTTACTTAACTTTTTGATGTCCTCTTGTGTTTTGTCTTCCCACCAAATAAGTGCTTCACTTTCCAACCTTAATGAAGCAAGTTGAATTTTAGTCTCATTATCCTTGATCCTTTGTATCTTATAATATACTTCAAGCTGACAAACCCAATTATCTAAATTCTTAGCATTTACCTCTCAATTATACATAGTTAATTCACACATGTCAAGTTTTGAAAATGGAATTTTATCATGTCCCTTTGGAGAATGTGATGAACCCTTAGCTAAACCTTTCTATCCACACTGATATTACATCTCTTATACAGATAAATCCCTGACTGTTTGCATTCTACAGGGAATACGAAGTGAACAGGCATGACCCTATACCTTCCACCCATTCGATTCCTCATTCATTAGTTCAGGTTATTACATCAGAAATAATCATTACAACACTCATGGAGTTTTGCCTATGCCTATGGAGACTTTCATTTGCATCACAAACAATAAAAAATTAATTAATACATTTTCGTTTAAAACAATATTCACTCATCCCTCTAAGCTCTTTACTCGTTGTGAATTTGTCTTTTCTACTGCTGTCAGAGTATTTTATGTTTTTGTTGTTACATTCAATACAATTCTGCATAGCTGTCTTTTTGGCCTGACTTGACCTAGTTGTTGCATTTCCAACAGTGCCACCATATGCTTCTTTTTCCCGAATCTGCCTCTTCTGCTCATGCCCATAGCGTTCAGCCTTCACCTTATCCTTTGCTCTGTTTTGGGTCACTTACCCGAGTCTCCTTCTACTACATTCAGACTTTGTTATTAAATGGCCGCACTAACATTGCACGAGTATCAAGTCACTTACCTGAATCTTTTCTCTCAGTTTAGCTTTAATTCTTTGTAAACAAGCATAACCACATTAAACCTGGACCTGAAATATATTAATATTTACCTATGTATGATATTGCGTCTGGTCACTTATCGCATTTTAGTGTTTCCTTTTTTTACGTTATAATCCTCCTTTTCTCTCCGATGCGATTTAACAAAGGGAAAATCCATACTCATGAACTTGAAATCCTTTAGGCTTCAGAGTTGACCTGCATCGCGTCTGCTTCATTATCATACTTCGCACTTCGACATTCTCATGTGTTTCTTGTTATGCATAGCTCTTCCAAACCCCAATGTGATTCCTCAAAGGGAAACCTTCTACCTCTGGATTTGAAATCCTTTAGAATTTTTCTTTGAAACTACATCACATTTGGTACTCTTATCACATTTCAACGATCCTATGTATTATATGTTATAGATGCCTTTCATTCTCTTGATACGATTTCTTAAGGAAATACACCTAACCCTGGACCTAAAATATATTGGAATTTACCTTTTAAAATGCATCACGTCCTTTCTCATATCCCATTTCGCATTTCAGAGATTCAAAATTGTTCTTATGATCTTCACCTTTCTGATCTTGGGATTTGCGATATGCGAATGGGTCCCACGTCGGACTTTAAAAACTTTAGTATTTAAACTCTGAGAGGTATCAGGTTCAAGCTATTATTGCACTTCCATTTCGGTGTTTCAATGTGATTCATGAGTGTTATCCCTTCTGAGCTTGCAATGTGCGATATGTGATTGTGTTCCATAGATGGACTTTAAATCCTTTATATTTTAGCTTTGAACCTTATCGCATCTGATACTCTTATCGCATTTCGTACTTTGGAATTTTAACATGATTCTTGAGTGCTTATCCTCCTGAGCTTGCGATAGGTGATATGCAGGCTAGGTCCACGTCATCTCCATGTCATCGTGCCATGTCACCTTGCCACGTCATTGCCAAGTCATCGCCACATCACTGCCACATCATCGCCATGCATCTCCTGCACTTCGCATTTCAAAATTTTGCATCTCTGTTGTTTTTTGATACTCCTTCCGTTGCGATTTTGGATATGCGATCAGGTCTTCTATTGTGATTTGGATTTGCGATATCTCCACCAAAAACTGTTCTAAACATTTTTTTCTGGAAATTTACCTGACTCTTCCCGCAGACCTGCATGTGATGCACACCCCTTCATGCATTGTTATGAATTCAAACTATCCCGACTCTGCTCGCGCTTTCATGACTTTCTCCACTAGTTGAAAGCATTCATTACTTGTCTTAGCACATTCACGACTCTGCCCACTCATGCATGACTCAACCCAAACTTGCTGCCTTTGTTTCCTTTGCTCCTTGATAAAGCTTCTAATGTTGCTCCTTTCCTTTTTACTGCTCCCCTCTACTTCTTTGCCTTAATGATAATTCTAGTGTTGATCCATGCCTCTTCTGCCTTACTCCTTTGCTTCTAATGTTGCTCCTTTGGCACTTTGCTACTCCTCTTCCTCTTTTATTCTCCTCCACTATAATTTTTCCTTCTTTTCCTTATAGCTCCTTTATACTCCAGTTGATCCTGATATGCTCCTTTGTCCTTAATGATAATTCTGGTGCTACTCCTTTCTTCTCCTTTTCCATCAATGACAAGGTTTCTAATAGTCTCCCCCTTTGGCATTGATGGCAACACTTACTCCAACACTTCCTCCCCCTTTCATTCTAAGAAGTGTCTATATTCCTTTGCTTGCTTTTTCTCCCCCATTTGAAATCAATGGCAAAGTATTACACCTTTTTCCAATGTATTTTCCATCATTTCTTTATTAGGGTTCTTCATAAGCATTCTTCATTCTATCCACATACCTGGTTGGGACTCTTGCTCCATTTGGTGTATAAGCATTGTTGGGAGAACACTTTGGGAATCATTGAACTTGTATGTATATATACAATAAGCTGATACCATCCCAAAGCACAGACTCCTTGCACTTGTATAATGTTGAAAGTGATGATAAGGACACTTCGTAGAACAAAGTGTACCAGACTTATATAATCAGAAATGCATCTTTGGAATAATACTAAAATACTGAGAATGCTCCATGTGATATATAAAGCCTACTCCAAATATACTTCAGTCTAGATTATGATCTTCATCTAAGATACATATCTCTGTTGAGGAAAATTGTAGATGGAATATGTCTTCTTCTGCAATACACATCTGCAGTACACATTTGTTCAAATATGATGATGCCAATATATATTTTGCTGCCACAGTTCACCTCTACTGCTATATTACACAGTGATTTCATTGTAGATTCAAGGATGTATTTTCACAGAACTTGGTTCATAGGCCATCCGCTCATACTTTCTTATAAGGGATTCTCAAATTCAACCACATACCACTGTTACATAACTTCTAGGTGTAACACATGCTTAAGGAAGACTAATCGTTAAAGCTTGATATATCTGATCTAGTGGTATACGCTCATGACAAAAGTGTCTATGCATCTAAGGCCACAAGATAATATGATACCCATTGTTAATCCATGTGGTAATTTTCACTTCGGCTCACACAGATAGTCATACCCTTCATACTTTTAGTTATTCGCATTGAGCTCTCCACTGTTCTCAACAAAAATAAAAAATATATAAAATTTGATTCTGACATCATTAACCTTTTATACTATTGGAGATGTGGGATCAATCAATTTTTTTATCACAATTCATTTCAGGAAGAACTTTTCAATTTATTTAATTAGAGTCTCAAAGACAGACTATTCACAGTTTTATCATTCATTTATTTGCTTACCTCCAAAACAAAACCATTCCCAACTTCAACGCAAGCTCAACACATCAGTAATGCTTGCTCCAGTACCAATGTTTCTCCAATAATAATGCTTAGGTGCTTCCTAGAGCAGCTTCTCTTTGTGTTCAGTATAAGAATCATTCATTCAGTTCTTTTGTTATTAAATCAATATACACAACAAACTGATGCTATCACAACTCATGATAATGTTGGAAGGCATGACACCATATAATGTTCTATTCTTTTGTCCCTTGCTGCTTGATGATAGTGATATGTGCTAGACTTATGATGAAGATGTAATCACTAAAAGTCAAAAGCCCTTGATGTTGATGTGAACAATGATTTCAAATAGAGCTTGCACTTTATTTTAAGATTAGATAATATCTTTCAATCTAAAAGGCCCAATGACTTTAATACTGAAGAGTTACATATTTAAACATAAAACCCTCGAGGCTTGATACATTCCATGCATTGGACAATCTTACTATCAACTATACATTTTTATTTATGACACAAGGGGGTAAACATTGTTACCGATGAAATAGGTAACCTGACCTCAAAACAGGAACTCTAGCCCAAAAAGACTCAAAAAACATGAAAAAACACCCCAAAAACAAAAAAAGTGTATTCCAAAACGCACTTGGTTTTTTTTTAAGGTCAAATTTCAACATTTTATAAAATTATGCTAAAAACAAAATTGTTTCTTGAAAAAAGGATTGAAAAAACACCCTCAAAACAAAACCAGTTGATGCTGGAATAACAAAAAAAAAAAATTGTGTCATATTTTTGACATTTTTTAAAATAGAAATAACATTTTTTAATTTTTAAAATTCAAACATTAAAAAAAACCTAAAATTTAAGAAAAAAAATAAATTTAAAAAATAAAAACATTTTAAAGCTTAAAATTTAAAAATATATAGGAATAAAAAAATAAAAATAAAAACAAAATAAAATTTTTAATTCAAACATTAAAAAAAAACCTAAAATTTAAGCAAAAAAATAAAATTTAAAAATTTAAAAAAATTTAAACATTAAAATTTCAAAATATATAGAAATAAAAAAATTAAAATAAAAACAAAATTAAAATATTAAATTAAAAAGAAAAACAAGCTTAAAAAAAAAAGAAATTATAAAAAATAAAATATAGAAATTAAATTTAAAGAAATATATTAAATTTTAATAAATTTAAAACACACATATATATATTATTATTGAAATTAAAAGTAAAAAAATGAAAAATTAATTAAAAATTAAAAATGAAAAAAAAATACAATAAAAATATTAAATTTAAAGAAATATATATTAAAAAAAATAGATTTTAAAAAATATATTAAATTTAAATTATAAAAAATAATATATATATTAGATTTTATTAAATTTAAAAAAAAATGTTAATATTAAAATAACAAATTAAATTAAAAAAAATATATATTAAATTTTAATAAATAAATGAATAAACAAATAAATTTTGAAATAAAAATTAAATTTTAAATATAAAGAAAAAAAAAACATTGTTAAAATAAAAAGTTAAAAAAACTTTAAAAATCAATTAAAATTGAAAAATTGAAAAAAATAAATTAAATAAAATATATTAAATAAAAAATAAAATAAAAAACAAATTAATTTTAAAATATTAAGTTTAACTTAAAAAAAATCTAATTTTAAATGCACAATTTTAATTGAAATAAAAAAAAATAAAAATTTTATGTAAATAAATAATAATAATAAAAAAATTAAAAATTAAAAAAAAATATTAAATTCAAATAAATAAATAAATAAAAATACAAAATTTACTAAATTTTAAAAAATTGAATGAAAAAACTAAACATAAAATTTTATAATAATAAAAAAATATGAAAAAATAAAAATAAAAAATAAAAAAAAATTAAATTTCAAATATAAAAATCAAATTAAAAAAAAAATCATTTTAAATTTTTTGAATTAAAAAAAAAAAATTTAAATCAAATTTAAAAAAATTAAAAATATTAAAAATTAAAAAAATAAAAAATAAAAAAGAATTTTTTGATTGTGGTGGCGCTGCCAATCGGCCTCCCGTCCAGGTGACGGCGGAGGCCGACCGCTAGACGGGAGGCCGATTCCGAGAATTGCCCTCCTGCGACAGGAGGCTGATTCTGAGAATCGCCCTCCTGCAGTGGGAGGCCGATTTCGGGAATCGCCCTGAGGCCGATTCCGGGAATCGGCCTCAGGGCGATTCCCGAAATCGGCCTCTCGCGGCAGGAGCGCGATTCTCGGAATCGGCCTGAGGGCAATTCCCAAAATCGGCCTCTCGCCGCGGGAGGGCGATTACCGGAATCGGCCTCCCACCGCGGCAGGCTGATTCTAGGAATCGTCCTCCCGCTCAGGTGGCGGCGGAGGCTGGCTGCTGGGCGAGCAGGGGGCTGCAGCCTCCAGCCCCCCCAGCGGTCGGCCTCTGCTGCCAACTGGGTGGGAAGCCAACTCGCGGCGCCACCACGATCAAAAAATTCTTTTATTTTGTTATTTTTTTTAATTTTTAATATTTTTTTTAATTTGATTTTTTTTTTTTAATTCAAAAAGTTTAAATTTTTTTTTTTTTTTAATTTTTTTTTTTTTTTAATTTAATATTTTGGATTAATTATTTTCTAAAATTTAAAATTTATTCATTAAATTTATTAAATTTTAATTTAATTTAATTTAATTTTCTTAAATCTTTTAGTTTATTTGGTTTTTCATTTTTAAAATTTATAAATTGTTTCATTTAAAAAAAACAACAAATTTATGGATATTTGTTTTTTAATTATTTGCACGTGGTTTTTTTCATTTTTTTTTGTTTTTTAATGATAGTTTTTTTTATTATAATTCTTTTATTTTAATTTTCTTTTTCAATTTTAAATTTTGTTTTTTTTTTTTAATTTGTTTTTTTTGTTAATTTTAAAATTTGTATTCTTGTTTTCTTCTTCTTATTATTTTTTTTTAATTTAAATTTTTAAATTTATTTTTTTCTTTTTTGTATTTTATTTTATTTATCTAAATTTTAATTTTGTAATTTAAATTATTTTTAAATTTTCTATTTAAATTTTTTTTTTAATTATATGGATTTTTTTAATAACTTAGAAAAAAATGTTTTTGATGTTTTTTTTTAAATTTTTTTTTTGTTAATTTTTGCTTTTTTTTTTCTTTAAATTATGTGTTTTTTTTTTCAAATTTTGTCATTTCTTTTGATATAATTTTCGAATATTTTTGTTTTATTTATTTATTTTTGTTTAAATTTTTTATTTTTACGAGTTAATTTTGTTTTTTTTACATTTTTATTGGTTTTTTATATTGTTTTTATATATATATATTTTTATCCAAGTTTTGTGTTTTATTACAAACATGAAAATCACCACTCTAAAAAAAAAGGTTGATGCTCCATCAATACGTTTCAAAATTAGCATGAAAATCACCGCTCTAAAAAAAAAAGTTGATGTTGCATCAATACGTTTCAAAATTAGCATAAAAATCACTAACATTTTAAAACAAATATTCATACTTCATAAATAAAAATATTAGAGTGTCAAAAATGTGCTAAAAAAAAGAAGAAGTGATTCTGCATCACCACTTTTCAAAATCGGGTGCTTTTTATGCTACTAAAAAAAGGTAGGTAACAGTGCGGTTACCTATTTCATCAGTAACATTGTTGGTATGTAGTTCAATGATCAACTCTCTACAATGGTGAAATATCAACTATTATTTTCTCCTGAAGTAAGTTTCAGATGAATCAATAACAGACTCTTGACCTTCAATAGTAATATTAACACAGCTAACCCATCAGACTTCAGACACTTCAGCTATTCTATCACCATGTCCTTCGTGAAACATCTTCAATTTGGCTACTTCAAGTTTCATCATACAGACTTCAACAAGCTTATGGATGACTTAAGAAAGAGGCTTTGAAAGTATATCAATACTGACTTGAAAAGGAAGACATTCATATCCAATACTATGTGATTCTTTAGTGCTCAATATAACACATCAACAAACATAAGATAATGATTCTTTGACATTTTATGACCTTTCCATGCTTTGAGAACGTAGCTTGACATTCTCTAGCATTTGCAACTAGAAGATACTTTGCACTAATCAGAGAAACCAGAACTTAATCCGCACATATTATAATGTTGATAACGCTAGGACTACTTCCTTGATGTATTTCTACCATACCACCACCATGATGCATACCATAATATTCTGATCCTAAGGACCTATATCATACCACTGCTCCAATAATAACACTTGGGATGGATATTTATAATGATATAATGATAATAACATTTTTCTTATTCATCCTTCTTAAAATAATTTTGTTTCATTATGAACACTTGTAGTGAGACACACAGTGTAATTATCCTCTTAGTTTCCAAGTTCATGACTGATGTTACCTTTACCACCATGGTTGCTCGCTGCTTTCTCTTCTTCCATAAACCTGTTGGCTATTGAATGCATCAAGTGTCCTTATTCCTATATAGTTCTCTGACAGAGGAATTTTCCTTTCCCTTCCTGAACTTTTAGTTTTTCTTATTCCAAGTTGCTCTTCTTTTACAGCTCTTATGGGGACTTTTTATGAAATTCTCTCCCCCCTGGGATGTTGCTTCTTGTCTATCATTGATTGGATATTTGCATTGCTTCCTAAAGAAAATCCCTTTGAGACTATGATGGATTCATTATGTTATTGAAGTAACAGGATCCCCCATTTTCTTCTTCTTCCATACTTTGTTAGGGTTCCTCATAATATCTACATCTCCTTTTGATTCACATTTTGGTCTAATTTGATTTGGTTCCATCATCTGTCTAGAATTCTTTAATGTATATGGCAACCTACAGTCATTTTCTTTGTGTCCAAGCTTGTGGCATACATAACATCTTATTTTACCTAGTTATGTTTGAGATGATGTATAACATTTTGTGATACTTTTTTAACATAGTTTATATTTAGCAGATTTATGTCCAAATTCATTGCATGAATAACAGTAGCCTTGGAAATGATTTATGTACCTAGTGAAAGGTTTTCCTTTCCATTTGTTTGCTTGAGGTAGCCTTCTCATTTGTTGCATCTTTTTCTAGTTAAACTTGATTTTCTTTGTCTTACATTGAGCTGCTACATGTCCAAATTCATTGCATGAATAACAGTAGCCACGGAAATGATTTGTGTACCTAGTGAAATATTGTGTTTTCCATTTCCTTGCTTGAGGGGGTCTTCTCATTTGCTGCATCTTTTGCTGGTTAAAGTTGATATGACTTGTCTTACAAAGTGTTTCACTATGTCATGGTTTATGACAAGAGAAACATGTGATATTTTTCATAGGAGGAAAGAACCTCCTTTGAGATCTTCTGAACTTGTTCAATTGATCTTCAGGAACAATTGAGATTTTTTCAACTGCTTGCATCTTCCTCTCATTCTTTATCTCTTGATGTTGTTGCTTGTTTCTGTTTGTTTCATTACACATCAATTTCTTGTTATCTTCTACTTCTTTGGATCCTTTTTGAGCTGCTTCATCATCCCTTTCAATGTCTGCCTTCTGTGAGTTCTCCATGGAGGAAATCTCATCTTCGAGCTGCTTACACAACCTGTTCCTTTCTTCTATCAGTCTTCTAGCTGAAATAATCTCAGATTGATGAGAGTTATCATTTTCCTTTATTACAGCTTTCACAAAAGTAATAGCTTTCTTATTCTCTGCCTTCGACTTGATGGATTCTCCTTCATATCCTATCCCAACATTTACAAGAGGATATCTTTGTGCATTCAATATCCTATCCAATTTTTTAGCACCTTTTAACTATTGAATGTTCATTGTTAAATCAGTTTGAACCTTTTCCAATTTCTTCCTCACACTCACCATCTCTTCTTCCAATCTTCCACCTTCCTGACTTTTCTCTGTTATTTGCTGCAGCAAAATGTCCTCTACTTTCCTTGCTTCTTCTAGTTCAATATTCAACTTAATAAAATCTTTAGATTTTGGTTCTTCGTTAACATATTTCAGAAGGATTTCCTTTTTCTTTCTAGTCTTGAGCTTGAGTCTATAAATCTCCTTTAGGGCACTCACCAACTCCCCCTCAAGGTCTACCTCACCTTCTTCTTCATATTCCAGTAGATCATCTTCAAGATCATCCATACCCATTAGTGCGAATTCTGAGATTCTATCTTCATCTGGGGCTTCATCTGAGCTTTCAGATGGACTGTTATCTTGATGGGAAAAAAATATTTTTCTCCTAAATTTCTTCCCTTTCTTCATATTATAGGAGTTTATTTTCTCTTTCCTTTTAGCCTGATTCTCTGTTATATTATTGGGACATTTTGAGGCATGGTGGCCCACTTTTCCACAATTAAAGCACTTGAATGGAAGTTTACCTTTATACTTACATGTGCCTCTGTCCAGTCCTCTAACAAATTTGGCTTCTTCTTCATCAGATAATGAGCATGTACCTTCCTTCTCTTCTATCAACTTTTCTTATTTAAAGGAAACCTCCCTCATGTTTAACTTCCCTTCAGAAAGTATCATCTCATATGTTGTTAGGTTTCCAAGTAATTGGTTCCTGTTCAAGGTTTCCTAGTTTTTTTTCCTCTATGGCAGAGACCTTAGGATTAAACCTGGGTGGTAGAGATCTTAATAATTTTTGTACTACAACACTTTCTTTAATTTCTTCTCCTAGGCATGTCACGATATTCACAAATTTTGCAACTCTTAAGAAGAATGTAGCTATATCTTCATCTTCATTCATTTTTAAGTTTTCAAACTGATTTCTATGTGCTTGTAGTTTGGCCATCTTCACCTTTGTATCTCCCTCATGAATATTTTCTAATGTATCCCAGATTTCTTTGGCAAACTTACTATGCATTAATTTGATAAATTCTGACTCACTCAGACCGCTCAAGAGTGCATTCATTTCTTTTGAATTAGCTATGAAATTTTGTTTGGCTTCTTTCTCAGTGTCAGTTTCCTTTGGTGCATATTTTTCTTCCACAACAACCCAAACTTATATTCCTAGAGGCATTAAGTATGTCCTCATTCTTGTTTTCCAGAAAGCATAGTTTGTGCTAGAAAACAATGGGGCTTTATTTGTTTAGCATCCTTCTAGGTTAGCCATTTTGGGGACCTAGGACCTCCTTCCAGTTGTTAAATTGTGACTAAAGGAACCGGTTTTGATACCAATTGATGAACCCTTAGCTAAACTGAGAGGGGGGTGAATTAATTTAGTACATTCATGTAAATTAAACCTCTTTTCTTTAAACTCTTCAACAACTTCATTTTATGAGTAGCTTAATACATAATGAATCAGCAAACTTAATGTGTGGGCAGCAAGTAATAAGCAGGCTAAAACAACAAATCAACACATAATCATCATTCACATAGACAACAGATATAAGTGGAAACCCATAAGGGATAAAACCACATCTTATTATTGTTGTGATGCAAAGGTAAGCTCCTACTCCCTCTCACAACTGATTTTCTGTAGGCTCCAACCTACAGGAGGCTCCTACCTCAATTTTTGCAATCTACAACTTGCAAGGAAGCTCCAACTCCCATATATTTTCTGCAGGCTACAACCCACAAGAGGCTCCTACCTCAACTTCTACAAGCTACAACTTGCAAGGAAGCTCCAACTCCCAAATATTTTCTACAGGCTACAACCTACAAAAGGCTTCTACATCACCCAGCTCCAACTGGAAATTTATCAAGCTACAACTTGAAAGGAGACTACAATCCCCTTACTCAACATGAAACTAAAATGTCGATTTACCTGGATATCAGCTATGTTATACTCCTTCTCCACTGATGCCTCTTCCGCCTTCATATCTGCTTCATATCAGCTCCTAATGTGCACAACATCTCTATCAGCTCTCCCTGATTCTTTCGCTCTCTTCCCTTCTGCAGCTCTCTTACATTCTTCCACTCTCTTCCTTTCTGCAGATTTCTAACCTTTCTATCCACACTAATATTACATCTCTTATACAGATAACTCCCTGACCATTTTCATTCTATAGGGAATATGAAGTGAAAAAGCTTGACCCTATGCCTTCCACCCATTCGATTCCTCATTCTTCAGTTCAAGTTATTACATCAGAAATAAGCATTACAACACTCATGGACTTTTGCCTATGCCTATAGAGAATTGACTTTGCATCAAAAAAATTAAAAATTAATTAATACATTTACATTTAAAACAATATTCACTCGGCCCTCTCATTTATTTTCTCGTTGTGCATTTATATGTTCTACTGTTGTCGGAGTATTTTCTATTTCTGCTATTACATTCAACACAGTTCTGCATAACTGTCTTTTTGGCCCGACTCGACCTAGCTATTGCATTTCCAAAAGTGCCACCATATGCTCCTTTTTCCCGACTCTACCTCTTCTGCTAGTGCCCGCAGCGTTCAGCCTTCACCTGCTCCTTTGCTCTATGTCGGTTCACTTACCTAAGTCTCCTTCTGCTGCATTCAGAATTTGTTATTAAATGGCCACACTAACCTTGCACGAGTATCAGGTCACTTGCCCAAGTCTTTCCTCTCTGTTCAACTTTAATTCTTTGTAAACAAGCGTAACCAAATGAAACTTGGACCTGAAATATATTAATATTTACCTCTGTACATTATCGCATCCGGCCACTTATCACATTTCGGCATTTCCTTTGTTTTACGTTATAATCCTCCTTTGCTCTCTGATGCGATTTAACAAAGGGAAAACTCATACTCCCGGACTTGAAATCCTTTAGGCTTCATTGTTGACCTACATCGCGTTCGCTCAATTATCGCACTTTGCACTTCGGTGTTCTCATGTGTTTCTTGAAAAATATGCATAACTCATCCAAAACCCAATGTGATTTCTCAAAGGGATACCTTATACCTTTGGATTTGAAATCCTTTAGACTTTTTCTTTGAAACTACATCACATGTGGTACTCTTATTGCATTTCGGTGATCCTATGTACTATATGTTATAGACACATTTTGTTCTCCCGATGCGATTTCTTAAGGAAATACACCTAACCACAGACCTGAAATATATTAGAATTTACCTTTGAAAATGCATTGCGTCCTTTCTCATATTACATTTCGCATTTTGGTGATTCAACCTTGTTCTTATGATCTTCACCTTTTTTATCTTATGATTTGCGATATGTGAATAGGTCCCATGCTGGACTTTAAAAACTTTATTATTTAAACTCTGAGAGATATCGCGTCCAGCCTCTTACCGCACTTCACATTTCGGCGTTTCAATGTGATTTATGAGTGTTATCCCTTCTGAGCTTGCGATGTGCGATATGCGATTGGGTCCCACATCCGGACTTTAAATCCTTTAGATCTTAGCTTTGAAGCTTATCGCATATGATACTCTTATCGCATTTTGCACTTTGACATTTTAACATGATTCTTGAGCACTTATCCTCTTGAGCTTGTGATGTGCGATATGCGGGCCAGGTCCATGCCTTCTCAACGTCATCGTGCCACCTCACCTTGCCACGTCACTACCACGTCATCTCCCGCACTTCAGATTTCGAAATTTCTTTGTCTCTATTGTTTTGCGATACTCCTTTCGCTGCGATTTGCGATATACGATTAGGCCTTATGTTGCGATTTCGACTTGCGATATCTCCACCGAACACAATTCTGAACATTTTTTTATGGAAATTTACCTGACTCTTCCCGCAAAACTACACGTGTTTCATGCGCCTTCTTGCATTGTTATGAACGCAAACTAGTCCAACTATGCCCACGCATTCACAACTTTCTCCACTAGTTGAACGTGTTCATTACTTGTCATAGCACATTCACGACTCTGCCCACTCATGCACGGCTTGATCCAAACTTGTTGTCTTTGTTGCCTTTTCTCCTTGATATAGCTTCTAATGCTACTCCTTTCCTTTTTAATTCTCCTCTCTACTCCTTTTCCTTAATCATAATTTTGGTGTTGATCCATGCCTCTTTGCTGCTCCTCAGCCTTACTGCTTTGCCTCTAATGTTGATCCTTTGGCACTTTGTTGCTCTTCTTCCTCTTTTATTCTCCTCGAATGTAATTTTTCCTTCTTTACCTTATACTCCAACTGATCCTTATCTCCTCCTTTTTCCTTAATGATAATTCTAGTGCTGCTCGTTTCTGCTCCTTTGCCATCAATGACAATATTTCCAACAAGATGTAGAGATGTTTGTGAAGGGGTTGATGTAGAAGATGATGATGGTGAATATGAGAGTGAGGATAAAGGTGGAGTTCGATGTGTTTTATTGCCATTTCCTCCATTCCATTTTTTAGGCTTGTCTCCATTTCCTCCATATCCCTTTGGAAGATTTGAGCTCTCACCTTGAAACCTTGAGTTCCTCTCCTCATAGAGAACTTTCACCATCTCAGACATGTAAAAGAATTCTTTTCTAAAATCATTCTCATCCTCAATCATATTTTCAGGCTCTCCTTGATGTGCCATGATTAGTGAGGCCTTTGGTGAAACTTGTGGTGGAAATTGTGGCAAATGTGATCTCCTTGAACTAGCTTGAGGAATTTCTCCCACATGTTTTCCTTCTCCTCTTTTGAGCTTCAATCTTGTAAGCATCATAAACACTTCCAACATAATTAAACCCTCAATACAACAAAATAACCTAAGCGCTGATACAAAACTGATATTTATATGTAAACTTGAAGGCTTATGATAAATTTTGCAAGTAAAAGTTTTAGGATTTTATGCAATTATGTAAGTTACATTAACACATAAAAGGTAATTTTTAACTCGGTTTTTCAAAAAATAAGTGAGACAATAGTACCATAACAACAAACACAAGACAAAAAGTAATTAAGGAGTTCACCCCTCTTGGGTTACATCTCCTAGTCCATCTTCCAATGTTGGACCTCTTTCATTATGCTCAAAAATATGTGTTTACATAAAATTTTAGTGCTCAGAATGCAAAATTGTTTTCTCCAATGGCTCCATAACAGTCAAAAACCCCTAGCTAGATTCTTTCTACACTAAAAAATGGTTGAGTTATGCTTCAGCAAAATTTTCCTGTCAATTGTCTTGCAATTCGCACCCACCTGCAATCCATCCTACAATTTCCAACTTTTTCGGCCACGCGGGGCGACAAATGTGCCCCGCACTGGCGAGATTCACTTCGGTTCATGTGAAATTTTTTAGAAACTTTAAAATTCAGTGACCCCCACAAACCGATCATAATGATCCAACTGGCATAACCTCCATCGTCGATCTCAGTTGGTTCTAACAAACCCCACCAAAGGCTAACTAGGCCTGACCATGGTTGGAGCTGTGGTTAGGTTCATTCCGTCGGTGGTTAAGCTTGAATTTCTCCACCGAAATAAAATCCAACCCGACTTGAAAAATGTGGCAGTAAACATGGTTTGGTTGGTGTTTACCATCGGAATTTGAACCATATATCAACTATGGTATGTTTTGTAGCATATGGTGTGGTCATCGGTTTAACTAACCCACCTTTGAACTTGCAGTTGCAATGTTGACTTATGGTTTGGGGAAGAAGTTAACCCTGCGCCCTTAGCCACTCTCTATGGTCTTGTGGCTTGAGTGGACCAGGGGTCACAGGTTAACCCCAACCCTAACCCCCAAGAGCCATGCCACTAAACCTTAAATAGAATCCGCCTACCATGTATTACAAAGAACACCTGTGGTGGAATGGTCGAGCATTGTGTTGCCACCTCGGATTTCTATGATTAGATTACTATGGAGGTTTTGTCTAGCCATATACCAAATTTTTACACCAATAACCGGAGGCCATGTGGTGACCACCCATTGGCCCATGTGGCCTCTTCTGATTCGACCACCTCAACGAACCCTTCAACCAATAGAATTGCACCAACTCGAACTAATAATAAAGAGACACTTTTCATCACACCATTGGCCAATAAAAATACAGTCACCCTACCTAGTCATATTCCTAGTCAGCGTACAGACAGCTGACTAGGCTACCTGCAACTCAAATTTTTTAAAATTTTAGTTGTTTGAGAAAATGGACAGAACACAAGATTGGGAGCATAGGATATTGGTTTTGAGTGAAATGAGTTGTGTTGGATTCAGGGCGACTAGATCTTTGTTTTGGCACTATTTTCAAGAAATTTCGAGCACTTTTAATTTTGATCATTTTACTGATCCACTAGATTATACTATAATTAACTCATATCGAATGGAGAAGATTTTAATAATGGGCCATCATGGGATAGTCTCACAATTTTAATTCCATTCATGCCATTGAATCCACTCCTCCTATTCATCCTAAGATGCAATAAGTATTAGATCGCCACCAGCAAGTCTTCGAAAAACCTAAGGAGCTCCCACCCTTTAGATGTGAACATGATCATAGCATCCCTTTGCTACCAGGTATCCATCCACCAAATTCTTGCCCCTATTGATATCGTTTTTCCCAAAAAAATGAAATTAAAATAATCATCAAGGAACTCCTCGAAGCAATTTCTATTCGTCCCGGCACTAGCCCTTATTCATCTTTGGTGGTCATGGTTCTAAAGAAATATGGTGAACGACGGATGTGTCCAGAGTTTAGGGCCCTTAACAAGCTCAATATCAAGGAAAAATTTCCTATCCCACTAGTTGATGATTTTCTTGATGAACTGCATGGTGCCAAAAATTTTACCAAGTTGGATCTTTGCTAATACTATCACTAAATACAAATGAATGAAGTCGTCATTCCATAGACATCCTTCTGAACTCATCAAGGCCATTAAGGATTCCTGATCATGCCATTTGATCTCTGTAATGCCCCATCCACTTTTCAAAGCCTCATGAACCACCTTCTAAAATTGTATCTCAAAAAATTTATCCTGTTCTTTTTTTATGACATTCTCATCTACAAAATAACATGGGACACTCACCTTCAGCATGTTGACCAGGTATTGTAACTACTCCAAGATCAAATAAATATTTTTCAAATTATACAAGTGTTCCTTTGGCATGGAAGAATTATATTATTTGGGACATATTGTGGGTCGTGAAGGAGTGAGGGTTGATCCGAAAATGATTTAGGAAATGCAAGATTGGCCCTGACCAAAAACATTGAAGAGTTTGAGGGGATTCTTGGGTCTCACGGTCTATTATCGTAAATTTTTCCACAATTATGGAAGCATTTTCTGAACCCTCACTAATATTATTAAGAAAAATGTTGTAAATACTGAGAGGGGGGTGAATCAATATTTCTTTTTAATTGTTAATTTTACCAGTTAGATCACTTATATTTAGAACACAAAATAAACAGTGATGGAATAGATACTTTTATTAATTTCTTCTTTACAATAAGTAAAGTACAATAATGATATAGGGCTCCAACCCTAGATGAAGACTCCAATATTCCAGGCTCCAACCTGTATTGTGCCAAGCACCGACTTGGTCTTTCCAAGGCTCCAACCTTGTCAATTTTAGGCACCAACCTCTAGGGCTCCAACCCTATCTCTGGTACAGGCTCTGACCTAGTTTCTTGAGGACTCCAATCCTCTAGGGCTCCAACCCTATCTTCCAAGACACTGACCTTGTCTCTATGAGGCTCCAACCTCTTGGGCTCCAACCCTCAACTTCACTTCATCAAAATATGTTTGGTTATTATTCACGGCTCCCAAAGTATTCTTCAACGAGCCTTATCATACTTAGTCTCCACGTCACATCATCAATGACAACCTTTTATTCTTAGAAGGTGTCACTACTGCTCTTCATCGCACCCAAAACAATTCTCCAAGTTACTCCATGAGGACTTCAACAAAACTTCATGTCTCCAAGGGTACCTTCAAGATCTGCCTCAATTATGCTTCCAATTTTCCTTCAATCGATCTTCAATAATGTTGCCTCCTTTGATGAATTCTTCAATAGGTTGCTTCAAGAAAAAACCTTCTACAAGCCTTCAATTGTGACTCAACAACTCTTCCAAGAAACCTTCAAGATGCAAATGGTATTCTTCAAAAACAAGTCTTCAAGGTCCTCTTCAAGTCTCCAAAAATTGTTTCAAGGTTGTCTTCCAAACTCTATTCCAAATAGCTTTGAATGCTACTCCAAACAAGGCTCTCTCAAGACCGTTGTAAGCTCTTATTCAAGGCTTCACTGCTCTAAGTAATATAACTAGGCTAGCTCCATATTCTTCAAGTGTGCTCTCATATTTCCAGAGGTCTAAAGAGCTTTGTGTAGAAAATATTATCCTTAAGTCCAAATATTGTGCAATGGAGACTACCTTCAGGTCTGTAATTTTTTATTCACAAGGTTTTTATCAAAAGTTCAAGCCTTAAATATTGAGCATTAACAGTTTGTTGTAGGTATGTTCCTGAGGTCAGTAACTTGTCCACAAGTTATAGTCCGAGCTTCTAAGTCTCCTTGCTAACCACAGGTCCGAAATAAGACTACAATCTGATTTTAGATTACTTCAACAAGTGGTTGTCACAAAACATATTGTTGTACGGTACTTCCTCAAATATATATCACACTTTAACAGCATAATTAACCCCAAAATATCCTTCTCGGCCTCCTTGGTCACTTCTTTGCTTCTTTTTCTATATGCTTCACTGGAATTTGATTGCTAAAATGAGGAGTCTAACTCATATTAATACTAGTTTTACGTTAGAATGAATGGACACGTCTTTCTGAAGGTATGCCAACTTGAAGGGCAAGGATAGTCGGCTGACTATCAACCGCTGGGATTTTTGGGGCAAGTAAAGGCTCATTGGAAAGATGAAAAAGTCCTCCTTCAAATGGTTTAGGACTCATTGTGATAGGATGTCTCCAAGGTGACAAAATTTATTTTTCTTTGTAACTGTCCTTGAATTTTTATGCGTAGAAAGTGATTAGGACAGCAAAATATCATTAGGCCTTCTTCATTGTTATTACTCCAACTATGTATTTATATTATTTCCACACCATTATGAGGTCCTCCATGTCATCTTATGTCACCAAGTGATTCATCATAGTGTCATCATGTATTGATGTCATAGTGTAGTGATATGACATAGGCAAATTCATCATTAGGAAAGTTCCAAGATAGTAAGATAGTTTTCCAACTATCAAATGAGATCTTCCAAGTCATCATCTAATCTTCCAACCATGTGATCATCATCACGTGTAGTTCTCCATATGTCATCAAAGATTAAGGTCTAGATCATCAAGTGCATGCAATATTAGATCAAGTACTTCTTAATGATTTCTTCATTAGTGGTTTGACTTCTTCATGACTTGACATCTATATCATCAAGTGCATGCAACATTAGATCAAGTACTTCTTAGGGCTTCCTTCATTAGTAGTTTGACTTCTTCGCGACTTGACATCTTCATTAATGGTATCAAACAAGAGTCATGGCATCATTATCTGGAACCAAACATCTCAAGAATATTGACATCTCAGTCAATGCCATATTGACATCAATGGCAACCTTAGGCCAACAATCTCCCCCTTTGTCATTGATGGCAATATTCTTGCCCTTCCAATATTTTCTCCCCCTTTGACATCAATGGAAAATGGGGTACCCAATAACTCCTCCTATAATCCTGATTCATGTTGCTCCCCTGTCATGGTGCTCTTCCTGGAAATGTGTTTCATGATAGATGTTTTTACATTCCTTCATGTGATGAACTATCTCCTCCTATCTGCACAAATTCCTTTAGCTCATTAAGGATTGCTCACCTTGTGTGATCAAGTAGAAGGCATCATCATAATATCATGTTTTTCTTCAATGGAGTTACTTCCGAGAGATGATCTATCAAGATTTTCCATGTGTAACTCATCAAGGATTTTATAGGGCCCATTCACGGATAGCTTCTACAAGAATGCTCAAGAATCACAAAACTCCCCCTAACTGTATGCATGGTCTCTTTTCTGGCAGAGTCTCATCATCAAATACTTGGAATATCAAGGATGAATTCATCAAGTCAACAACATGTGTTGTTGGCTGGAGTGTTCAAGGGAATTTCCGATTCAACTTGCTTCCTTCTCCATACTTGTGTAACTTTCTTCTCTGGCTTGGTTGTCATGGTTTTAGGGACCCAAGTCAAGTTACACTCATGTGCCTTATGTCCAATGTTATGGAAATTGAAGCACTCCATCTTGTTCATGAATGAGTAATCATGACTTCTTCTTGCAAAATTGCTTCTAGAAGATTGACGGGGACCATTATATTTGTCTTTGTGATATGCCCTACAATATTTTTCCATGTGCCCAAAGTTTTTACGACCAAGAAATATAATTTGGTACCTGAGGGATGAAGATTTCCTTGATGTACTTCTGAAGTCTTTTTTCATTGGGATTATATGATAATATTCATTGCCTTTTGTATTATTGACATCATCTATAAGTCTCCTTGGAGTAGGATTTCTTCCATTATTGTTTTGACTCTTCTCCTTGCCTTTGCTAGAACTGGGACCATCAATGTTACTTCCTGGCTTCCTCACATCCTTGTTGTTTGAAGAATTATCATTCTTGCTTGAGGGTTCACCTACATAACCAAGACCTAATTTATCAAGGGGGGATATTTGATGACTTAGGATGTCATCTAGGGTTTGAGAACTCTTCAAGTTCTTATTTAGCAAGTCAAATTCGTTTTTAAGAGAGATAATTTCTCCTTTCAATTTTTCACAATCTTCATCTTTCATGACTAGTTGCTTCTTCATTTCTTCCATCATCCTTGTTGCTTCGTGTGCTTCAATTTTAAGGGAGATGATATTTGATATCATTATGAAGATTTCTTCATTCTCCTTTGCTAGAATGTTCTCCATTTCTTCTTTTATTCTTGTAGCTTCACATGTTTCAGCCTTGAGAAGATTGATGTCTGATTTTAGTTTGAAAATTTATTCATCCTTTTCTTCTAGTTGAGATTTAAGAGAGGAGACCTAATCCTTGTATTGACCAATCTCTGCTTCATGATTGTTCAAGCTCTTATGTCTTTGTTCAAGGTGTCTTGACAAATTTTCTTCCCTTTACTTTGCCTTATCCAATTGATTGGTCATACATATGACTTCTTCATGATGCTTTCTTTTGTTTTGATGAAATTCCTCTTTAATTTTGGCGAGCTCCTCATCTCTTTATTGTACTTGAAGCTTGACAAAGTCAACTTCCTTCCTTGTCTTGTCTTGGTTACCATCTTGCGCTTTCTTCTTAAGTTCCTCATTTTCCTTTTTCAAACTGTTAATATCTTCCATGGAAGCCATAAGTTTATTCAGGAGATCTTCTTCAAAGTCTTTTTTGTTCTCTTCATCTTCTAGGTCTTCTTTAGCCATGTTGTCATCTCTCTTATCTTCAACTTCCTTGAGGGATTCTGGACTTCTTTCTTGTTTTCCATCATCTTCTTGAATAGAGATCATTGTCAACGCTCCTTTTGAGTGAATATTGTGAAGTTTTTCCCATATGATTTTTGTTGATGAACATTTTTCAAAATTGGCCTTCACAGAATTTGGTAACCCATTCAAAATTTCCTTCATTGCTCTTGAATTATACTCCTTAGATTCTTCATCCATCATATCATTAGTAATCACTAATTTCCAAACTTCAATTCCTTGAGTCTTCAAGAAATTCTTCATCCTTGCCTCCCATATATCAAAATTTCCATTGAAAAATGGAGTCTTCACAAATTGATTGACTTCAATTCCGATGGTTGAGGAAGACACATATTTAGAAGGATTGGAGACTTTCTTCCTTGGCTTTTCCATTTGTGTTCTAATGATCAACCTTTAAGCTGTTAGGCTTTGAGTGAAGGTACTAGCTCTGATACCAATTGTTGGAAATAATGAGAGGGGGGTGAATCAGTATTTCTTTTTAATTGTTAATTTTACGAGTTAGATTACTTATACTTAGAACAAAAAATAAACAATGATGGAATAGATACTTTTATTAATTTCTTCTTTACAATAAGTAAAGTACAATAATGATATAGGGCTCCAACCATAGATGAAGACTCCAATATTCCAAGCTCCAACTTGTATTGTGCCAAGCACTAACTTGGTCTTTCCAAGGCTCCAACCTTGTCAATTTTAGGCACCAACCTCTAGGGCTCCAACCCTATCTTTGGTACAGGCTCCGACCTAGTTTCTTGAGGACTCCAATCCTCTAGGGCTCCATCCCTATCTTCGAAGACACCGACCTTGTCTCTATGAGGCTCCAACCTCTTGGGCTCCAACCCTCAACTTCACTTCGTCAAAATATGTTTGGTTATTCTTCATGGCTCCCAAATTCTTCTTCAACGAGCCTTTTCATACTTAGTCTCCACATCACATCATCAATGACAACATTTTCTTCTTAGAAGGTGTCACCACTGCTCTTCATCATACCCAAACAATTTCTCCAGGTTACTCCATGAGGACTTCAACAAAACGTCATGTCTCCTATTAGGGTCATATAATTATAGGATTCATAATTTTTGAATTGACTTTGATAGTCTTGTAAATATGTACATACCTTGCTTTCTGCAATTTGTTTTCCCATATTTTTGAAAATAATAAATAATGAAAAATGAAAACGAGGGTAAAAATTCCTAAAAGAAAGATCAAAGGACTTAGAAAAATGTAGACCCCAAAAGAAAAAAGAGATAAAATAAGACCTAAAAGTGAGCAAGTCCAAATGCCACTACTTTTAGTTTTACTGTAATAATAATGATTATGTGCAGAGTGTTAATGCCATAATCCATGATCAATTAAACAGTTTAATCTTAACTTTTCATGTTTTAGATAGAGAATAAAGATTTTTCAAACAGTTTAAACTTGACAAATCAGTAGATAGATAGAGAATAATGAGGAGCTCAATAGTTTAATCTGAGCCCTTGGATGAAATAAGGTAGATTTGGACAGTTTTATGCTTTGAAAGAAAAAAAATTTAAGGTTGCAAGCCTAAATGCACCTACAAAATGAAGAAAAAATGTTAGAAATAAACTTGGGTAGGTAGAAATCAGTTGAGAAATCATGTAAATAAGACATAATTGGGAAAAATCACTAATTTCCCCTCCCTTATAGGTGTTCAGTATTCTAAACTATTATTCAAAAATGCTCAGAGCATTTCTCTGACTTTTGTTGGGACCGGACCGAAGGCTCGACGACTGGCCAGTTAAAAATATTGAATTCCTACCTTAAACCCTCATTCATCAACATTTACCCTTCATTCATACATCAAAACCCCTTTTTCCTAAGTAAAGGCACATTCTTACTTAGTAAAATTGAAAACCCTAAAATAATTAATTTCCCTTCAAAATCATTCATAAAACCCTCAAAATTACATTTATCCTAAGTATTAGTGAAGTAATATAAAAGATGAGCAATGCTTAATTGTTTTACACTTTACTTAAAGATAATATGTGTTTTATTTCCATTTCACTTTTTCATATTAAATTTTACCCTGTTTTTATTAAATCCCTAACAATACCCTCCCGTATGTTATTAAAACCCTTATATTTAAAATAACCCCCTTAAACCCACTTTTTTAAGCTTTAGACCAATGTTATATATCCCCATGTGCGCAAATAAACCCCACCCTACAAACCCCTTGGTCTAAACTTATTGTTATTGAAATAATTCCGCCCCTATAGTTTTTAAACTATTAAAAGGTTGAAAACTATATAATATATAATAACCATGCCAGCATATAAAATTTGAAATATTTTACAAATGTTTTAAAATAAAACATTACCCCCCACCTATATTCATATAAATCAATGTTTTGAATTAATTAAATACTTATTCATAAGGTTCAAAAACCATTTTCACCTATGCAATTAGCCCAGTCCCACCTCCCATTTCAAACGCAACTCCCAAACTAATCTGGACCATTCGCGTTCAACTCTCTGATTCAACGATTGACATCCCAAATTGCGTGGAAAATATGTGCGTTAATCCAACCACAAAAATTGTGCGAAATGGATGGTTTCATTATAATCTCTCTCCTCCATGTGCCCTTCAAACATTGGATCACGTGGGTTAAGCTCAAAACTGCTTACCATCAAATCACCACGTGATACCACAGGTTTTAGATCCACTGAAAACCCGAAACCGCTCCTCCCGCCTGATGCGACCTGCATTCAATGCCAAATTAATATGACCAAGATACATAATAAACCTTTTAAATACATTCATTTTATTCTCTTCTTGTGCATTTAAACCCTTTGCAAATATTTCCCGACTGTAAAACACCCTTATCAAGCCTTTTTCTG
Organism: Pinus albicaulis; assembly: GCA_034641835.2. Taxonomy (NCBI): domain Eukaryota; kingdom Viridiplantae; phylum Streptophyta; class Pinopsida; order Pinales; family Pinaceae; genus Pinus; species Pinus albicaulis. The sequence goes on along the minus strand of CM076581.1, from coordinate 1,525,891,462 downwards.
CCATTTTCACGCTAGAAACCTGTAAGATTTACCTAGTAAACCTTTGAAGACCGCCAAGGAGCTGTGCATTGCTCCATAAAATCTACAGAAGTTGTTGTTTTATTCAAAAAACCTCAGAAACTGTTCCAAAGCCCAATACCTTCATACAACAGGTATTTTTCTAGAATTTGAACCTACAATCAAGTTGAGAAACATTTTTAAAGAAAGAAAACACATTTAAAGTTAAAGAAATTGATTAAAAACTGCCTAAAAGTCCCAAAAACAGACCAAACTCTGGTAAATTTTTCTCGGAAACCCTTTTTCTCTGCTGCGTGCTATTTTAAGGAAATTTATTAGTTTTCATAGTTTAAAGATCTATTTCAAACTCTGAAATAAGCCAGAAAACCTCTGTAGGTACCCTAAACCCTCTGTGATCCTTTTTAAAAGAATTTTCAGCCCTATTTCCATTAAGAGACTTATAAAACCCCTGTTTTTTGTTTCAAACCAGTTCTAAAGCCTCAAAACCTCTTTGATAGGCCTAATTGAACAAAAAACCCAAAGAAGAGACTATACTTTGCTTGTTTTTCCCATTTAATCCTCTGCGATAGTAAAATTACTTCTGCAAACTTTCTAAAATTGCAGAAGTAGCCAAAATGCCAAAAAATTAGAGTTCTAGCAATCCGGAAGGTTCCAAAGTGCCAAAATCAAATCCAGTACTGTGACCCCTTAAAGCCATTATCACCTCCCTGCAACCAGGGTTTCATTAACAATTATTTTGTTTTGCAGGTCATTAGCAAAAGGAGATCTTGGATAAAACAATCTAAATACTTGTTAAAGATATGTTTTACTTCAAGAACTTACAAGGAAATGAATTGAAAGGATTTTCCTTAAAAGATTCCAGGCATCAGAGTTAAAGAACAGTCATCTGGTGAAAGATAAAAGAGAATTTTAATGTAAAGATTAAAACAGGGCATTCATAATAGTCAGGGTAAAAGGAAGAACTCACAGTAAAGGTTAAAGTTCAAAGTAAAGTAAGAATTCATAGTGACAGTGAAAATAGAACAATCAAAGAGAATCCAAGTTAAAGTGTATTAGATGAAAGTCAGTGTGAAGGTTAAAACAAAGTTACAGAGCAGTCAAGGTAAAATAGTAAAAGTAAAACCAGAGACAGTAATGGTTAAACAAAGATTAAAATAAATTCACCAACAACAATAAATGTTATCCAAAGTGAAAGTAAAAAAATTAAAATAACAGTAAGGTTAAAAGATGAAAACAGAGCAAGAAGGGACATTTTTGCAGAAATTTCATGTTTAAGTCATTGTTTTGCAGAATCTATTATGACCAATCCAAGATGAATTTTGAAACACTGAATGAGGTTTATGTTCTTACGATGTCCAACTACAAAAACCTCTCTCACCTTTCTAACAACCATTATGGATTTGGAAATATTAAACAATACTTGAAAGCACTTTTTACAGAAAATTCATGTTAAGTCATCAGTTTGCAGAGAAGACTGTGGCCAATCAAAAATACATATTACAAAATTTAAGGAGTTTTTTATTACTGAGAGACCCATATACAAAAACATATCTCACTTTTTGCACAGGTATTACAGAATGAGAGATACATGCACATATTTACAGCCTATTTTTCAGGCTGTGGAAAACTTTTTTTTACACATCTTTTTACAGAGCCTATTGTGAACAGCTGGAGAAGAATTTTAGGGAACTGAGAGAGTTTTATCTCAAAAAAATATTTATATACAATAACCTCTTTCACTTTTTACATATCGATTTTGGATTGAGAAATAAAAAGCTATCATTGGACCCTAAGTTTGCAGAATTGTTGGAGCAGAATGCACAAAGAAAATAGACAGTTAGTGACTTGGATGCCTCATCATCAACTAAGAGTTCAGATCAAATTCGAATTCTCATATTTTTCATCATCTATCCATAAAAAATAGTGCCAAATAGATTCATTATTTTTTAGTGTCCTTTACTTAAGTTCTATTTATGTAAAATAGTTGGAGATATTTGTAAACCAATCTTGATATTTTTTCAAGATATTCTAGTTTAGAATTTGTATATATACTTCACTCTTTGAAGTATTTTTGTGGAATAAAATTGTTGGGATTGTTATAGTCATTTCTTCTTGTAATTTAAAGCTTTTGTGTGTCAAAACTTCGAGTAGCAGACTGGATCAAAGCAAATTGGCATCATACTTTAGGATTCCTGTGATGAGCTATTTGGAGTGAAGTATTTTCTTCACTTGTCATTGTTTCTTTTCTCTGTTACATGCATCCATTTATTTTTATGCTAAATTTGAATGTATAACTTGGATTATTAATACAGGATTTTTTAATAGCACCCTGTTTTTAACTAGTTATCATTTATATGTTTTCCTCTGATTTCCAATGTAGGGAACCCTTAATTGTTCCCTCTCTCGTTTGACCTCTTCCTACTACTTCTTTTTCTGAATTTAAGGATTCTTAAGTGCCCTTTATCCCGATCATACCACCTCACAAAAACAACTTTCCAAGATCTCCAAGGGTTATCTATCTTTCCTTGAAGACATTTGACCTTTTTGCCCTTGATCCTAGTCTTGTTTACTTGATTTTTTTTCCATAGCCCAATGGACAAATATATTTCCCACTATCCATCCTTTCAAGTGATTTTTCCCACCAAATTTTCCAAAACCAAACCAAAACTGCACATTCATAACTAGCCTAATATTCACAAATTAAAACAAAGCTAAAATTTAAAGAGAGAGCCCTCTCTGAACCCTAGGAAGGCTAGATCTTAGAGTTTGAAGTAGGTTTGTGATTACCTCGGTGATTTCTTTCTTGAACCTGGAGAAAATACTGAGTGATAACATAATGGCGACCATACTGGGGAAGACTAACATTTTCTTCAGAAATATTTTATAGGTTCAGATCTGATCTATGATGGTAGAAAGTGATCAGACATACAAAGGTTAAAATCATCCACCTGGCGACTCCATTGTCCAAGATCCAGAACTTCAAAGTTCAAAAGAAACACTATAACCAAAAAATCCATATTCCAAATCATTAATGGTGATTCAAGATGACAGGGTTTGTGGCAAACCTTTCATCTCATGAGATTTTCAATGAATTCAGTGATGGCTTATTAGAATTTCAGCTTGATGAGGATTTTCTAAGAGCTGTCTTTCTTATTTTGAAACCAAGAAAATGTTCTCCTCAACTTAAAATATGTGTTCTTGAGTTAATTTCTGAAAAATATGAAAATGGCATTAAACTTTTGCATTCTCAAATTTAGTCTTATAATTTTCGAGATCCTAAAGAATTCTTGGAAAATCTTCCTTCTCCAAAGCAAGAGGAAATTGTACTACCTTTTGACTTGCAGATTGAGGATGATTATTCTTTCAAGCACAAGACTGAAGAAATAGTTTCAAGGTTTAATATTAAGAATACAACTAATCAATTGGTCATCGAAGGCCTAGAAGCAAAAATCATACATTATGCTTTTGATGATCCTATAGAAAATTATATGGAGACTATTTTTAGCTCAAGTTTGCAAACATGTTTTATCTATGAGGATCAAATATATCAGCAATTTCCATTATACACCATATATTTGATTATGAAGACACATGATCAAGTTATGCTTCCAAGTTTGATGACAAGCAGTCAAATTATCCATTCATTTCGACAACTACCTGACTGGCTTCATTGGCATTTTTGTATTACTTGATTCAATAAGATTATCAATATATTAGAGTAGGTAGATGAGTGCAAATAAGCTCAGAATTATGAGCATATTTTCAATTTTCAGTTTTCATCTAGTCTTGAAATAATTCATTAAGATTTGAAGCCAAGGAAAAGGCCCTAAGATATTGATGATTCAGTAGTTTAGTTTGAAGGTCGCAACACCTTTTAGTCTTAGATCAGATTTCAGTTTGCAGAAAAATGTGTAAATTTAGTTCAAGAGTTTCAGTCACAGAGATTTTATAACAAAGCAAATGCATGTTTGAGATTGGCTCAAAGGATCAGGCTACTAGTCAACAGTGTTCTTGACATCTCACAAGGAGATGACATCCCCATGTGAAGCCGTTTTTAGGGTCCTATAAATATAGGATTCATAATTTTTGAATTGACTTTGATAGTCTTGTAAATATATACATACCTTACAATCTGCAAGTTGTTTTCCCATATTTTGAAAATAATAAATAATAATAAATGAAAAAGAGGGTAAAAAATCCTAAAAGAAAGATCAAAGGACTTAGACAAATGTAGACCCCAAAAGAAAAAAGAGATAAAATAAGACCTAAAAGTGAGCAAGTCCAAATGCCACTACTTTTACTTTTACTGTAAGAATAATTATTATGTGCAGAGTGTCAATAAATTCCATAATCCATAACCAGTTAAAGAGTTTAATCTTAACATTTCATGCTTTCAATTTCATGTTTTAGATAGAGAATAAAGATTTGTCAAACAGTTTAAACTTGACAAATCAGTATATAGGTAGAGAATAATGAGGAACTCAATAGTTTAATCTGATCCCTCAGATGAAATAAGGTAGATTTAGACAGTTTTATGCTTTGAAAAAAAAATTTTTTAAGGTTGCAAGCCTAAATGCACGTGCAAAATGAAGAAAAAATGTTAGAAATAAACTTGGGTAGGTAGAAAGCAGTTGATCAATCATGTAAATAAGACATCATTGGGAAAAATCACTAATTTTCCCTCCCCTATAGGTATTCAGTATTCTAAACTATCAGTCAAAAAGACTCAGAGCATTTCTCTGACTTTTGTTGGGACCGAACCGAAGGCTCGATAACTTGTCAGTTAAAAATATTGAATTCCTACCTTAAACCATCATTCATCAATATTTACCCTTCATTCATACATCAAAACCCCTTTTTCCTAAGTAAAGACACATTCTTACTTAGTAAAATTGAAAACCCTAAAATAATTAATTTCCCTTCAAAATCATTCATAAAACCCTCAAAATTACATTTATCCTAAGTATTAGTGAAGTAATATAAAAGATGAGCAATGCTTTATTTTTTTACACTTTACTTAGAGATAATATGTGTTTTATTTCCATTCACTACCATTTTTCATATTAACTTTTAACATGTTTTTATTAAATCCCTAAAAATACCCTCCTGTATGTTATTAAACCCTTATATTTAAAATAACCCCCTTAAACCCACTACTTTAAGCTTTACACCAACAAGGCTCTCTCAAGACCGTTGTAAGCTCTTCTTCAAGGCTTCACTGCTCTAAGTAATATAACTAGGCCAGCTCCATATTCTTCAAGTGTGCTCTCATCTTTCCATAGGTATAAAGAGCTTTGTGTAGCAAAGATTATCCTTAAGTCCAAATATTGTGCAATGGAGACTACCTTCAGGTCTACAATTGTTTATTCACATGGTTGTTATCAAAAGTTCAAGCCTTAAAAATTGAGCCTTAACAGTTTGTTGTAGGTTTGTTCATGAGGTCAGTAACCTGTCCACAAATTATAGTCTGAGCTTCTAAGTCTCCTTGCTGACCACAGGTCCGAAATAGGACTACAATTTGATTTTAGGTTACTTCAACAGGTGGCTGTCACAAAAAATATTGTTGTATGGTACTTCCTCAAATATATTTCATGCTTTGACAGCATAATTAACCCCAAAATATCCTTATCGGCCTCCTTGTTCACTTCTGTGCTTCTTTTTCTGTATGCTTCACCGAAATTTGATTGCTAAAATGAGGTGTCCAACTCATATTAATACTAGTTTGACATTAGAATGAATGGACACGTCTTTTTGAAGGTAGGCCGACATTAAGGGCAAGGATAGGTCAGTTGACTACTAAGGTTATTTTTTCTTGACTTAAAAATTCCATATCTCATCAACCGTTGGGAGCTTTAGGGCAAGTAAAGGCTCATTGGAAAGAGGAAAAATTCCTCTTTCAGATGGTTTAGGACTCATTGTGATAGGCTGCCTCCAAGGTGACAAAATTTATTTTTCTTTATAACTGTCCTTGAATTTTTATGTGCAAAAATTGATTAGGATAGCAAGAGGTCATTAGGCCTTCTTAATTGTTATGACTCCAACTATGCTTTTATATTATTTCCACACCATCATGAGGTCCTCCATGTCATCTTATGTCACCAAGTGATTCATCATAGTGTCATCATGTATTGATGTCATAGTGTAGTGATATGACATAGGCAACTTCATCATTAGGAAAGTTCCAAGATAGTAATATAGTCTTCCAACTATCAAATGAGATCTTCCATGTCATCATCTAATCTTCCAACCATGTGATCATCATCATGTGTAGTTCTCCATATGTCATTAAATATTAAGGTCTAGATCATCAAGTGCATGCAATATTAAATCAAGTACTTCTTAATGTTTTCTTTATTAGTGGTTTGACTTCTTCATGACTTGACATCTAGATCATCAAGTGCATGCAAAATTAGATCAATTAATTCTTAGGGCTTCCTTCATTAGTAGTTTTACTTCTCCGTGACTTGACATCTTCATTGATGGTATCAAACAAGAGTCATGGCATCATCATCTGGAACCAAGCATCTCAAGAATATTGACATCTCAGTCAATGCCATATTGACATCAATGACAACATTAGGCCATAAACGACAACCTTTATTTGTCCTGGCACCAGCCCTTATTCATCTTTGGTGGTCATGGTTCTAAAGAAAGATGGTGAACGACGGATGTGTCCAAGTTTTAGGGCCCTTAACAAGCTCACTATCAAGGAAAATTTTCATATCCCACTAGTTGATGATTTTCTTGATGAACTGCATGGTGCCAAAAATTTTACCAAGATGGACCTTTGCTAATACTATCACTAAATACAAATGAATGAAGTCGTCGTTCCATAGACATCCTTCTGAACTCATCAAGGCCATTATGAATTCCTGAGTATGCCATTTGATCTCTGTAATGCCCCATCCCATTTTCAGAGCCTCATGAACCACCTTCTAAATTGTATCTCGGAAAATTTATCTTGTTCTTTTTTTATGACATTCTCATCTACAACATAACATGGGACACTCACCTTCAGCATGTTGACCAGGTATTGCAACTACTCCAAGATCAAATAAATATTTTTCAAATTATAAAAGTGTTCCTTTGGCATGGAAGAAGTAGATTATTTGGGACATACTATGGGTCATTAAGGAGTGAGGGTTGATCCAAAAATGATTTAGGAAATGCAAGATTGGCCCCAACCAAAAACATTGAAGAGTTTGAGGGGATTCTTGGGTCTCACGAGCTATTATCGCAAATTTTTCCACAATTATGGAAGAATTTTCCGAACCCTCACTAATCTTATCAAGAAAAATTCATTTCTTTGAACTCACATAGATCAAAAGGCCATTTTGGCTCTCAAACAGGCCATGTGCTCCACTCTAGTATTGGCCCTACCAGACTTTACAAAAACTTTTGTGATTGAATGTGATGCTTTAGATATAGGAATTGGTTCAATGTTAATGCAGGAAGGTAGACCATTGGATTTCACAAGTCAACAACTCAGTGGCAAGCATCAGGGTCACTCTATATAGGATAAATAAATGATGGCCATATTACATGTAGTAGAAATTTGGAAAACCATACTTATTGGGGTGTCGTTTCCAAATCTACACTGACCGTCATAGCCTCAAATATTTCCATGAGCAACATTTATTGTCACCGCAATAAAACAAATGGATCGCAAAATTTTGGGATATGATTATGAGATTATTTATAGGAAGGGGTGTAAAAATGTAGTGGTTGATGCCTTATCGCACCAATTTGAGGATGAGGCAACCTTTTATCCCTTTCTCTACCCATATTATATTGGATTGAAGAGGCCCACCATGAATGTTTCTCCCACCCCTCTTTGTCCCAGCTCATTAATAACTTAAGAACGTATCCTAATTCCTCAGAGGAATACTTTTGTAAGGATGAGGTTCTTCACTACAAGGATAAGGTAGTGTTATCCCCGAACTCCACCCTTAAAACCTGCATCTTGGAAGAGTTACACTCCTCTCTGATTACAAGACATTCAGGCTTTCAAAAGACTTATGCACAAGAACCCCTAGATTCTTTCTTTTGGCCCAGCATGAAGAATGACATTCTTACTTTTGTAGCTGAATGCAATGTATGCCAGCACAACAAAGGGGAAACGATCAAGCTATGGGGATAGTTACAACCATTTCTACTCCCTGCTTGTGTCTGGACACATTTTTTCATGCATTTCAATATAGGTCTCCCAAAGTAAGGAAACAAATAAGTCATAATGGTGGTTGTTGAAATACTTTCCAAATATTCTCATTTTTACGCTCTACCACATCCATTTACCCCAAAATTGGTGGCTCAAGTTTTCATGGACCAAATATTCAAACTACATGGAATTTCGACTTCCATTATGTCTGATCGAGACCCCACTTTCACAAGCAAATTTTGGTAGGAAATTTTCAAGATACAGGGCATGCAAATTCAATTGAGTAAAACTTATCATCCCCAAACAGATGGTCAAATAGAAGCATCCAACAAATGTTTGGAGACCTATCTGTGGTGCTTCACTTCAGAATAGCAACATCAATGGGTACAGTGGTTGCCTTTAGATAAATGGTAGTATAATACTAACTATAATGAAGCCACCAAAATGACGCCACATGAGGCAGTGTATGGCCAACTCCCACCTTCAGCAGCTTCTTATATCGCCGGATGTTCCAAAGTACAAGAAATTGATCAGCTCCTACAAAAATGTTCCGCCATGATCACTCATCTCAAAGATAATCTACATCAAGGTTAGAAAAGAATGAAGAAACATGTTGACCAACCTCGTTCTGAACAGTCATTTCAAGTAGGTGAGCAGGTGTTCCTTTGACTCCAACTGTATAAGAAATCGTCTCTCAAATAAAGGGGTTGCTAGAAACTAGCACTAGAATTCTATGGGCCTTATCAGATACTTCAGCATATAGGAGAAGTCGCATACAAACTGGCCTTGCTAACTACTTCCAAAATCCACCCCGTCTTCCATGTATCGTGCCTCAAGAAAGTTGTGGGGAAAAATTGCAGGGTTCAAACAAGTCTGCCAAAATTGGATGAGGAAGGCTCACTTTGACTTTGATCAAAAAAATTCCTCAATACTCGTGAAATATATCTCTCTAGCCGCATGATCAAGGAAGTCCTCATAAAGTGGAAAGACACCTCTCTAGAAGATGTGACATGGGAACCAACGGCTATTCTTCAACAATTTTCGTAGCTTCAACCTTGAGGAAAAGGTTACTTTAGATGGGGAAGGGAATGTTAGGGTCCAAACCTAACAAGGGACCTAGTCAAAGTCATAGTTAGTTAGTTTAGTCAATAAAGCCTGTAAGCAGTTATCTACATTAATAATAATTGTAATTATTTGACCCACATTATAGAAAAGGGACCACAATTAGTTATAAGTGGGTCAGAGTTAAAAAAAATAACGTGGTTAACATGTGTTATGAAGGGGACCACTAGTATTTAGGGTTTTGTATGTCATTAAGCTATACATAGTCTTAGATAGTAAGGGAATAATCATCAAGTATTATTGTAATCAAGCTCTGATTTGTTGATGGCTTCCCCCTCAAAGAGGAAAGTGAACATTGTCACATCTTCTTATGAATAATAAAATATCTTTGCAACTTGTCTCAATTCATGTGATATTTCTATGTTTCTGGAAATATTGTTTCGTATTTATGGCATTCTATTATTCTCATAGTTCAAGTGTATAAAAAGCACACAGATGTAGGCTCTTAGCCAAGGCAAAACCCCTCCAAGGGGAAAACCCGAAAACTCTTCTCTTCTTCGAATTTGCTCCAAATGAGATAGAAAGATCCAATACCTAAACCAAGTCATTCTCCTAGTACCAAGTCAAGCCTTCCTCAAGTCTTTCTTGAATCTGCACCAAACTGCTCTAACTGCCACTTTGACTTGCTAGCTACAACATTGCTACTCGACCTACAACTTTGACCCTGTAATTTCGTCCTTGTAGCTCCTGAAGAAACCCTAAATCAACCTCCTTATGGGGCCTTCCAAGAGAAATACAACTCTTCTTAAGGTCGGCAAGGTGTAGGTAGAGTTTCATTTTTCCCAGCTACAAGATGTTGCACTTCGTCCTACTGGAACTCAGTCCTACAACTTCAACCTCCTTCTGCAGCCCATAAACCCTATATTTCCGCACGTGTGAGAGAGATATAGCCAAAAAACCAAGAACATTCATCCTTATTCCTTCTCCTTGACCTTCTCTCTCCTTTTTCATCTTCCCATCTATAGATCAAAATCTTTCTTTAGATATTGAACTTGTGAGTGAGTGTATCTTCAAATGAAGTTGAACTTCTCTTTATATAGTCTTCTCAAGGGGTTGAATTCCCTCCTTTAGGTCGACTTGAGGATACCGGAGACGACTTGTACTCTTGGAGATTCCAGGACTTTCTCAATTCAGAAATAATTCTTTTTATAATTAAAAATTTCCCAGAAGGATCTTATAAACATGAAATTGTCTCCATTGACTCATGACAATAAATCCTAAGACATAACAAACCCTAGAAGCAAGAAGAAAAAGCTTTTACCTAGAATAACATCAATAATGAGCATGAAACCCATGCTTTAACATCATAAATACTTAATTATATATTTATAACCAACTTTATTCTACAATATTCTCATACACATGAATCTTATCCAAAGTTTTCTTTACAACATATATTCCTGTGATTTCATCCAATCATCTAGCTATCCATATATTTCACAAAAAAATTGTATCTTGACCCATTGAAATCCTTGATCCCTTTTTACCTACATGTTTCCATGTTAGATAGAATACATACTATTCTTGTCATGATGCTCTTCCTAAAGACTTTGAAAATGATGGTCCTTATCGAATCATAATGATCTAATTAAACAAGATGACAACCTCTAACATAATGCTAGATAATATCTGGATGAACACTATGCAAAAATGGTCTAACATTCTATCCTAGATGATATTTACTAAGCAACTTAATCATGTAAATTTCAAAATATGCTACCATCATATGCTTCTATCCTATGATGCTTATGCAAGACATATCATCTAAAAAGGAAAAACCAACATTCATGAAGAACCTAGAAGTTAGTGAACCTTATTTTAGTAGTAAATATCCTTCACTTCCTCCTTCTTTGTATTCTTCCCAGGTTGTCCCACTCCTTCAGCTACATGAGCTTCACTTCTATCCTTTCTCTTATCGACATGTTGACTTGAACAGACCCTTTTGTAGTGTCCAAACTCATTGCACTTGAAGTATTGTACCTCAGACATATATTTCTTCTTGGACTTGCCAAAGTTCCCCTTCTTCATCTTCTTGACTTGGACTATAAAGGCTTAACACTGCTCTTATGACCCTATATCATCTTTTACCTTGATCCTTGACTCTTCCAGTATGCATTGTGCCCACAAATCATCGAAGGGAGTTGAATCCTTCTTGGAGTAGATAATTGTTGAAAATTTTCTTCATTCAGGTTACAATCCATTTAGAACACATATGATCACTTCTGAATTAGTGATTGGTTCCTTAAGTCCTTGCAATGGTCTCTTAGCCGAGAGACTCTGATGAGGAAGGATGAAATATCCTCATCCTTTTATTTCTTCATTATATATAGCTTGTTCTGCAAAGACATATTTTGACCTGTTGTACTTGTAGAATACAAATTTACTAGCTTATCATACATTTCCTTGGAAGTCTTTAGGTTTTCCACAAATGGAACAAGGGAATCCAAGACTGATTCAACTATGATCCTTTGAGCTCTTACTTCCCCTTTCTTGTATCTTGCTAGTTCTTGTGTCTTATCATTATTAGGTTCAATAACTTCTCTAGTAGCATATCCCATTACATCTTTCTCTATGAGTATTAAGTCAATCCTTTTCTTCCATGCTAGATAGTTTGAAGCCCCAATGAGCTTATTGATCTCCTTGCAGAAAGAACCTACATGACTTGAAGATTCAGCCATTATGAAATAATGTCATACTTACTTGAATACCACAATTCTTCTTAATAATAATATCTCCAAATTTATTGATGTCTTCAAGATCCTTGGAAACTTCCTTGAAACAACTTCCAAGATTGATGCCTTCCAAGTAGATTTCTTCTTGTGAGATCAATGTCCTTCTTGAGATCGAGCTTGATGTAGAATTGATCTTCCTTGAATGTCAAAACCTTGGATCAATAGGTATTCTTCTTTGGGCCTTCTTCAGACTTTATTTTTCCTTCCCCTTGGTAATCAATTTTTGCACAATTATTCTTGAGTAGTTAATGTGGTAGAGAAGTATTCTTCTAATTTCCTTCTAGCTACCTTCCTTGTTCACCTTAGCTATACACCATGTTAAAAAATGATAAAATGGAAACTTTTTAAACTTATTTTATTTAACCTTGATACTTGATTTTGAATCTTAATCTTCTTTATTTTATTTTAGTTAGATATTTTTTTCCATGAAACAATATCAAGAAATTGCAAAAACAAAAGAGGACACAGATGTAGGCTCTTAATGAGGGAAAAACCCCTCCAAGGGGAAAACTTGGAAACTCCTCTTCTTAGAATTTGCTTCAAATGAGATACAAAGACCCAATCCCTAGAACATGTCCTTATGCCAGTACCAAGTTAGCCCTTCCCCATTTCCTTCTTGAATCTTCACCAAACTGCTCCACACTGCAACTTCGACCTGCTAGCCACAACACTGCGACTCGACCTACAATTTCGACCCTGTAATTTTATCCTTATAACTTTTGAAGAAACCCTAATTCAGACTCCTTCTAGGACCTTCCAAGAGAAATACATATCTTCTTAAGGTCAACGAGGTGTAGACATAGTTTCCTTTTTCCCATCTACAAGATGTTACACTTCGTCCTACTGCAACTTGTCCTGCAACTTCGACCTCTTCTTTTAGCCCAGAAACCCTAGATTTTTGCACACGTGAGAGAGATATAGCCCAAAAACCATGAAAATGCATCCTTCTTCCTTCTCCTTTACCTTTGCCCTCCTTTTCCATCTTCACAACTATAGATCGAACTCTTTCTTTAGATATCGAACTTGTGAGTGAGTGTATCTTCAAATGAAGTTGAACTGCTCTTTATATAGCCTTCTCAAGGGGTCGAATTCCCTCCATTAGGCCAACTTGAGGATCCGAGGGATGACTTGTACTCTTGGATATTTCAGGACTTTCTAGACTAAGAAATAATTCTTTTTACAATTACAAATATCCCAAAAGGGTCTTATAAACATGAAATTGACTCCATTGGCTCATGACAATAAATCCTAAGACCTAACAAACCCTAGAAGCATGAAGAAAAAGATTTTACCTGGAATACCATCAATAATGAGCATGAAACCCATGCTTTAATAATAATATTTTTTATTTCTTCTTTTCTTGTTTGTTACATAGGATACATATTGAAATGAGTACAACAATTATGAAGACCGAAGCTAGTTACCTTTCTTAACACAAGGGAAATAAGAAAATGGATTGAATCCCAGACAAAGTTTTGCATAGAAAAATTCAAAGGTTGATAGTTGTTGTAGGTTTCATTGAAGCATAGAATTTTGATAAACAACCTTGAATAGAGCTTCACCCTAGAAACCACATAGCTAAAAGTGTGGAGTGTAAAGATCGAAAAAGATGAAGAGATACCTATATATTGAATCCAATGAGTAGACTCGCTATCTAAGGAGTTAGAGTTATGAGGGAGGTCAGCACCGCCAACAAGATGGATAACAGGTTGATGAAAAGGGAAACAATAATACAATTGTTATTTTTGATATTACATCATAATCCCTTCCTGGAGATGTGTCATAAATTGATGCTTTGAGGTCAATGACATTAGGGGGGTCTTAAGAACTCCATGACCACTATCAAAGAAAACAAAAATGATACATGATGAATTGTGATTACACATAAAGATTGTGACGTTGTTGTAGAGACAAAGCGTTTGTAAGCATGTGTAGGCACCAGGAGTTATTTCCATGCTGAGAAGTAATTGATCCTAAAAAAAGAACACAAAGCACATTTCTTTTTGTCGGTCAACAATGGGAGGGCATAAATGTTGAGATCTCACTAAACAAACATATCAACATTCATTTTAATTTAATTAATTTTTAAGATGGATCATCTTCAAGTCCAAGATAGAAGGGAATGAATGTTAATTGTAGAGTTCAAATCTAGAGCGTGAGAGACTTATGTTTTACAAGAACAAGCAAGCTAGAAACCCAAAACATAATTCAATAGCTAGAGCCATGAGAGAGTCTTAAAGCTAGAATTAGAGCTATAGCCATGAGCTAGAGTTAGAGCCATGTTCCAAATAAGTAGATGGAAGGGACATTGATCTATTATTCCTCCAAGCTTTTGGAAAACAAAAAGCTTCTCCATTGGGGAGATGCGATCTAAAATGGATGTAAAAACAAAGAAGCAATTGTAAGCCTCAACAAAAACACAATTTGGCTATTAAGGAAGGTTAGTAACTATGTCAAAGACAATGTAAAATAAAGTGGAACAAGACAAGAAGATAATAAAACAATAATTAAATAGAATAGAAAATAAAAATAAGAGAAAAAATACTAAGGAATGGGAAATGAAAAGTTAGGTGTGTTGGCATTCACATTAGACCTGCTCTCCCTGTTTCTTCTTGTACTTTCACTCTCAAAGGGCGTTTTTTTGGTTAGGAGAGATTGCAAAGGAGTTATTTGAATTGTTGAATGGTCATAGCATTAGTGGAATTTTGAGGTAAGTGAGCCCCAAAAAAAAAATGCACTAACAAAATCAATGTAAGAAGAACCAATAAAATTCAAGATGATGATGTCATCACCAAGGGTGAATAATTTTGGAAGGAAAGGAAGAAAATTACTTTTTTTAATCATATTTTTGGCTTATCTCCTTATAGGTTTACCCAAATGTCAAGAGTAGACACACATTGGATAAAGAATTAAATTACACACCCAATGAGTAACCATTTTGCATAGTTTTAAGTAGAACCACACCGAAAAAAATTGAAAATACGTGAAAAAAACATGTTGAAACATGTTTTTCATGTATTTTCATTTTTTTATTTATCGTGGGTCTACTCAAAACTAAGCAGAGTGAATATTCGTTCAATAGAAAATTTAATTTCATATCCAATGGATGTCTACAACACTATTACCGATGAAATAGGTAACCTGACCTCAAAACGGGAACTTTAGCCAAAAAATACTCAAAAAACATGAAAAAACACCCCAAAAACAAAAAAAGTGTATTCCAGAACACACTTGGTTTTTTTTAAAGGTCAAATTTCAACATTTTATAAAATTATGCTAAAAACAAAATTGTTTCTTGAAAAAAGGATTGAAAAAACACCCTCAAAACAAAACCAGTTGATGCTGGAATAACAAAAAAAAAATTTGTGTCATATTTTTTACATTTTTAAAAATAGAAATAACAGTTTTTTATTTTTAAAATTCAAACATTAAAAAAACCTAAAATTTAAGAAAAAAATAAATTTAAAAAATAAAAACATTTTAAAGCTTAAAATTTAAAAATATATAGGAATAAAAAAATAAAAATAAAAACAAAATAAAAATTTTAATTCAAACATTAAAAAACCTAAAATTTAAGAAAAAATAAAAATAAAAATTAAAGATTAAAATTTCAAAATATATAGAAATAAAAAAATAAAAATAAAAACAAAATAAAAATATTAAACTAAAAAAAAACAAGTTAAAAAAAAAGAAATTATAAAAAATAAAATATAGAAATTAAATTTAAAAAAGAAAAAGAAAATGTTTATTAAAATTAAATTTAAAAAAAAATATATATATATATATATATATATATATATATATATATATATATATTTAAAGAAATATATTAAATTTGAATAAATTTAAAACTTAAAAAAAAAATAAAAAAAAAATACATTATTTAAATTAAAAGTAAAAAAATGAAAAATTAATTAAAAATAAAAAATGAAAAATAAAATACAATAAAAATATTAAATTTAAAAAAATATATATTAAAAAAAAAATTTAAAAAAAAAAAAAATTTAAATTATAAAAAATAATATATACATATATATATATATATAAAAGAAATTAAATTAAATATATATATATTAGATTTTATTATATTTTATTAAATTTAAAAAAAAATGTTAATATTAAAATAACAAATTAAATTTAAAAAAGAAAAATATTAAATTTTAATAAATAAATGAATAAACAAGTAAATTTTGAAATAAAAAATAAATTTTAAATATAAAGAAAAGAAAAAAAAGACATAGTCAAAATAAAAAGTTAAAAAACTTTAAAAATCAAACAAAAATGAAAAATTCAAAAAAAATAAATTAAAAAATACATATTAAATAAAAAATAAAATAAAAAACTAATTAATTTGAAAATATCAAGTTTAATTTAAAAAATAAAAATAAAAATAAAAATAAAAATAAAAATAAATTAAAAAAAATCTAATTTTAAATATACAATTTTAATTGAAATAAAAAAAATATAAAAAATTTATGTAATTAAAAAAATAATAATAAAAAAATTAAAAATTAAAAAAAATATTAGATTCAAATAAATTAAAAAAAAAACACAAAATTTATTAAATTTTAAAAAATGAAATGAAAAAATTAAACATAAAATTTAATAATAAAAAAAAATGAAAATTAAAAAAAAAAAACAAAAACAAAATTTAATAAAAATTATTAACAAAATTTAGAAAAAAAAAATTAAAAACAAAAAAATGAATAAAATGAAATAAAAAATTAAAAAATAAAAACAAATTAAATTTCAAATATAAAAATTAAATTAAAAAAAATAATTTTAAATTTTTTGAATTTAAAAAAAAATCAAATTAAAAAAAAATATTAAAAATTAAAAAAAATTAAAAAAAATAAAAGATTTTTTTGATCGTGGTGACGCCACCAATTGGCCTCTCGCCCAGGTGGCGACGGAGGCCGATTCTGGGAATCGCCCTTCCGCAGCGAGAGGTCGATTCTGGGAATCGCCCTCCAGCGGCCGGCCTCCGCCGCCACCTGGGCAGGAGGGCGATTCCGGAAATCGCCCTCTCACGGCGGGAGGGCAATTCAAAGAATCAGCCTCCCGCCAAATCGGCCCTGGAATCGGCCTCCCGCCGCGCGAGGGCGATTTCCAGAATCGGCCTCCCGCCGAATCGGCTTCCTGCGGAGGGAGGACGATTCCTGGAATCGGCCTCCCGCGGCGAGAGGGCGATTCCCAGAATCGGATCGGCCTCCTGTGGTGGGAGGGCGATTCCCGGAATCGGGCCTCCGCCGTCACCTGGGCGAGAGGCCCACGATCAAAAAATTCTTATTTTTTAATTTTTTTTAATTTTTAATATTTTTTTTTTAATTTGATTTTTTTTAAATTCAAAAAATTTAAAATTATTTTTTTTTAATTCAAATTTTTTATTTTAAATTTATTTTGTTTTTAAATTTAATATTTTAGATTAGTTATTTTTTTAAATTTAAAATTTATTTATTAAATTTATTAAATTTTAATTTTTTTTTTTTTTTAATCTTTAGTTTATTTAGTTTTTCATTTTTAAAATTTATAAATTGTTTCATTTAAAAAAAAATTTAAAATTTGATGTTGCATCAATACACTTTAAAATTAGCATGAAAATCACCGCTCTAAAAAAAAAAAAGTTGACGCTGCATCAATACGTTTCAAAATTAGCATGAAAATCACTAACATTTAAAAAAAATTATTCATACTTCATAAATAAAAATATTAGAGTGTCAAAAATGTGCAAAAAAAAAAGAAGGGGTGATTCTACATCACCACTTTTCAAAATCGGGTGCTTTTTATGCTACCAAAAAAAAGTAGGTAACAGTGTGGTTACCTATTTCATCGGTAACAGTGTTCTACACTTGACATTTGGATAAACCGATAAGGAAATAAGCCAAAAATACAATAAAAAAACGATTTCCTTTCTTTTCCTTTAAATATTCATCTCTTATTTTCACTATTATTTTATTGGTTTCCTTAGGATACCCATTTTAAACCTCAAAATTCCTCAAATGAGTAATGAATTACATTGTAAACCAAAGATTATTGAAATCAATTGAGAAACCATTTGAGGTTAGTTTCCCCATATGGGTTTCTAGGGTAAATATATACCATAAATTGTTCTATTTGTTATGGATTGGCTTTAGTTCCATGATTAAATATCTGTGATAATATTAAGTTTTGCTATATTAATTAGTGCCTATAACAAGTAAAACATTTAGTTGTGTGATGAATAAGTAAATAGCATGTAGTGGTTGGAGAGAAAATTGCTCTTGATTCGAATACCATCATTCATGTTTTCGTTGATATAACACTTTCATACATCCATCATTACACAGGTGAACCTAGACAAAGATATCAATTATTTGTTACATATAACAATTATAAAATCCAACATATAATAGGTTAAACCACCCACTATTTGACCAAAATAAATCCATGGCTTTGTTAAAAGAGTCCTTTCACTTCCTTAGCTAATTTCTACCCTCATTCTTATTATTAACAACTTGTCAATATTCTAGACCATTGAATTTGTGCCTAAGGATCATATGCCTCCCTTCTATCATATGATTACTATCTAATGGTGGATTAAACCTCCCAAACTTTTAAATCATCAAGTAGTTCTTTTGTAGTAGGCCATACACCCCTTTGACAAGAAAACACATCATTGATTAGGCCATACTCATTCAGGGTAGACAGGTCTCCTCTCTTTTGGTTGTATGCTAAGTTAAGATAAAAATTGACCAAACAAATTGATAAGGACTTAATTATGCAACATTACTCTCATTGGCATTGAACACTATGCATAGTTAAATATGGTGGTTTGTGGTTACCCACTTTTTTGTTTGCTAGTCCTCCTTTAAATGTATGGATAGCTATAAAATGTTGGCAATGTCACAATGTGCAAGGAAATTTTGGTCCTTGGTAAATTGGTGTTATTTTTATTAAGTGTTGGGTTCATAATAAATTATAATGGCTAATCAGATCATGGGGTCGGCTAAAGGATTATTATTAGAAGGGTTGGAGGCATTCTAACTATACCCAACAAATCTGCAATAGATAAGCAAAAGACAAATTTCAATTGATTATTGGTTTAAATGTGCACCTACATCTATATATCCATGTGTCAATGTTGGCTATTGTTGCAATTAAGGAAACACCCCTCTTCATATTAATGCCAAATATATGTTATCAAGGAATTTTTTCTCTTAATCATTGCTGGGAAATATTTCATTTGACCATTATATCCCTTTCCTTCAATCATATTGTAGTATATAGATATTAATTAAATGTTTAAGGGCTTTTTTAAATTCTTGGTGTATGAAACGTTGGGACTTTGGCAACTTCATTTCAAAAGCTATTGCATATTGATATCTGCAATACTTTGTGTTCAATAACAAAGCATTGAAGATAGCGTTGACTTTTGTTGGAGTGATATATATGTTTCCCTAATGGTGGATACGGTTCTTTTTTATGTTTTCCATGTATGCATACTTGAAAGGCTAAACCAACATAGTACTCTTGAGCTATACCTAATTCGTGTACAATTATAACTTACCACTTTTTCATTCAACTCACACACCCCATATTTGTAAGTAGACTTGGTGATTGAAAAACCCACAGATTCAACTCTACCACACACCTTGTATTTGTAAGTAGTTTTGGTGATTGAGAAAACCACAAAGGGAAATGAGCAAATGGATTGAATCCAAGATAAAGTTATGCAAACTAAAATTCAGAGGTTGATTGTTGTTGCAAGTTTCACTGAAGACAGGGAAACCTAATAAACAACCTAGAAAAGAGATTGTAGAAACCAAGTATCACTTCCACAGAATCCATGTTGGTAAAGCAAGAGAGCTATAAGTCCCTCATTTATGGATCAACTCGAGTCAACATTAATTGGAAAGTTTTATAAGGAAGCATAGGCCAAAAAGTAATACTTCTCAAAGGGTATGTGTCAAGGTCAAGTCACCCATACACCACCATTCCTCTTGCCCTCTTATGATATCATAGTCCACTTGTTACTTCCCCAAACAATTTTTTTGGATGGATATATATCAATGCATTTTTGTGTTATCATCGTATCATTCATCACATTTCTTAATCCACTACTTGGAAACAAACCCGTGCACTAGTTAGGCATTGGCCTTGGACTCCACATTAGGAATTCATTAATGCACACTAACATTATTTACACATAATCATTTAGCTCAACCCACATGGCATCATACCTATTATATAAACCACATCAAACAATAATATGCCATTCAATAATATAGTTCAAATTATTGAATAATTTATTTGGTGGTCAAAATCAAGGTATTATAGTGCCACATCAAACAATAATATGCCATTCAATAATATAGTTCAAATTATTCAATAATATTGAATAATTTATTTGGTGGTCAAAATCAAGATATTATAGTTGGAATAGTAACAAATGTAGGTACTTGCAATCATGGTAGCACAAAGATGGTAACATCATAGGTGGGCAGAAAAAATGAGGAAGATGAAACTTCCATGGGGAAATTGTGGTTCACATACTCTACGTGCCCTTAGTGGGACACCATGTATATCTCATTTTTGGACAGCTAAATACAAGTCCAGCAAACAATTCCGAAGTAAAGGAAAAAAAAGGGCGGAGAGCTTAGAACAAAACACCTGGCAGCTATAAAATATATTGTTTTGCTTCTTAGCCCCTTTCCCTCCCTTCTCATGGGCTCATAGCCCTCTTGTGCTCGCTTGTAATCTTCTAATGGTTTTAACATTATATTTGTTAACCTGTTTATATCACAAAATACAACGTAATGTTTGTCATGTGGTGATTAGTCAATTGTATTATAACGTGCTAAAAATCCAATATAAGCCTAGGCATCTAACCATGTCATCGTTTTTCAGTCAAACTAGGGTATATAATCCCTCAGTGTATTCATATACACAATATGCAGTAAATTGAATGCTCTTGCTACTAACTAGTCAATAAACTATCTCTCGATGCTAAAATCTCACTTTCTAACTCACCCACACTCCTCTATTCATATAACTGAATCATGAATCTCTTGCAACACCAAAGATAAATCTCATAAAAAAATGCATTTTTGATTTCCAACTCATGACTACGTAGTAAAATATCTTCATGATGGATGAAAGATCGTTTTCCCTTGATTAAATTTCATAATCCTTAATCAAACTTTGCAACCAGTCCATTTCTATTCCTTCCCTTTCATCTTTAAACACTCCATTTATTGCCTTACAAATTTGATCTATCCGAGTATGTTTTTGGTTCATTTATCTCTCTTCAGTGTTGGTCGATCACTGTATAATTCAATTAATCTTTCTCACCCAGTGCTGTAATTTTGCACAATTTCAGTCCATCGCTTTTCTTTTTTGTTCCATGTCTTCTTAAGATGGTTTGCTGCGTTAATAATGCCTGATATTAGCTAATTCAGCTGCAACTGTTTTGGCTCAAAACCTTAGCTAACTATGATCTCCTTGGCAGACATGAGAGCTGGTATCTGACGTTTGATTCTTGTTATACAAGTTGTGTCACAATATAAGCTATATTTTAATTTGTACTTTATGATATTGCCATTATCATGGTTGTTTTTGGACTGCTCACAGAAATGCCTTAGATGCACCCAGTGCGGCTTTCATAATGCCATCCCATTGGTCACTTCTCATCCTGTAGCAAGAGGTGAAAGTCAAGGAGAAGATGAACAGAGATCGCAAGGCTAATACTAACGTTCTTTCATTGGCACGTGGTTTCCTCTTAATAACTTGGCGTCTTTTGAGAAGTCTGTAGGGCTAAGACCTTGCCTATTAGCCTCAGATTCTTATGCAAGATTATCTTGGTACTCTGTCAAATATAAATTAATACTGCCCACAAAGATCAGCTCCTTTTAGAATCGTTGAGAACAGTTTTCATTCATCCAAATAATTGTTGCCCTCATAAAAGCTCAGAATGAACTGGGAAGTACTCAGGCAAACACTAAGTATATGGCAGTTCGTGGTAACCTGCGTAGATATCCGAGAGTAGATTTCGATGAACCCAGTTGTATTCATTCACTTTTGCATCATGTAAAAAAAACGTTGTGTCAGGCACATACCCTCCCTTTAACATTTGGCCAGCTAAGCTATCCAACATTGCATATATTCTCTCCGATTGAGGGTGTGATCTATCTCCAGCAAGGAACGCATGTACCCTGTTGTTTACCTGAATCCAACTATATCCAGGTTTCTTATTAATACCTTTTTCTTTCATTCCCCTTCTTACCTTTGCTACATCATCCCACCTGCCAGCCTGAGCATAAATATTTGAGAGCAGGACATGGTTTCCAGAACTTTCAGGTTCTAAATATAGAAGCCATTTTGATGCATGCTCTCCTAGTTCTATGCAAGAATGCATTCTGCATGCACCAAGTAAAGCACCCCACACGCTGGAATTAGGTTCTAATGGCATGTTTCTGATAAATTTGATTGCTTCATCAAGGCATCCAGCACGACCAAGAAGATCGACCATACACGCATAATGCTCCACTCTGGGGGTGATGAGATAATCTCGACTCATGAGATGGAAGTATTGCAAGCCTTCATCGACCATCCCAGCATGACTACATGCACACAGAACAGCAATAAATGTGATGCCATCTGGTTTCATGCCTGCAAGCTGCATCTGCTTAAAGAATGCAAAGGCTTCCTCACTAAGCCCGTGAATGCCATAGCCTGCAATCATTGCTGTCCACGAAACCACATTTCTTTGAGACATTTTATTGAACACTGTTTCTGCAATTTCAATGCTCCCACATTTGGCATACATGACTATAAGCATGTTCCCCGCAAAAACATCGGAATCTAGTCTGCTCTTGATTACGTAATTATGGATCTCCTTTCCTTTTAGTAGCACAGCTAGACAGCCACATGCTTGGAGTGCACCTGCAATGGTGATTGGATTAGGTTTAACGCCTGCCAATTGCATCTGACTAAAGAGTTCCAAAGTTTCATTAGCATATCCATTCTGAATATACCCTGTAATCATTGCATTCCATGAGACCACATTCTTTCCAGACAAGTTTTCAAATATTTTACGTGAAATATCTACCTTTTTGCATTTAGCATACATGTCTATAAGAGCACTTTCCGCAAAGACATCAGATTCAAATCCACATCTAATTAGGTACCCATGGATCTCCTTCCCCAATTGCAGAGCTGCTAAGTGAGAGCATGCAGGGAGAACACTCACAAGGGTGAACCCATTAGGCTTGAAACCAACCAGTTGCATCGATCGGAAGAGCTCCAAAGCCTTATTAGCATGTCTATTTTGAGCGTACTTTCCAATCATTACATTCCATGAGATGTCATCTCTGTAAGGCATTTTCTGAAATACTTGGTATGCATCCTCTATGCTATCGCATTCTGCATACATGTCTATGAGGGCAGTTTCCACAAAGACATCCATCTCAAGTTCACTTCTGATTATGTAACCATGGATTTGCTTACCATGTTCCAAACACAATAGACATTCACAGGCCTTCAGTACCAATGGAAATGTAAACTTATCTGGACTAATGCCAGCTCGTTTCATTTGACAAAACAATGCAAGGACTTCATCCCATAGTTTGTTCCTGGCATATCCTCTAATCATAGCATTCCACGGGACAAGGCTCCTCTGATACATTTTGTCAAACACTTGGCGTGCAATATCAACATTTCCGCTCGCAGTGTACATATCTATGAGAGCGCCCCCTTCTATAACCTCGGACTCAAACCCTCTTCTAATTGCACACCCATGAATTTGTTGACCTTCACGCACTGATGCCATGTGAGCACATGCCGGAAGAATATTTACAAGACTTACTGAGCTGGGGTTCACGCCTGCTAACTGCATTTCCTTAAAAAGCCTCAGAGCCTCAACATCACTTCCATTTTGAGCATACCCAGCAATCAGGGCATTCCAGGAGACAACATCTCTGCTGCGCATTTTTTCAAACACTTGGCGAGCAAACTCTACACAACTGCATTTCACATACATGGTTAAAAGAGTAGTTCCTATAAAAACATTGCAATCGAAACCTCTTTTTATAACATGGCCATGGATTTCCATACCTTCTTGCAGTGCTGATAGTTTAGCACATGCCTTGAGTACAATGGCAAATGTCACATTATCTGGCTGTGTGCCTGCAGCTAGCATTTGGTAATAGAGTTCAATCGCTTCCTCACAAAGCCCATGCATGGCGTAACCTCTCATCATCACATTCCATAGAAGAGCCTTCCTGGGTTTCGATAATTTGTCAAAGATTAATCTCGCGTCTGCCATAGATCCACATGTGGTATAATTGCTTACAAGCTCGGTACTAACGGAAATGCTTTGGTTAAGATCAGTTACGAGCATGTGGTCATGGATTTGCTTGCCCTTTGAGAGTGCTTTCATGTTGGAACAGTCCCAATTTGGACGTTCTGTTCGTTGTCTGCTAAAATCTTCAGCAGTAGCAGGGGATTGTATTGGCTTTGGTACTGTGAAGAATCGAATCCTTCTTGATGTAATGTATAAATTTGTAAATCGTGGGACGACACCATGGATATATTGCAAGAAATTTGGAGTTAGATTAGTTGCACCTGCCATACTTGGCCGTCGCTGGCATTGGATTTTCTTCAATCCATATGTCGGGAAACTCCTCCATGCAATAAATAATTGCTCCAATACATATGTCGGGGAACTCCATGCAATAAATAATTGCTTCAAAATGAAAATTTCCTCAAAGAAAGCAAGGAAGATTTGGAAGGATGGCAGAAAGAAAATATTTAGTTCTGGAATTGTAATTTCTGCTTCTATATGCCCTAAGCGTTTGACGCATCTCATTCTGAGATTTTTATCTTTATGTTTTTTTAAAAGCAAAATGGTCAATGGTCAATTTTATATAATGATAATGGATTACACTTAAATCTTTAGGATGGGAATTTTGTAGAAGTTATCTTACTCGACATTTTCGGTGGAAACTTTACCATCATTTATATGTTTTCTAGTCTCTTGAAGAAAAAAATCGAACAGAATAAACTGCTACACACTTTCACATTCGGAAAATTCACACAATATGAATAACTATAAAACATTCTCCTGTCAAATTAATTTTATTAAACATTCTCCTCTCAAATTATTATTTTTTATTGATATTTCTGAAATATATTATATATATTTTTTAATATTTTTTAATCACATTGATACTATCATATTACCTTTTTCTTTAATAAAAAATTTCACATTCTATTCTCAATTTTAAGGAAGATAATATAATATTCATGCTTTCTTTATTTTTTTGAGTTTACACTTAAATAATGTTTATGTGTTTATTTTTAAAAATGAAAATCCAATATTCATGTTTTTTTAATATCATTTATGGAATTTATAAAGGAACAATGCACGTTTTTTTGATTTGTTTACATGCTGGTTAGTTTTTGCATTCATGATTATAGCTCTCTTCTTTTTTGAGAAAGAATGTGCATAAGGACAAAAACCTAGAGATGCTTTAGTTGTTGCCAAGGCTAATATAAAATTTCTCTAGAATTTTTTTTTGTTTTGTTTTTTAACATACAAATTTTCTAAACAAAATTTTTGTTTGGAATTCCATTTTATTATTATTAAAAGAAAAAGTTGTAACCAAATTGTTTATATCTTACAATGAAGTTTATGATTTTTATTTATTTATTTCGAATTTGGCATATTATTATCATTTGGATTGGTCTAGCTCATTTCGTTGTCACACATTATGATAACCTTATGATCAATTTATGTGAGTTTCACAACATGATAATAATTTGAAACAATGTATCTGGTTTCTCAAATTCATTTGGTTTCACTTGTTTCCATTATGTAGACAACTCCAATGACTTCGAATAATGCTTACAATAGTATATAGGTAGCATTGGTTTGTTGGTTGTTGGAGTTTTGTCGAGAGATTTTCTTAACAATATTCTCCTTGTTTGGAATCTGTTGGATCTCATAAGCACTATTTATGTGGCTTGTAATTTGGCTTTGAATGTAATATACAGATATTATTATGTGTGAAATTTGTATACTATATCTACTTCTCAAATTTCTTATTTGGCATCAGAGCCTATATGGGCTTGATTCCCTCAAGGGAGGGACAAGAGAGATGGGAGAGATATGATGTTTTTTTCTATGTACATAGATAGTTAGTGTGAGAGTATTTGTTTTTCGATTGTTAGAGTGTTGAATTTGATAATTCCTTGTGTGTTTTTTGGGTGTGATTATGTCCAAGAATTGGCATTCATTGCAGCACTTCTTTTTGTTGAGTGTAAGGGATTCCCCAGGACATTAACTGTGCGAACTTGCATGGAGATCAGCATCATGGAAAATCTCTAGTTGTACATGTCATCAAGCAAGACGTCATCCTCCATCAACTCCACCATATCGATGACAATAGCTAGATCTAGCCGGAGATACATCCTAAATGTTTCCCGCATAAAAGAAAGAACATTTATTCCAGTGTGAACCTAGTTAACAACATTTCAGCTAGCAATCTTGTAATGGAAGGCATTCCGGATCAATTCCCCATTAGTCTTCAAGTTCGGGTGGTAGACAATTATTTGACTGGTGTTAACGCCTCCTCCCACGTTTACCCACTTTTACAAGCTCGCTGAGGTAAACATGAGATGAGTGTCACTATGACACGACTCAACCTCCAAGCTCTAGTTATGGAAGTGGAGCTGACAAACCGACAACAAATGACAATCCATCGGGACTACAGAACACTTAAGAGCTTGCAAGCCACCCCAGGTGATCAATCCCTGAGTTGTTACACTTTTCACAAAGTTTACCCCCCAACCACACCCTTGAAAATTTGTGCATGTGGTTGGAAGGCTGTAAACGCACACACAAGCCTGGCTGCCAGCAACTATGACCCAAAATTCCCAGTTCAGAGCATGCAATCGTGAAATCTACGCCACTTTTTCAGGAAAGCCTCTAGACCATTGCCTAGAACTTCCTGTAACTTTCCAAAATCATGCTTAATATGACAGCAATGCCAAACATTGAAACTTGAACAAGATATTGACCAGGACTTGCCTAGTATACAACAAACATTTCGTCAAACATACGGTAAACATGAAAACTATAGGTCATGAATGCATATCTAATCATAAACTTTTGAATTTCATCTAAGAATCACCAAGAAGGCTCCAAGCCCTCTCTAACTAGCTACAACAACACTTGTTAGTCCATGCATTCCTCAACCATCCAGTAACTTAACAAATCATGAATAAGAGCCATAGCTAGATCACATCATATAACTAGGTATATAAACAACATATAACCAAAATAGAGACCATAACAAATCAACGATAATGTCAACATGATAACTAGTACACATGCTCATAGATCATAATAGGAAAATGACTTACATTAACATATGAAAATACCAACCAAGTCAAGAAATTCCACGTACCACCCAACCATAGATTGGGTTGAACCAAATATCTCTTTCCTCCAATCACCCCTGTGTCATATCACAAGCATGAATGTGGGATAATATGGGTTAAACCAAAACAATACGAACTAGGGCTTCAAGAGGCCAAACCACCTTAATCCTCAACCACAGTGATCTCACCTATACGGTCCAAAAATCACTAACATCAACCAGATCGATCACTACCCAAGTTTTTCAGGGCTCCAAGAACTAGTAACTCAACCCACAACCAATTCAGGGCTCCAGATAATTTGTTCCCACTCGCAGATCTAGGGACTAGTAACTTAACCCACAAGACTCTAAAGCATTTGTCCCAACCTACAGGCTCCAAGAACTAGCAACTCAACCCAAGTTGTTTTAGGAATCCAGAGTGTTTTTCATGGAAAATTTTAGGGGCTAATGTTTGCAAGTGGGCTAATTTTCCATGATTTTTTCCAAAAAAATATTCACCAATATCCATTTTTTTCTAAAAATGATTCGCCCAAATTTTACAATATAAAAGTATTTTACCTTAAAAATCGCCAAATTTATATAGATATTATATATAAAATCATTATAAATTTGAATTATTTTACAATTATATAAATATATATTTTATAATTTACATATTAGGGACTAATGAGATTCGCCAATGGTTGAAACTTCAAGATAATTTTCCATCCCTAAAATTTTCCCTGGTGTTTTTTCCAAACCATAGTCATATGGAACCTGAGAGCCAATCAGAAAAACAATTGGAAAACCCACAACACGATGTTTATCCAGTAAATGGTAAGGCAAGGTTGAAAGCACTATCAATCTAAGTAAAACTCCATGGCAATGACAACACATAACCAAGGAACCACATGCATATACCATGCATCAAAATTTAATCAGTAGAGAGATCACACATGCAACCTGTTACCTACAAAGTAATCTCATTGTAGTTGTTGATCCAACTATCTCCTTGCGCTTCCTTGCTTTCCTTTCTCGCTTTCTCCAAATCCAAGTGAATTCTAGAGTGCTCTAAGCATGCTCCAAGAATTCTCTAAGTGTGAAAGGGTGTATGAGAGAATGAAAGGAGAGCTCAACTCAAATTGTCAAAATATATAAGGACCAAAAGTTGTGAATTGATTCTCTGGTGCCTTTTTATTATTGATCTCCCTTTTTCTTCATTTTTCCTCTAATTTCCATTGCATGCAATTTTGTGTCACTTCAACATAATTTTTTCCTATTTTCCTTTATTTTCATAATTAAAATCCAATTATTGCCTCTTTGTCTTTGCCAATTTCCATAACCATTATTAATCCACAAGTGATGCACACTATAATGTTTGCCTACATTCAACTTGGAATATGTGTCCCATGACCTTGGTCTTATTTTCTTTACATGGAAAGTAAACCAGGGGTTGTTACAAACCCCTCCCCTTGGGGGAACACCATCCTCAGTTTTCAATGACACTTATCACCAACAAAACATGTTTTCCATGGAGTTTTATTACATAGCTCGATGTAGCATTTACAAATATCAAACTGCTCAAACCATGGACACCATATTGTTTATTGGAACTTGATAACACAACTCGATGCAATATTTAAAATACACATATGCATATATAAATATAAAAAAAAACACATAAACCAAAGACATCTGCTCAATCAGAAAATAAAGAAGGATACAAAGCTCGCATTTGATCAACCATCTCTCATGTAGCTTCATCGAGCCCAAAGTTCTTCCATTTCACTTTAACTTACTCGATTTCCCGGTTTTGGAGCATGAGTTGTTTCCGCTACAAAATTCACTGAGGTTCTAGGTGGAATCCCCCCTCTGGTTCCACCTACAATACAAACCAATCAATCACATGATCAACATTTTGGACATATATTTTAATCAATGAAACATTTAAAACATCATGGACTTTTACTGCTGGCGGCAGTGCAAGTTTGTAGGCCAGTGGTCTAATCCTCTCCTCAAGGAGCACGTGATCCAATCCTCAAGGAGCTCCTCTTAGGATTAATTCGCAAGTACACATGCTCCCCAACATGAAACTCCTTGAATGCTGTATGTTAGTCCACATAAATATTTTTCTTGTCCTATGATGTCTTTAAGTTCGTTTTAATAACCTATATCTTCTGCTCTTTCTCATCTCCAGTCCAATCAACACCTTGTTCATTGGATAACTCCAGCTAATAGGAATATTTCAACTCCACCCATAAAGAGCCTAAGATGGACTCATCCTCAAGGACTCTTGATACCCATTATTATATGAAAACTCTACTTGTAGGAGATGCTCCTTCCACTTCCTCTACTAATGCATGACACACATCCTCAACATGTCGTCAAGAATCATATTAACCTTATTTGTCTGTCCATCTATCTCCATATGATATTTTTTGTTGAAATCTAACACTGTCCCCAAGCCTGCAAACAACTCTTTCCAAAACTTGGAAGTGAAATTGGCATCTCTAGATGATATAATCTTCTTATGAACACCATGCAATCTCACTATCTCCTCGATGAATATTTGAGCTACCCCATTAGCTGAATTAGTAGATTTCACTGAAATGAAGTGAGATTATTTCTTAGCCTATCAACCACAACCATAATGGAATCGTGTTTTTTCGATTTCCTTGGAAAACCTATAATGAAGTCCACATAAATGATCTCCCATTTCCATTCTAGAATCGAACAGGGTGCAATAAATGAGTTGGATACTTACACTATGTTTTCACCTATTGACAATCCAAACATATCGCAAAATATTCACCCACCTCTTTCTACAATTTTGGCTGATTATATAACTTCTTAACAAATGTCAAAATCTTTTGATATCCTAGGTGACCTGAATATCATGGCTTTACATGAAACTCCCTCAAGATAAGTTTCTTGAGCTCACTGTTATCCAACACATAAAGCTTGTTCCTAAATCTGACTAAGCCATCTGGCGTGAGGTGATACTCCTCATCCCTATGACCTTCACTCTGTTGTTTCAATCTTTGTTTTAGTTGTTGGTACCTGCCATCATGTTGCACTGCATGCAATATTAGCTCTTGTAAATCTGTCCCATAAGAAATCACAGTTGAAATATGACTTGTCTGCACTCTCCTACTAAGAGCGTCTGCAACCCTGTTCTCCTTGCCCTTGATGTACCCTATCTAAAAATAAAAATCATTGTGGGTATCCAACCAATTAGCTTTCTTGACATTCAGATTGGGTTAGTCAAACACATACCTCATCCCATTGTGATCACTCATGAAGATGAAACTCCTGCTAAGAAGATAATTTCTTCACAACTTCAATGCATGAACTTCCTTGACTCGTAGCATACCACCTACCCTTCCTGCATCAGGACTCCATCAAGTCCTTGCTTGTAATAATTTTTACATACCACAAACTCCTTATTAGGATCTACAATCTTCAAGACTAGAGAATTTATAGGAAAATTCTTTGACTACTCAAAACATATTGCACACTCCTCAATCCATTCAAACATATTCCCTTTCCTCTGAAAGTATGTAATAGGATACCCAATACGTGAGAAGTTCCTGATGAACCAACTTAATAACCTGTTAGTACCATAATTGATCTGACTCATCCACATTCCTAGGATTTGGCCACTGCATGATAGCTTTAATATTTTCTTGGTCCACTGGTATCCCTCCTTGGAAACAACAAGTCCCAAGTAATGAATCTGAGACTGAAAGAAATTTCACTTATTGAGGTTGGCATACAATCGATGCTCTCTCAACAATCTCAACATTGTTGTTAGGTGCTATTCATGCTCTTCCTCATTCTTTGAATATATCAATATATAATTAATAAATATTATCATAAAATTGTATAGGTAAGGATGCAACACATCGTTCATCAAACACATGAAATTGGTTGGAGCATTAGTAATACCAAAATGAATCATCACAAACTCATAATTCCCATACCTTGTGTGGAATTTGCTCTTGTAGTTATCTTCTTCTTTGATGCACACCTGATGATACCCTAATATCATATCAATCTTTGAGAATATTGTTGTTCCCTTCAACTGATCAAAAAAGTCATCAATCCACGATAATGGATACTTTTTCCTGATATTCACCTTTTTCAAATTCCTATAGTTAATGCACAATATAAGAGTACCATCCTTCTTCTTTACAAACAATACTGTTACACCCCAAGGTGATACAATTGACCTTTTCTATCCCTTATCAAGCATTTCCTTAGGCTGCAACTTCAATTTACCAACATAGGAGGGCTCATCATGTAAGGTGACTTAGATGTTGGTGTTGCTCTTGACATCAACTCAATAGTTTTGTACACCTCTCTATGAGGAGACAACTTTGAAATCTCTAAAGGAAACACATGTTGGAACTATTGCAAAATAGGATACCTCTTCAAGACTTCATCATCCTCAACATCCTTCCCTTTGTCACTAGAAATATGAACTACAAACAAGAAACATCCATTCCGAAAACTACGCTTTTCTTACATAGTTGTAACCATTCTCACTTATGTAGGCTTCTTCTTTCCTTGCAAATTTTTCCTTTCTCCATCATCATCTAGGTACTCAATAACCTTATCATAGCATTCTATCTTGGTCTTGTGAATGAACAAAAAATCCATGTCCAAAAGCATACTATATGATCCCAAAGGAAGCACATTTAGATGTGTTGATGTAGGCATACCATTAATATCATATGCACAATACCTCAGCCAATGATGAACTCTTCTCTTGGTCCTCGTATCCAATTGCACCAACCACAATTCAACATGCACTTCTTTATTAAAGCAACACTTATCCACCGGGTTAGGACTAATATAACTATAGTTATATTGAGGGTCAATTAAAATGGAAACAACTTGATCATAAAGGTTACCTTCCATCTCAATAATGGATGCTTGATGGTCAACCTTCTTATTAACCACTACTGCATAAATCTGAGGAATACTCTACCCAACAACTCCAATTGTCTCTACCTCCTAAGCACTGTAAATATGAGGCCTTCCACCCTAGTGCAATGGAAAATCTCTTCTACGATGTTCTCCACCACAAGTCCAACACTGTAGAGGCTTCCTACCATTTCCTTTTTTATACTCCTCAAGTTGAGACCCATGTCCTCTATTAACTGAATTGAACATCATATAAGGTGCTATGTTCTCCTTTTCACCTACATCCTGAGACCTTCCTCGCTTGTGCCTCACTTCTTGGCCCACTTTCCTTTATTCTTCTCATTTCCTTCGCAATCTCACTGTATAAATTTGAATAAATGATATATTATTCACCGAGATTCTCCTGATCACACACTATTTTAACTTCATGCACAATACAGAATCTCTTCTACCATTAATCATTAATTGCGGAAATAAAAATAATCGCATGCGCACATTAAAATCATAAAAAATCACACATATGAACACAGTATTTCATGGGAAATATTAAAGCTGAAAACCCCAACTATCTGTATATTATATGTCATAGAGATCATGTAACAATCATTATACAAAGCTCCTCACAAGCTCTCAGTACAATCTCCAATTGCTACACACTAATCAAGCTAGATCTAGCAAAACACATGCTCCAATCTCTGCCACCTGATAGCCAACATCTATTGCGTAATCAATGCTAAAGAATGGCTCATAAATAAATTAGAACCACCTGGCTTGTACTGCGCAATCCTCATTGGCTTCTCCAATCACTGGTTTTTGCAAATCATGCAACAGTATCATCACAACTGATATTCACACTGCTCTTTCACCTATCTCTCCACTGGTCTCCACTGAAACTATCCATGCATTGAAGTTAACTGATGTATTATTTAGTTGATTAATGAGTTTATAATTAGTGAATTAATTAATAATTAATTCACACCACTCTCACTAGTGTATCAATCAGTTAGACTAGATACAACTAGCTCAACTATGTTTATATTAGTTAAACTGAACACAACTCCATTAACTTCCTCAATCAACTCCACCAAACTCTATCACATGAGTTCTAACTGAATTATCCATGCAATAGCTCCACTTAACCCTCATGAATAGCGTAATTCCTTCTGTCAGCTCTTGTGCCACATCTGTGCACTTAACTGAAGTGCTCCAAGAGAATAAGATAATGTTTATAGTCCAAATATTATTAAGAGCTAATAATATTCGACATATCTATTTTTAGACTGGCAATCTAAAAATAGATTCCGCCCAGTATGTCTAAAAATAGAAGTCCATCTACTTTTTCCGACTTGACCAACCATCCACAAATAGCATCCTGCAACTCATAGAACATGATCCATATGTCTAAAAATAGACATAGTCTAAAAATAGACTTTGCGCCAAAAATAGCCTGCGGGCCCACTTAGTGAAGGCGACTTCTTTCCACTAAGCTCATCATCTTGTTGCAATCTCAACACTCCCTCTCAACAAGATAAGAATTATCTGCCACCCCTATCCTGCCTCTGTGGTATTCGAATTTGCTCCTGGTGAGTGCCTTCGTCAAGATATCAGCATCCTGATCCTCCGTGGGAATGTATGAAAGTAACATGATCTTCTGTTGCACACAATCTCTGATATGATGATACCGGATGTCAATGTGTTTAGATCTATCCTAAAATAATGGATTAATTGAGAGTTTAATGCAACTCTGATTATAACAATAAATCACAGTAGGATCTAAGTGTGAACCGAACAACCCGACCAGGATCTTCCTCATCCATATAGCCTCGCATGTAGCCAAACTCACTGCCATATACTCGGCCTCTGCTGAACTGAGTGCCACGGATCTCTGCTTCCTGATGTACCAAGAAACTGTTGTCGACCCGATACTGAAAATCCCTCCAGTTGTGCTCTTTTTTTCTATTGGGCTCCCTGCCCAATCTGCATCTGTGACACCACATAGCCTCACCTCATCCGACTATCTGTACCATAATCCATATCCCGATGTGCCTCTAAGATATCTCAATACATGCTTGCCTGCCTTCTAGTAGAGCTTGGTAGGCTTAACCATAGCTTGTGAAAGCTGGTTAACAGCATAGCATATTATGTAGAGAAGTTTTCCGATTTAATCGCATTCATTTTTATTGATTTCCGACGTTTCGAACCCAGCCAACGGGGTTCATCATCAGGGAAAGATCTATTTTTGTGCTGCTTCCTCATGCTCTCATCATACAAGACATGTGATGAAGACATATTGAATGATATGAATGTTACATTAACACTATGCATCCATACTCTTTGTTGCTCAATGATGCCAGCATTCTGCCACAACTTCTCCATCCCCATACCCTTAAAAAGAGTGTTTGCGAAGTGATGACCAAACTCCTTCAAGAGTAACTAGCGCAACCAAGCCTCCTACTGCCCGATATCATAAATTTGTAAGTAGCTTACCAGCTTCTTTCTCTTAATCCACATCCACTCAACCAATTTCGTATGTCTCCTTCCATCCCCCATCTTGGTACTCCTCCCATGAGTGCTACCATCTTCCCAAATCAGATTTCTATCCTTGCATTTCATGGGATGTTGAAATGCATTCTTCTCAAGGATAAATTTGACGCCATAAGGACCCAAATAGGTGGTAGGCAAAAACCTCCCATCATGATGTGTAAGGCTCAAGGAGTGTCCAACACAAACATGAGAGGTGTTATCCAACTGAAGATGTCCTCCATCATCTATTTGTTCCCCCTTGAATCCATGGAGATCCCAGTGTGAGTAAGAAAGAACCTCCTCAAACTGTTGAAGAATCTTTCACTCCATGATGTGCGGGAGTGCACCTCCAATGAAATCTCCCCATGAGATCTCCTCCTTATCCATGGCCTTCCAAAACCCAAGAGGCCTTGGAAGGTAATTGGATGTATCTGCTACAAGAAGAAGTCTCTCTTTGAGCTGTGGCATGCTAATTGAGAAAGTGTCATCTCAAAAGGAGAAAGTGTTTCTCACTTCAATATGTCTACCATCTATCTCTCCTTCCTCCAAGCCTTCAAACCCCAAACTCCAGTGTGGTGTGAAAATCAATAATGGCTCATGAGGATAATGATTCATCTCTCCCTTGATTGTTTCAAGGCTGCACAGTGCAGTGCAATTATGTTTCTCTAGATCAACAACATGTAATGATGTAGACCCATTCACAATGTTTTTTAAAATGATAAGAGATGGAAATTCCAGCATACCTTTGGAAATCTTGGAAGCATCTTGTATGACAGTAAGGGCTTCCTCCTCCAATGTGTTGGGTTCACCAACTGCTGAAGATGAAGGCTACTCCTCCATGACTGTGATAGCGCTGGTATATGCCTCCCTAACTGGTGGTGAGGGCTCCTCCCTCCTTTGGAAAAATATTTTGATCATCCCTGGAGAAAATTCAGCAAGAGTAGATACCCTTGCATGGCTCCAATGGCTGAACCACCAAGTACTTGCTTCACCTTCAAGGTGCAACGCTACAATTTCTACAACCTCTCTATCTACTACAGGGTGTAGAAGGAAGAAAGCCTCTAGCTTCTTCACAAAAACCTCTGCTGCACATGTGAGTGATCCATCAAATGTGGACAATAGAAATCTATTACCTCTCATCATCCCATAGCTATGGGGTCTTCCTTCTTCTTCTAGTTGAATAATTTGTGGTAAAGCTAGAGTCTTCTTGAAGGCTCTAGGTTTAGTTTTGTATTCAACAAGGTACTCACTTAGAATTTCAAATTCCAAGTTTTCTTCATGCTTCATGCCTTCTTCTCTTTGATAATAGGAAGTGCATGGTCCTTCTCCTTCTCCTTCTTCCATGTTCTTGACCTCATTGGAGAGGTCCTTCCTAGATTTGAAAACTGATGAGAGCAAGCTCATCTCCTTCATCATCTTGATCTCTTCAATCTTCTTATGGCTGAAACTCACAGGTTGAGCCAAAGATCATGCTCTGATACCACTGTAATATCCCAAAATAGGGGATTTCTACACTATTGGGAATATCTTAAGATATTCCAAATGTGGAGCACAAAAATATGTAAAACATACCCATGGAGTAGAAATGATACAACAACTTCAGAAAATACAGTAAGATCTCATAGCCATCTTATTAATGTTATAGTAGCAAGAAGTGTACAAGATCTTAAGGAAATGATCACTCAAGCTTAGGAAAATCCACCATCAAAGGCACATGTACAAGAATCATGAAATGCACTGCTACATATGATAAAGCCAAACTATGATTGCGCAGTTTATAAGAGGCATTGATATAGAAATAATGTCAATACATGGATATGAAAATGTATAGCTCAAATAAGTGGGAGAGCAAAGCTCTCAACCCCTGGAAACACTAATACAACAATCCTTAAAAGGATTGGCTGAAACATGCACAAAATGGAAAATCTGCAGAAATGCCGGAGTTGCGGGTAGTAGCTACAACTAAAAACTGGAAATGGATGGAGATAGATGAAGATTTTGCAACTGATGGATGAATCTCATCCAATGGATCTTTCAGGTGAAAGGCTGATCCAATCCCTGAATATCTTACCCTCCAAACTAGTGGAGCAAGTCCCCACTGCAAATGTGCTCAGAAATAATGCAGTCAAGGAGATGGAATGTGCTGTAGGAGATAGGAAGTGCTTGGCCTGGTGCCAAATATGTGAAATCAACTCTAAAATCTCCCTCAATAACCTCCCATAGGAATAGAAGCTCCCTCCTCTAAAAGATGAGCCAAGGAAATGGTGTTGTGGAACCTTCCACTGCAATACCCTGCAACACAACGTTTCCTACTATAGGAATAATAATATAGCTGAAGGAGGTGGCTTGGCCTTGAGCCTAGAATGTGGAGAATGAAGTGAAACTCCTCAAGAGCCTCTTAATAAGGGAGAAAGATTCCTAAACAGTAAATCCCTTGTGCTAAGCAGCACAACAATCTTAGTTAAACAACTGAATAAAGCAAATAGTCATGTAGAAAAAAATTAATACTCAATAACATATCCCTCTATGGATGCCTTGCCCTCCCTTTATAAAAATGAAAGCCTCCTTGCCTTGGCCCCTACACATTAGGGTTTCCTCCACCAAATGACCTCTTCCTCATTCATAATGTGCTGTCTTCCAAAGTGATCCATGCCTCCTATGGCAGCGGTGTTGACTTGGTCAAACATGACCTTGTCCTCATGCATTTGCCCCTTTTCACACTTGAGGGTGCAAAATAGAGCTACTCTGATGATCCCTTTCACACTATGAGGGATTTTATTTCTACTCATGGGCATCTTTACCCATTTATTCACATCCTAGTTGATATAGGCAAAATTAATGTTCAAATTATCTCTATGCTAACTTTGTGAACATTACACTCGTCTTCCTCGTCCTATGACTTGAAATCCACCACACATAGATGGAGATGCAGGTGAATCCAACCCTCGACCCTCAGTCTACATCGCATAGGAATTATCCTACTCAATCATTAGATCAAAGCTGGGATAGTTCTTCTCATCGTGTCCCATATATCGATAAATGTGCAGTAAGGTTGCTTGAGCTCTGGAATATATTTTACCATTCCTAGGGCATAATTCTATCGTTTGTAGTCTATTTTCTTGAAGAATTGTACGCCATGGTGTGGTAACTTCACTAGGCCTTGCCGCATTCTTAATCAAACATGGTCCTCCAAATACCAAATAGTTATTATATATGGGACATTGATCCCTGTGATGCCTTTCAATTTTAGATCGTGTGCACTGTACTCCTGTGCACACATTCCTTTATTTCTCTTTTCATAGGATTTATATTTATAAGTGTAATGCAACTAACTAGCTTTGGATTTTTTGAGCCCCAACCTGTGTATCTGGTACAGGCAAGGCTTATAAATTCATGGCGATGTCCATAG
Organism: Pinus albicaulis; assembly: GCA_034641835.2. NCBI lineage: Eukaryota > Viridiplantae > Streptophyta > Pinopsida > Pinales > Pinaceae > Pinus > Pinus albicaulis. The sequence continues at coordinate 1,525,853,173 of CM076581.1, read as the reverse complement.
ATTCAACCTCTGTCGCAACCTGATGCTAGTTTAAGGATTGGCATAGATGCAACAACAACATAGCAATGAACCATTCTTTGTGTGGCATGTCATCGATAGTAAATCCTCCATCCCTGATGGTGCGCTTCAACCATCGATCTACCTCCCATACAAATTCATTTAGTTCTTGGTGGATCTCTTTTAATTCAATCACACATTAAACATATGAATTTGGCTTTTCGAACTACTCCTTTAAGGAAACTTTAAGCTCATCAATTGTTGCAATAGGGTTTTCTACCATATACTTCCTGTACCAATCCAATGCACATTCTTAACATTATCGTTATTGATCTCCTGCGTTCTCCACACAACATCTGCAACAAACCAAAATTGGTCAACATATTCATTTCCAACACCCCTGAAATTCTGCATCTTTATGGAGGTAGCCATATCGACTCCTGGTGGTAGAGGTGGAGTGGATGACTTGTTAGCGTGAGATGAATTTGGAAGTTGAGTGCATGGGATGTGAACTATGATCAAGTTGTCTTCTTCCCGAGTGAACATATTCCCTAGAGCTACTTGTTTTAGACTCCTCGTCGCTATCAGATTTACCTTTGAGGGGGATATAGATAAAATCTCCTTCTAATTCTACTCTGTAGGTTTTCTTGCTGCACGTAGTACTACTAGGACCTCTGCCCATGGAGCTAGATGGGCCTCTTCAGGGCATTCACTCAATGTGGTTTCACAAAGTACCCTTTTCACATTAAAAAATTTTAGGCCATAGTTTCAATAAACGAATAAAATTATCTCTAGGGCCTTTGAAAAATATTATTTCTGTGTTAGGATACCAAAAAAAATTATGAATAGAAAATTAAGTCACAAACCCACTCAGAATTATATCAATCCAATAACCTATAGCACAAGTAATTTTATTGCTAGATTTCTCCAACTGCTGAACCAGCTCAAGAGTCCACCTAGTGGTCTCGTCATCCTTTACATAGGTTTGAAACTCAACAAGATGACATAACTGCTCTTGAAATTATGTTGCAAAGGAAGCAAATAAAATTTCGTGGATCTCTGTATAGAGATACCTATGCTCCCAATCTTCAATAGAAAACTTAGGGTTTTGGTTTTCTTGGATTGAAAATTCACGCACCTTATTATCAAGCCAATATTGCAGTTTGTTCTTCATTGGATGACAAAACATTAAATATCCCTCAAATATATCACGGGCCTCACAACAGAACCTTTTTTTGGCTTTAGGGGTGCTGACCCAGGTTTAGAGTGTGTAATGATCCTTTTTTGTGGATTCTCAATATTCTATTTCAAAGATGGACTACAGAGGCATTTACTAGATATGTCACCCTTCAAAGAAAGGGTGAGATCTAGAGGCAACTTGGCCAACTGTAGACTCTGTCTATAGAACTTGGAATAATCCCTTTCAGGAATCTCACCAAGGTCTTCAAGAAAAAAGTTGTATAAGGAAATCTGAGAAAGAATAACAAAGATCAGGGTTGGGATCCCCTCATTTATGGTGTATGTGACTCATATATGGAATTTCATCAGAAACAAATAATTTTAAGCACATTAAACAGATCTCCCACAGTCAAGACTAGCTAGAAATCAACCAAAGAGAATGGATATTGCAACATGAAAACCCCAGCAACCAGAATTGTGCAGTTTTGGCTGAAAATCAGAGGAGGATCTCTAAGGATATGATATTTCATAGTTATGACAGTAATCAGATTTACATTTAAGCTTATTTCCTCTACAAAATATTACAAAAGAAACTAAGGCAAAATCCCTTCAGAAATTAGAGCTGCAACTAGAAATAAACTGCAAAGATACATAGACAACGTTATTTTTCAGATGGTTTAGCTGTTGTACATTAAATTTCAGATCTCTGACATATGTATGGATAAAAAATCAGATCTAATAAAGATTTGGAAACTATATGACTTTAAGAACAAGATCCAATTGGAATTACATCAAAATATTGCATACTAAGCTGTAGATCTCAATTGCAAATTGCAGTGCTACAGAAAACCCAGAAATTTTTGAAGATAAATTTTATTGCTGAATGAGATCAGATCTATAGAGACATGGATCAGAAACCCAATCCATGGATCACCAAGGGAAGGCAAGCCTAACACCAAGAGATCTTCCTCCAATCTAATGGCAAAATGAAATAAGAAAACCCTCTCACAAAATAACGCAGTATTGAGTAGAAACTGCGCAGAGGGTGAAGGAGACTAAATAAACTAACTGAAATTGTAGATCATATAAAAAATATGGATAGAATCTCTCTTTGGAGGCTGAATAACACACTCCAACAGAAAAAGCCTCTCAAAACAAGCTAGATCTAATCAGATCTAGAACACCACTTGCTACAAATGCTAGCAGCTACAAAACCCTCAATGGGACAGCGTTGCTCATGAAAATAGAGCTTGGTATCAAACCAGATAATGGCTCACTTCAGCAAAGAACTCCTCCAATTATCCTCAAGGGAAGATATGAAACCCATAAATAGGAATTCTAATCACAATCCTCCACTAAACAACAGAGAATGGTATTTATCTAAGTAGATAAATACTTCAGAAATATGATCTATCAACAACCTCTTCATGTGTCTTCTCCTCCTTTTTATAACATGAGAAAGCTCTTGCGAACCCTAAACCACTTTGATGAGTTATCCCTCTTCACATTAGAGGCTCCCTTCTAGAACTGCAACTTTTGAGACACTAACCTTAGATACAGTAATGGATTTAGCCATAACTAAATCTTGTCAAACTCTTTCACACTGCAAGGACACATAGCCCCGGATGACATTTGTTCATGGCTGGCATTGATTTATTCAGACTTTAGGGATTTTTTATATGCCCTCTTATTTATTTATTCATGAAATATAAATAAAAATAAAATTGAATGTCTCTCTTAGCCGAGGGCTGAGTAGGAATACAAATTCTCCACTAAAATGCTGCTTGTCTCTGCTGTTCAATTATATAAGAGGTTGTAGTTCTTCCTTCCATATTGATGGCCTCACCAAGAACTGTTTTCATCATGACTGGTGTCACCAGTTACAGACCAAACTGCCCTCCAATTAATGAGAGGCAGGTCTGCCCCTTCAAGAGTGTAAAACTCAACAGAAATAAACATGGGTGAAGCAATGTCATATCTGAAACATGTATCATGAAGTATAGGATAAAGTTCCATCCCATGTGGTACATGTACACTATTTAATTTTTGCCCATACATACCCATAAACAATACCAATATTTCATCTATGTATGGAAGAAAAATCACATATAGGCAAACTGAAATTTTCAATTGAGGAGGTGGGTCACAATCCCACATAAGGTACCAGAGCAGTGCACTCCTTGTTTTGAGTAGATCTGAGTGTGATAGGTGGTACTCCCACCACATCTTTTCTCCATGGGTCACTTTGACATGGCTGAAAGTGAAACCCTCATTAGGTGCCTTTGGGAAGCACCCATCATGATAGATAATCTCCCTTTGCACCTCAAGGGAGTGGCCAACTTTGGAATTTTTATTGGCCTCATCAATGCCATGAGATCTGCATGTAATATTACTCCTTGTAGGAGCCATGGCCTGCATACATATGGTAAGAGAATGTGCAAAATCAGAAAAATAAAAATACTCCATAAGATCAGATTCCTTACCATTCAAGTATCCCATACACATAGCGTTAGGCATGGGCTTTTCTCCTCTTTTAAGAGAAGAAAGAGATGGCTGAAATGTCTCCTGCATAGGATCCCTTGGCTACCCCATCTCCACATAACTATTGCACTCTTGTAAGTGCTGATATAGTTCCTCCCAATCATAATGTTGATGTAGTTCTTCCTCCATACCCTCCCAATCAAAACTCTAAGATTAGGGAGTAGATTTTTGCTGACTGCATGTAGCTGGAAAGGAACTCTTTGTGTGCTCTTTGTAGTATCTCTTGTTTAAGCTTGGAGGCTTGAGACAAGAATACTTTACCAAGATGATAGATGACCCCTTCATGGACCAAATAGCCTCCTCCTTGCTTTATACCATCTAAGATCATCCCAGTGTGCAGATCTTTGGAATAATCAACAAGGAGTTGAGACCTCCAATATGGATCTACATTTCTCAACAAAGACAGCATTGTTGATGCATATATGGTGGTGCTTGCCTTGTTGCTGCTTGTTTCTTTGGCACTATGCATGCCAAAATTGTTTGTGGGAAGGCTGATCCTCCCCCTTACTTCCTCCCATAGCGCTGTGACTCTCTCTTCCATTGTTTCAGCACTTGGTGAGGCTTGCCCCATAGAATCTAATGGCACCCCAAGTGGCTTGCCATGATGTAGGAATGTTCCTTGCAGCATTCCCAAAAACATGAGAGAAGGAATTGTGAGGTCCCTACCCCCACTGTGCAATTCCATATTTGTTGTGTGGGTGGAAACATCAAGTGAGGGGTAGGTGTGCATGCCTTGAATGATTTTTTGTTTCCCACTCTTCAAATCCACCCATTCCATTTGCAAGGACTTCCAATCAGTGGTGAATTTTCCCAAAGTAATCAACCACTGGACACTTAAGATGACGTTGGTGTCTGGTACGTCTACTACAAAGAAGTGGTCCTCCAAAGTGTAGGTTTCCATAGTCACAGAAAGTGATGGAACATACCACATGCACTGCATAGTTCTATCTCCCAGAACCAAAGTAGAGAACCCATAAAAAGTATCAGTAGGGATCCCTATCCTCTGCATAAAGTGAGCATCAATAAAGTTGTGGGTTGCCCCACTGTCAATCATAATAGATACTCTTTGGTCCATAATTGAACCTTGCACTCTAAGAGTCAAATACTTGGGCACTCCTCTCAAGGAAGCAAGAGTCCCACTGGTTGGAGCAAATGCTCTTTCTTCTTCTCTGGATGATGATGGATCCTCCTCCTCATCATCACCAACGCTGTGACCTCTCCTAGGTCCATCATTTCTCTCTTCCTCCTCACAATTAGAGAAGACTTCAATATAGTGTGCTCTTCCAGCAACACATCTATGTCCCAATACCCATGGCTCTTGACAAGTGAAACATAATTTATTTTTCCTCAACTCCCTCCGGAGATCATTGTCAAGAAGCTTCTTTATTGAGCTCTCCTTGGGTGGAGCAGCTTTCCCCTTCTTCCCCTTGGAAGAGTGAGTGGCTTTTCTTGGGAAGGTTGCCTTTGCCTTTGGCAGGGCATCTTGGAGATCTCTAGTTCTTTCTGTTGATCAGCGGTTATCATTGATGTCAACCCAAGCAGCACCAAGGGCTAACCCAATATTGCATGGGAATTATAACCTACCAAATTAATATATTCTGGGTCAATAATGCTTTTTATGGTTTCTACTTGTCGAGATGTTTTCGTTGATATATGGCACATCATGTAATTCTTCACAGTTTGAGAGATATTCATGTTTGAAGTTTTTACCCACAGTTAGTGGGCTAAAACCCCATGGGGTTGGGGCATGGGTCATTGAAAAGTCATAATTAATATTTTTTAAGCTCCTAAAATCCCTCCCATGCTCTCTTGTTGAAGCCCCTCTCAACTTAAGCATTCATATAAATTGTGATCTTCATTTCCTCCTTAGGCAAGGGATTCGGCCATCTGAAACAGGTCATCGTGGAATTTTCATTTAACATTTTTTCTATGAAGGTTAAGAAGCTGATTTTTTTATGAGGTGAAGCCAAAATCCTGAGGAAGCTGTAGTAAAATTTTCAGATCAAGGTGCACAATATTTTTGGAGATATGATATGTGGAAGTCAGGGTTTTTGCAACCTCTTGAAATTTATCTCAAAGAAGTGACCTTGGTAAAATCATCATAACTCTCTCTCTGAGGATCGGATTGGAATTCCATAAAACATGGAAGATATTTCACAGTATGTACTTTTTTCTCTATCAATTTCAAAGCCAAATAAATAAACAATGACACGTGGCACGCCGTACAAGTGCGCTCTGCTGAAACAGTCCATAATTAGGGCATTGTGAGAGATTGGGCATAACTCTTTCTTGAAGAATACAAAGTGGTTCAAAACTATGGCATTGGAAATAACACTCATAGGACTACTATAGGACCGAAAATAAGATATTGAGGATCTGAAATAACAGAGATACACAGATTCAATATCGAGCTCCTAGAAGGCAAGAAAAAGCTAGATCATGTGTTGTCAAGGGTTGCAAAGGGTTAGACTTTCTACGATAGAAAAGAAAAGAAAGAGGCATTAAGAGAAAATAAAGACAAACCATGTACAAATATGAATAAGAATACCTATATGAAATTCAAGTGGTGACTGCAGACACAATCTTTGTAAAGGTATCATTGTACTAAGTCATTGTAAATACATTATTGAAAAAATTGTACTAGTGTCTATCTGCCAAGGGTTGAAGAGGCAGTGTTGGGAGGTCTAGGATCATCATTAGGTGGTTGTGTCAAAGTTGGGGTTATGGTCTAGTATATATTTTTCTTCTACATCATTCTATATCATTGTAAAGTGGACCATTTTCCCTGGTACGGGAGTCCATTCTTCTTTTATTCTTCTATAGGGTGGTAGGGTGGTGTTAGGGTGAGTTGTAGCTCATTGGGTGTTAGGTATCTTGTTTGTAATAATTTTAATTAAATATCAGCGTTGGAGTCATCTACATCCATGAGTTTAAGAAGAATGCTTAATTTGTGTTACTTTATTTTCAATTGGAGTTGAATATTAAAGAATTATTAGAAAATCATTAGGTGGTTTTTTTCCCGGAGTGGGTTTCCACCTTAAAAATTGTGTGCATTTGTATTCCTCTTATTTTCTACTATCATTGTACAAACACTGACAATAATTTAAGATTAAATAATTCTCTAATTGAAAGGAATACTAATTCACCCCCCCCTCCTCAGTATTTCCAACAATTGGTATCAGAGCTTGGTTCCTTCAAGAGCAGTTTAAAAGCTGGAAGGATGTCATGGAGCATACCAAGAATGGTGTACCTTTATTCAATGAAAATAATTATGCACTTTGGAAAGGAAGAATGGAGGTCTATCTCTTGGTGTAAGGTTACGAAGTATGGGACACTGTTCAAAATGGCTTTACATCAACCGGGGATGAACAAGGTAAGAAGAATTTGGTAAATGATGCAAAAGAAAAGAATATTATTATCAGTGGACTTATTGAATCTGATTATCATAAGGTGTTGGGTTGTAAAACTGCCAAAAAATTATGGGAAAAGCTTGAGAATATATATGCAGGTGACTCAAATGTCAAAGAAGCAAAGCTTCAAATCTATAGAGAAACATTTGAGCAACTCAGAATGAAAGAAGATTGCAACATTGCTGCATACTTCCAATATGTTGATGAAATAACCAATACTCTGGAAGGTTTGGGAGAGCCAGTTGACGAGAAGACTATTATACAGAAGATTCTTAGAACATTACCAGGGAGATTCAACCCAAAGGTATCAGTCTTAGAATACAGTGCAAATCTAGAAAAACTCAACAAGGAAGAATTACATGGAGTTCTCATAGCATATGAAATGAGACTTGATGAAGAAAAGGGTACTTCAAATCTAGAAACTACGTTTGTTGCATCTAAGCAAACCAATAAGGACAAACAACCTTCAATTGAAATGACATGCACCTGCAAGTATGAAGAAAAGGGAGATGATGGAGAAGGTCATTCAGATGAAGAATATGCTTACTTTACGAGAAAACTAAAACTTGGTAAGGGAAAATTCGAAGGTAAACTTCCATTGATATGTTTCGGTTGTGGTGAGGTTGGGAATTTCGTAGCAAAATGTTCGAACAAAAGTGATGGCAACTCAAAATGAAAGAAAGGATTTAAGAAATTCAACAAGCAAGGAAAAAAGAAAGGATCCAAAAGGAACTTTCTCTCTAAAGAAGATAGCTCATCATCCGATGAAGAGAGTGACAACAAAGAAAAAGCTAATGAGAAAGTATTGTTTATGGCCAAGCACAATAAACAAGAAGTATCAAACAATGAAGAAGAAGGGTTGACCATAGAAGAATTTTATGAGGAGGCAATCAAGCTTATAAAAGAGCTCAATGCTGAGAAGATCCGTTCTAATACTCTTGAAGAACAAGTTGAAGGTCTCAAAATTGAGGTGGAAGAGCACAAATGTATTGAAGAGTCACTTCAAAAGAAGTTGGAAGAAAGAAACCAAGAAATGGAAGCATTAGAAGCCGAAGTAGTCTCGCTACATAAGGAAGTGAAGAAGGGAAAAACTGTCCAAAACTATGCCAACAGCTCAAGGGAATTGGAAGAACTCATCAATAATCAACGATCTTACAATGACAGAACTGGCGTCGGTTACAAAGAAGAAGAAGCAGGACCTTGTACAACAAAATATAATGAACCTATGAGATTTGACATACATGAAGACTTCATTGGACAAGATTCGTAAGCACATCCATGGAAGACGATTCCTTGACGAAGATTTTCATCCAGGTACCAACATATTTTTCATGGATATTGTTATTCATGTGCAAAATTTGGTCATAAAGCTGTAGAATGTCTCACGTATCCTAGGAACCAATACAATTCCAAGAGATTCTTCAAATATGAACCTCCCAGGGCTCAACGAAACATCAACAGATTTTAACATTTAAGAAATAATATGGAATGTTACAAATGTCAGAACTTTGGACACATAGCCAAAGACTGCAGACTTGAAAATCCTCCAAAATAATCTTCGAAGCCACTGAATGAACGAACATGGAAGAAGAAGAAGACTGATAATTGTGCTCTCACCCTCAAGGCTCAAAAAAATAAAGATGTGTGGTATGTTGACAACAGTTGCTCAATGCATATGACTGGAGATAAAAAGAAATTTGTATCTCTGAAAGAGAAGAAGGATGGAACCATATCCTTTGGAAATGATGGATCTTCAAATGTTATAGGGTCAAGTACCGTCACTCTTGGAAGAAAATATGTTATAGCCAAGAATGTTCTATTGGTTGAAAACATGAATCACAATCTACTCAGTGTTGGACAAATGTGTGATCAAGGACACACAATGCTATTCAACTCCACAAAATGTGAAATTAGGAAAGCCAGGTATGGTAAAATTGTGGCTACAGTAAGTCGAGCTCCAAACGACATATATGTTCTGGATGAAGCAACTAAAGCATGTCTACTAGCTAAAGAAGATGAAAGTTGGTTATGGCACAAACGAATGGGTCATATAAACTTTGGCAATCTTGTCAGGATAAGCAAAAAGGAAGTAGTACGAGAAATGTCGAAAATCTCAAAACCTTCCAACACACTATGTGAGGCATGTTGGCATGGAAAGCAGACAAAAGTCGAATTAAAAAAAAAAAGAACACTTTTCACCACATCCATTGGAATTGATACATATTGATCTATGTGGTCCTGTGAGAACAAAAGGCTTAGACTGAGAATTATATTTCATGTTAATGATAGATGACTATACCAGGATGACAACTGTCAGTTTCCTAAAGAAAAAATCTGAGGCATTTGAGTGCTTTAAGATCTACAAGGAGTTGGTTGAAAATGAAACTGATTTGAAAATAACTTGTTTAAGATCAGATAATGGTGGAGAATTCACTTGCAAATTATTTCAGCAATACTTTGACAAAAATGGAATAAAAAGGCAATTTTCAACAGCACGAACACCTCAGCAAAATGGAGTTGCTGAAAGAAAGAATAGAACTGTACAGGAAATGGGTAGAACAATGTTGAAGGACTCAAAATTGGATGAAAAATTCTGTGTTCAAGAAATTGATACGGCAGTCTTCATTATCAACCAAAGTCTTCTCAGAAATAATTGCAACAAGACTCCATATGAATTATGGAAAGAAAAACCAGCTAATGTAAAATATTTCAGAATCTTCGGAAGCAAATGTTATATCAAAAGAGAAGATCAAAATTTGGGTAAGTTTGAATCACGTGTTGATGAAGGTATCTTTGTTGGTTACTCACACAAAAGAAAGGCTTATAAATGCTATAATCTAAGACGAAAACAGATAGTGGAGAGCATAAATGTTACATTTGATGAATATGGTGTTCTATCGAGTAATGATGAGGATCTAGAATCTTTGAAACTTGAGACAGAGGCTGAAAAAGACATAGATAAAATTGTAGAACAAGAAGCAACTATCAACGAGGAAGAAGTAAACAATGATCATCAAGATATACTAGAACAACAACAAGAAGCTCCTCCAAGGAGAACAAAAGAGTGGATTCAAAAGAATCATCCATCAAATCAAATCATTGGTGACATAAATGAAGGTCGACAGCTTCGTTCATCACAACAAGCTCATGTTGCTTTTCTAGCAACCTTTGAGCCTAGTAGTTTTGAGGAAGCCAGTCAAAATGAACATTGGGTAGCAACTATGAATGAAGAATTGGATCAAATTGAGAAGAATAAAACCTGGGAATTAGTTCCACGACCAAAAGATAAAAATGTCATTGGGACTAAATGGGTGTTCAGGAACAAATTGAATGAAGATGGGAAGGTTACCAGAAACAAAGCAAGATTGGTTTGCAAAGGCTATGCACAAGTGGAAGGAATTTATTTCGATGAAATATTTGCACCAGTTGCCAGAATGGAAGCCATCCAAATGTTTCTCGCCTATGCATGTTCAAGAAAAATCAAAGTCTACCAAATGGATGTTAAGTCAGCATTTCTTAATGGATAATTCGAAGAAGAAGTTTAAGTCGAACAACCTGAAAGTTTTCTACTATCACAAAAAGAAGACTATGTCTGCAGGTTAAAGAAGGCTCTATATGGTCTCAAGCAGGCTCCTAGAGCATGGTATGCTCGTCTTGATGGATATCTACGTCAACAAGGGTTCAAGAAAGGTATTGTTGATAGCAATCTTTATGTACAAATAGATAAAGATAATTTAACAATCGTTGAGGTATATGTGGATGATATAATATTTGGTAGCAATGATGATAGACTAAGCAAGAAATTTTCTACAAAGATGCAAAGTGAGCTTGAGATGTCTTTACTTGGTGAGATGACATACTTCTTAGGGCTTCAAATATCTCAGCAAGAGAAAGGAATATTTATGTGCCAAGCCATGTACATCAAGGAAATGCTCAAGAAATTCGAAATGGAAGATTGCAAACCCGTCCTTACTTCGATGGTAACAGGTTGCAAATTGAGCATAGATGACTCATCTAAGGATGTGGATCATAGGTTGTACAGATCTATGATTGGTAGTCTTATATATGTAACAGCCTCTCGGGCAGATGTTATGCAAGTAGTTGGACAAGTAGCAAGATTCCAAGCAGCACCAAAAGAATCACATATTATTGCCGTCAAAAGAATTCGTCGATATCTAAAAGGCACAGAAGAATATGTCTTGTGGTATCCCAAGGGTAACAATCTCATTATTCAAGCCTTTACAGATGCAAATTGGTTAGGAAGAATTGATGATCGTAAGAGTACTAGTGGAGCAGCATTCTATCTAGGTGGTTGTCTCGTATCATGATTGAGCAAAAAGCAAACTTCAATCTCATTATCTACAGCAAAAACAGAATACATTGCAGCAACATCATGTTGTACTCAAGTCCTTTGGATGAAACAAACTTTGCAAGATATTCAAGTACAATTCAGTGAGCCTATTCCCATATTCTGTGACAACACTAGTGCCATCAGCATCTCCAAGAATCCTGTCATGCATTTAAAAACAAAACACATTCCGATCAAATATCATTTTGTTAGAGAACAAGTCGCTGAAAAGAATATCAAACTTGAGTATGTTTGTACAAAAGAACAAATTGTTGATATCTTCACTAAACCTTTACCTCATGAAGCATTTGAATATCTTCATCAAAAGCTTGGGATTATCCCAAGTTCTCATTAGATTACAGGTCTGCAGGGTAGTTCTGTGTTAGGGGGAGTGGAAGTGTGTACAGGTCTGCAGGACGGTTGTGTATCAACAGGAGTGGAAGTGTGTACAGGTCCACAGGATGGTTGTGTTTCAGAGGGAGTTACCCTTTGCCATTGATGTCAAAGGGGGAGAGAATGTTGTAGGAAGAGGTGTCATGATCACAGGGGGACTACTTGTGTTGCCATTAATGCCAAAGGGGGAGATTGTTGATCAGCGGTTGTCATTGATGTCAACCCAAGCAGCACTAGGGGCTAGCCCAATATTGCATGGGAATTTTGACCTACAAAATTAATATATTCTAGGTAAATAATGCTTTTTATGGTTTCTACTTGTCGATATGTTTCCGTTGATATATGGCACGTCATGTAATTCTTCACGGTTTGAGAGATATTCATGTTTGAAGTTTTTACCCCTAGTCAGTGGGCTAAAACCCCATGGCGTTGGGGCATGGGTCATTGAAAAGTCATAATTAATATTTTTTAAGCTCCTAAAATACCTCCCACATTCTCTTGTTGAAGCCCCTCTTAACTTGAGCATTCATATAAATTGTGATCTTCATTTCCTCCTTAGGAAAGGGATTCAACCATCTGAAACAGGTCATCGGGCATTTTCGCTCTAACCATTTTTCTAGGAAGGCTCAGAAGCTGAAATTTTTATGAGGCAAAGCCGAAATCCTGAGGAAGCTGTAGTAAAAATTTTAGATCAAGGTGCGCAATATATGATCTATGGAAGTCAGGGTTTTTGTAGGCTCCTGAAATTCATCTCAAAGAAGTGACCTTGGTAAAATTGTCATAACTCTCTCTCTGAGTATCAGATTGGAATTCTGTAAAAGGTGGTAGATATTTCACAGTATTTAATTTTCTCTCTATCAATTTTAGATCCAAATGAAGAAACAATGACACGTGGCACGTCAGACAAGTGCGCTCTACTGAAAAAGTCCATAATTAGGGCATTGTGAGAGATTGGGCATAACTCTTTCTTGAAGAATCCAAATTGGGTCAGACCTGTGAAATTGTAAAGAAGACTCAGAGGAATAATACAGGACCAAAAATTAGATATTGAGGATCTAAAATAATAGAGATACACCAGATTCAATATCGAGCTCCTAGAATACAAGAAAAAGCTAGATCATGTGTTGTCAAGGGTTGCAAAGGACCATAATTTCTACGACAGCAAAGCAAACCAAGATGTAGTAGAGGGTAGCATCACAAGAGCAGAAACCAAGGTGCATAACAGTAGCAAGAATTTCATCATATGAAGTTTTCAAGTGGGCAGCACTGCATACAATCATTGTAAAGGTATCATTGTACTTAGTCATTATAAATACATTATTGTACAAATTGTACTAGTGTCTATCTGCTAAGGGTTGAAGAGGTAGTGTTGGGAGGTCTAGGATCATCATTAGGTGGCTATGTCAAATTTGGGGTTATGGTCTAGTATATCTTCTTCTTCTACATCATTCTATATCATTGTAAAGTGGACCATTTTCCCTGATACTGGAGTCCATTCTTCTTTTATTCTTCTATAGGGTGGTAGGGTGGTGCTAGGGTGAGTTGTAGCTCACTGGGTGTTGGGGCATCCGTTCAGTTGACTACTGAAGAATCTTGGGCATTGGAGCGTCCATCTAGTGGGAGTTGAAGAAGAATTCTTTTCTAGATTCTAGGAAGTTGGAGATTTATTTTCATTTGGAGTTGAATATTAAATCATTATTAGAAAAGAATTAGGTGGTTTTTGTCCTGGAGTGGGTTTCCACCTTAAAAAATATGTGCATTTGTGTTCCTCTTATTTGCTGCTATCATTTTACAAACAATGATAATAATTTAAGATTAACTAATGCTCTAATTGAAAGGGATACTGATTCACCCCCCCCTCCTCAGTATTTCCAACACTTTCAATGGCATCATGCAGAGTGATGGGCTTGGTAGACTTAACCAACCCATGCAAAGGTTCTTCCAGGCCATCAATGAACATATAGACTCTCCTTGCTACTGAAATATCAGGAACCATTATAGACAACCTCAGGAATTCAGAGATATAGGCCTCAACATCTCCTATCTGTTTAAGATTTGCCAAGCTTATGAAAGGGGCCTCCGGATATTTCCGATCAAATCTCTCCACTAGTCTTCTAGTGAACTCAACATAAGTGGAAACATTGCTGTGCCCCAATGTAGAAAGTCCATGAAACCACCAGTTGTGGGCTTCTCCCTCAAAATGCAGCGCAACAATTTTAATGGCTTCTGCTTCAGGAACTTTATTCAGTTGGAAATAGATTTCCAACTTCTCCACCCATTCTTTAGCAGAACAAGAAGGTGGTCCATCGAAATTAGGCAAGAAGAACCTTCCATGGTGTGGTGCCTTCCATGAAGGAAACCTCCATCTCTATACTGCTACCATGGCCTCCTCCGGTCCTTGAGATGTCAGAAGTCTTGAAAGCTCAAGTTATCCTTGAACCTTTGACTTTGTGAGTCATATTCTACAAAGTAGCCTTTCAAAGAGGTTGGCTCTTGTAGCCCTTCATTCTCTACAGCCAAGAAGGTAGGCATTGTAGAGCATTGTGAGATCTGTGGGATTTGTGGCAAGCTCACAGGTTGACCAGTCCCAAACTGAGACATTGCAGAAATTTCTCCTTGATGGAATCTCCCAAGGGACTCCCTCATTCTATCTATCCTCATCTCCTTTATCTCCTTGGATATATCTTGCATAGCTTCCAAGAGAGTTTTTTCAAACTCCTCTGCCTCCTTATCTTTATCATTCACCAATTCAAGGGCTTTCCCCCTCTCTTGACCCTTGTCAAGGTCAACAGTAGTGTATTCATAATTTATATTACTTCTATTTTGGTATCTCCTCTCCCTCTCAGAAAGAGGATCTTCATCTTCGGAATGCAGCATGACTGAGGCTCCAATGCTAGCACAGGCTGTGCCAAGAGTGGAGCTCTGATACCACTGTAATGATCCTTTTTTGGGGATTCTCAAGATTCTATTTCAGAGATGGACTACAGAGGAATTTACTAGATATGTCACCCTTAAAAGAAAGGGTGAGATCCAGAGGCTACCTGGAAAACTGTAGACTCTGTCTATAGAACTTGGAATAATCCCTTTCAGGAATCTCAACAAGGTCTTCAAGAAAAACATTGTATAAGGAAATATGAGCAAGAATAATGTAGATTAGGGCTGTGATCCCCTCATTTATGTTGTATGTGACTCATATATGGAATTTCATTAGAAAAAAATAAGTTTAAGCGCATTAAACAGATATCCCACAATCAAGACTAGCTAGAAATCAGCCAAAGAGAAGGGCTATTGCAACATGAAAACCCCAGCAACTAGAATTATGCAGTTTTGGCTGAAACTTAGAGGAGGAAAGCTAAGGATATAATATTTCAGATTTATGATAGTAAATTAGATTTACATTTAAGCTTGTTTCCTCTATAGCAGATTACAAAAGAAACTAGGGCAAAATCCCTTCAGAAATTAGAGCTGCAACTAGAAATAAACTGCAGAAATACATACACAACATTATTTTTAAGATGGTTTAGCTACTGTACATTAAATTTCAGATCTATGACATGCATATAGATAAAACATTAGATCTAATAAATATTTGGAAACTATATGAATTTAAGAACAAGATCCAATTGGAATTACATCAAAATATTGCATAATAACCTATAGATCTGAATTAGGAATTGCAGTGCTACAAAAAACCCATAAATTTCTGAAGATAAATTTTCTTGCTGAAAGAGATCAGATCTATAGAGACATGGATTAAAAACCCAATCCATGTATCACCAAGGGAAGAAAAGCCTAACACCAAGAGATCTTCCTCCAATCTGATGGCAAACTGAAATAAGAAAACCCTATCACAAAATAACGTAGTATTGAGAAGAAACTGCACAGAGGGTAAAGGAGACTGAATAAACTAACTGAAATTCCAAATCAGATACAAAATATGGATAGACTCTCTCTTTGGAGGCTGAAGAACACACTCCAACAAAAAAATCCTCTCAAAACAAGCTAGATCTAAGTAGATCTAGAACACCACTTGCTACAAATGCTAGCAGCTGCAAAACCCTCAATGGGACAATTCTTCTCATGAAAATAGAGCTTGGTCTCAAACCATATAGTGGCTCACTTCAGCAAAGAACTCCTCCAATGATCCTCAAGGGAAGAGATTAAACCCCTAAACAGGAATTCCAATCACAATCCTCCACTAAACAATAGAGAATGGTATTTATCTAAGCAGACAAATACTTCAGAAATATGATCTATCAACTACCTCTTCATGTGCCTTCTCCTCCTTTTTATAACATGAGAAATCTCTTGCAAACCCTAAACCACTTTGATGAGTTAGCCCTCTTCACATTAGAGGCTCCATTCTAGAACTGCACATTCCATTTTGGAGATGCATGAACTTAGACAACACAGTTGATTTGGTCAAGGTGGACCCAATCTTGGCTCAAACCTCTTTCACACCTGCAAGTGATTATTTACATAGCCCTGATTTGTCTTTTTTCACATGGGCATTGATTTATTCAGACTTTTTAGGAGTTTTACATGTCCTCCTTTATTCATTTATTCATAAAACATAAATTAAATCAAAATTGAACGTCTCCTCTTTGCTAAGGCTAAGTAGGAACATTACAGAGTGTTTCATACAACCAACCATAAACACTGCAATAGCTGTCCATTTCGGCAATGATTTTCTTGCGCAAACTAAAGTCTCACTCGAAGCAATATGGGGGGGTACTAGAACAAGGTTTCTGCACCCTGAGGGAGCATATGATACAGACCTTAACCCTACTTATCATATCTAATTCTTATCAGCCTGCACAAGACTTCACAGAAACCTAGATCTAAATGGAGATAAAAAAACCCTTAACAGATATGCATAAAACAAATCATTATACTTTAGTTAGATATAGCTTATCAGGGCAGAAACAGTACTTGTGCAATCACATAGATGGATCTTTTGTAAAATTTTTAACACAAATGCAACACTTGTGTGAATACAAAGATATTTCACATATACTTAACTCAAATAAATGTGCATTCAACTAGAAATAGAAACAGATCTATAACTTGCAGTAATCAAAAAATGATTAAACCAACATATTCATGCATAAACATAGAAATCAAAATGCAACAAAGTTCACCAAATATTTTTCTTTATTAATAGATATTCAATTCAGTACAATCCTTTCTGCTTGTAGACACAACAACAGGGTCCTTGCACATAACTCAGGACTACGTCTCCGTGCACACAATCAGCAGGAGCCTTTCTACCCAGAACAAATGCAAAATAGCCCAAAACTTTGATCAAAACACAAAACATAAACATCATGTATATCTTTACTATCCTTACTCAAATTAAATATTACATATTTATATGGCTTGGATGCGCACATACCATAGTCTAAAACCATGGTTTGAGACTCATGGTTTCCTTTTTCACCCATTACAATTGTAAAGGAGCTTTCTTCCACCCTAAAGCCCCTTGACTTCTATGCGTAGCGTGTATTTAAAACATTTACCCAAATTGTACCCAAAAACTTAACCCGAAGGGGACCCTATCCCAAGATGAATAATTTCCTAAGGCACAAGAAAAAGAAGAGGACATGTCCCATGTTCCATATGTAGGTGAAATGGGTAGCCTAATGTATGTAATGGTATGTAATAGACCAGAAATTGCACATGTAGTGTGAGTATTGAGGAGGTTTATGTCAAAGCCAGGGAAGCAGATTTGTACAACAATGAAGTTTCTTTTTAGATATTTTCTTGGAACTAGTGATTATGGTTTGTACTATGAGGGAAGACTAGGATTGGAAAAAGTTTTCAACATCCATGGCTTTGTTCATGCAGACTGGGATGGAGATATAGATCAAATAAGATCTACAAGTGGGTATGTGTTTAAACTATTTGGAGGTGCAGTCAGTTGGATGAGTAAAATAGATTCTGTAGTGGCTCTTTCAACTACAGAGGCAGAATACATGGCACCTACTCATGCAAGCAAGGAATCAGTTTGGTTTTAGATTTTTTGTTCAAGTATGGGGTTGGTGCAATGAGATGTAAGGATAGATTGTGATAGCAAAAGTGTAGTTTTATTGGCTAATAACCCTTCTTATAATTCAAAGACAAAACACATTTATTCTTAGTATCATGTTGTGAGCTACGATTGAGGGCATAAAGGTGTTGCTGGTAAAGGTAAACAGTTTGAATAATGTTGCAGATGAATTGAAAAAGTATGTGAGCACTGAGAATATCTCTTGGTGTCAAGAAACAATGGGTGTTGTAAGGCTCGAGCAATGACTAAGCTCTCCCATGGTCCCCCGTGGGAAGAAAATAACAAGTGGGATAATGTTGGGTTTCTGCTATATTCTTTCCACGAATAGCCTCAGGCGAGAAGTGGGGGGTAAGAGGGGGGAAGACCTGCCTATAGTTTTGTGCATTAGTTTTCACATGGTTTTGGGCATGACAGTTTTATGCCTGTGGTATTTTATAGATATGCTCAAGGGAACTACGATACTATTATAATCTAGGGTTAATGGATTGGGGTTTATGAATGATTCAACATGTATATATATGCATTGTAACATTGAAAGGAATTTATTGAAAAATCAAGCTGGTAGTCTCGATTTTTGGATACAAGGAAAAACCTATGTGTATATTTGTTTTATGTTTTATGCTCTCTCAATTGTTTATTTTCTGTTTGAAGAGTTTGTTTGTAGATAATTTTTGTATATGGTTAAAACCTACATGGGAAACCTAAGATTCAAAACTATTTTCTTTCACATTCCTAGCTCTTGATACCTTCTTAGCACAATTCTTATAAGCAATCCTAGCACACTTCATGTTGACAATCAATGTGTGTTATTGGAGTTATAGCAAGTGTTAGCCCCCGATAAATTTTTGACAAGCAAATAGGGGGCTAAAATGTTGCTGAGCCTTCAAGGAATGCATTTCCCCTAAAAACACATCATCCTTGAAGCCTCCTTGTGCCTTTTGTACTTTGATGAAATCCCCTTTGATGATTTCCATTATAAAGCCTCTCTGTTTGTGAAGAAATGCCCAAAGGCCTCCTCTTTCCCCTTATTTCATCCCTTCTAAACCTCTGTTCCATTCCCATGTCTCCCCTTATAATTCCCCCTTAGTCCTCTTAAATCTCCCTAAAATCCCCTTCAACTTCTACCCACACTCCTTGTTGGGTCAAATTCCCCTTTTTCCCCTTTATCATTCCCCTTCCTAACCCTTAAATTCATTTAAATGGGCTAAAAAACCCACTTTCTAACTTTATAACAAGGCTTAGCCCCTTTGCCGCAGCCCCTTTAAACCACTTCCCAGACCATACCTCGTAGAAATTTATAATAAAATGTTATATTATAAAGTCCCGCCTTTTAAACCACTTTCCCTTTCCATCCCCGCCATGCATCGTAATGAAACTTTATAATAAAGTTTTATATTGTATATAACCCTGCCGCATTACAATCGCCATTGCAAACTCTTATCAATCGCATGTTCTATGATGAATGCTCTAATCACTCATCGCAAATATTTGCGATGCGATTGATCGCGTTGCAAATATTTGCGATGCGATTTATCGTGACTTAACTCCGATCGCACCTTCTGCCCGATCGCATAATCGCAAGTCCATCCCTCCGATCCTCGATCGCTCCATTCCTCCAATCGCCCTGATCATCTCGTCTTCCGATTAACCCGATTGCATCCTTCCTCCGATTGACCCGATCGCATCCCGTCTTCCGATTGATCCGATCGCAAGTCCTCCTCTGATCACATCGCAACTTCCGCTCCTCTCGATTATGACTTTCCGATCTCATCCTAGCCATCCATCTCCCTGTTGATTCAACGGCTATCACACTCCCCACCCAGTCGCAATCGAAACTTCCAGTTGCCGCTAATATCCACCCTGTGTGATTGCAATTCCTCGATTACATCCTCCACCGTTGATCTTCCTGCCAGATCGGACGGCCTGGCGCTAATCGCATCCCCTTTCCCAATCGAAATCGGAGCTTATGTAAATGTGTCACCCCTGCCCCTTCCGATTGCAATTATCTGACTTAATCCCGACCGTCTGTCGGATCTAAGATTTAATGGTCCTGATCTAATCACCTTCCGCCCTTCCCAATCTCATCGGAAATTTTATATGCACCACTCCGCCTCACTCCCGACTTCGATTTTCGATTGCGATTCGTACCGCCGGGCCCCACATCCAAAGGCTCCGCTCCATTTTTTTTCTGTGGTTTCCCTTTGTAATTCACCCAAACGATAACCTTTGGGCTTTACCCGGTGCGATAATTATCCGCCACTTTTCATTGATTCTACTATTTCTCTACTGCTCCACCACCACTCCTCTGGCCTCCGCAGCATTTCTCCACTACCACTGCCCAGGTTTGCAACTGGTTTATTTTATTATGCAGATAGCACAGAGATGTCCATTTCAGCATTTGTCAGCAGACCAGCAGAAGAGATTCAAAGGGGGTTAATTCCTGTGATGGATGTAATTAATGTTTAACCCTGCATTCAAAGGAAAGGATGTAGTCGAAGACCAGAGCACGCAAAGGGTCATATCCGCGTTTAATATCAGCAGAACGCATTCCTCCAGGAAGGACATTTATCTACAACATTCTTCATATCTCCTTGAGCCCTAAAACAGATGAAAGGCACTGACAGAAGCTTCTTAAGATTGTTAGAGCTGCAGTTATGAAGCATGGAGACCTTGCAGAATTTTCACCCAGTGCATTTATTCCAGAAGGCTAGCGCAAAGCTCCAAACACCAGAAAGTACTTCAAAGAAATATCCGAGGTCAATCTTGACCTGAAAAAGACTCCCGAAGCAGATTACAGGGTACACACAGTGCTGTAGAGAAATTAAGCAGTGTGGGCATGAATTCTTCCACCACTCTGTCTTAATGAACACATTTAATTTGTATCTAACCCTATTATTCTCATTCTCCTATAAGAATTCCTGAGAACAGATTGTAAAGGTTGTTGTTCGGCTGCTGCCGTTGTAGTTAGAGGGATTCAATTTGAATGTTAGAACATTTCTGGGAGAAAGTAGCAAAGTAGTTGAATGTAGTAGGCTGGGAGGAGAAGTTTGGATTGTAATAGCCATTGAGCTCAGTGTATGTGACTGGTTTTGTATCAATTAATCAAAGCACATTTCATAGGATCCTGGTCTATTACTATCGGTGATGTTTTCTTAACTCAGTTTATTGCATTTTCATGCTGTTCATTGCTCTTCTAGCTTGCATCAGAAATCTGGCATAGGATTTTCCCTTGTTAGGCACCCTATGCTTATGCTCTCCTTGCCTTAATGTTTTCTGCTAAATGTGACTATCTAAGGGCTGATCTGAGTTAATTTAACCAGTGTAGTAGTTCCTTATGCTGCTAGCTGATGTATGAGTTAAATGGAATCTGTCTTTAGTTGCTCTTGTTGAGTCTAAGTTGGGAGATTTGGGAACACTGGGGATTAGAGTTAGCCCTGTCCACTAGGATCCTTGTACAACCAGCTGGCCTTTACAAGATCTCTTGTTAAACTTATCTCTATTTTCCCTTGGAGCATGCTAAAGATGACCTGGAGTTAAATGACCTCTGGTCCGATCTATAAGCTGCCCCTTTGTCCCTCCATCGAAAGCTGCCTCTGAGTATGTCCAAACAGATCTGGAGTTAAATGACCTCTGATATGATCTATAGACATAAATTAGGTTGCTTTCCTTCTTTCACTTTCAATCCTTAATATTCCATCTCACCATCTAATCTAAAAAGATCCTTTAGTAATAGATGACTTGCCCTTTGGAAGCCTTGGCTAGTTGTTGCAAGTAATCCCCTTTCATGACTCCATAGCCCAATGGATGGAATTTTCTTGACCTATCCTCTTTGCTGAAACATCCTGTTGTTTTGTTCCTTTCTCCCATTACTTTCTCAGTCCATGATCTCATGACCAACCCAGAAACCAACCAACCAAATCATCTTAAAACCCCCTTTGTGATTCATAACTAGCCTAACATCTCATTTTTAGATTCAAAGATATATCATTATTTGTTCTATGGAGAGATCCCTCTCCAGGTCCAGGAGGGCTAGATCCTAGGGCCCCAAAGTGGTTCTGATGTTGTCTCATCTTTTGGTCTTGCCAATTTGGCCAAAACATGGGAACCCCAACATAATGGCGACTCCACTGGGGACTTGAGTGCATTTCACCTTAAACATTCTTAGGCACTCAAAGACCCAAGATCTCTGGTTAGATTGGCATTCAATTGCTGATGGTGGACAACATCCTACTTCAAGAATTCGTATACATCCGCCTGGCGACTCCACACCCCTATGATCCAAAGACCTGATGACTCCACTGGTGGGGGACTCTGAACTGGTTGAAAAGAAACAGTAACCTTCTTTGCAAAAGCATCAATCCAGACATGGAAAGGGATACAAAGTATAATGATTTGTATGATCAATTCAATGAAATAGCAGAAACGTTTACTAAAGTGTTGGAAATGTACATGGCTAATATGAATGAAAATGATGATTATTTAGAACAGCCCATGCCTCTCCCAGAACAAGAACAAACTTAGGACCTAGACGATGAGCAAGACATGTATGATGCTCAAGAATCTGTAGAAGATGAAGAGGAAAGTGATCAGGAACTGCCTGATTGCTTACCTGTGTCTTGTGTTACGCTGACCAGAGAATGTCAGGACCTAATAGCAAAAGCTAATGGGGGATGCTGCCTTGAGGAAAAAAGGGACCACATAGAGGAGGCAGAATCTGATGTGGAAGAAGAGGCCCAAGAGAACATCCCACCTCCCAGTCAGTTAACACAAGAGAAAGAGGACTGCTGCTCTTCTATCCACGATGAGAGGGAAACCCCTCTTTTGACAGAAGAAGAGATTGATCAGATATTAAATCAGCAGTCCACCTCATAAATATTTTATAGATCATACACTCTTGCCCATTCATCTTATGATTTTGATGATACAGATCTAGAAGACTCCTCTGTGGATCAGGACGAAGAAAGACCTGCTGAAAATCTAGAAGGTTTGGTGGGTGACATTACTTACAGTTATGATTTTCCTATTTATGATCTGTTTGAGGATGAGTGCTTTCAAAGTGAATCCAAGCTTGCAGGACCATCATCCTTAGATTCATGGGAGGAAGATCAAAGCCAGCGATTTCAGAGAAGTAATGAAACCAGTCATCCTATCTACGATACTGATGGAGAGAGCTACGATGGTATAATAACAGATGAAGATTCTTTGAATCTTCATTCTGCTTTACCATAGATCATCAGTGATTCTAGTAGCCAGCGGCCTTTCCTTTCAGAAGATGAGGAGGAAAGCAAAGAAGAGGTTCTTTAGCAAAATGAAAATAGTGAGCCTTCTCTTGCCAAAGAGGAAGCGATGGAACAAACCCCTGCTCAAGAATACATAGACCTTCTCACAGAGCTCAACACCTCAGAGCAGAATATAGCCAAGCTCCAGGAGGATAACACTACCATATATGATGAGTCCTCCAGTTTAGAAAATGAAGAAGATGAGGGAGATTATCTTTCTCAAGGGAGTCCTTTTCTCCATCCAGCGGAAGAAGAAGAGATCCTGGTTGAAGCCTACCTGCCAGATATTCATAACTAGGTATCATATCATGATCCTTATGTACGTTTCTTGCAAAAAGTTGGAGAAGGATCAAGGGTCTTGTTGAGTAGCATGTCACAAATAGAAAGAAAAATTTTCAAAGCTGCTATTATGGAACAAAAAGAGTTGGAGCTGTCTTGCCTATCTAGCCTACTCAAGGAGTTGAGCAAGAAGGACTAGTCAGGGGATCACTTGATGGACTGGTTGCATTGGAAGACAATGTTTGTAAGCTAGACTGTGAATATTCTAGTTAGAGTAGGGTAGGTAGGAAAGCTCAATAAAGCTCAGTCTATGAGCATGTAGTTAGTTGTTTTTAATTCCTGCAAAGTCCAGCAAGTCAGACAGTCTAATCCTGACTTGGCTGTTTTCAATTTTTGTCCTAGAATGTAGAGAAGAAATCTGCTAGACAGTCTAATCCTAGCAGGTAGTAGTGCAGGTAGAGAAACATATGAGACCAACAGTCTAATATGGTCTCATGGAGTAATAAGGATAGAATTAGAATAGATTTATTTTCCTACTTGTGAAATTGATGATGTAAAGGGTCTGTAATTCCAAGTGCACCCAGAAGAAAAAATGATAGGACTTTAGTGTAGGTAGGTAGTTTTTTTGGAGAACGTTACTACTGATGTAATGTCTTCAGGATTTGTGGCAGCTGATTTAAAAGAAAGAAAGGGATGTGCCAAGAAGCAGGCATCTGGCCTACACCAAAGATCATTTTCTGAATTCTTGACTCCTTCAAGAAGAAGCCATCCCCATGTGGAGCCATTGTTAGCCCCCCATAATTTTTCGACAAGCAAATAGGGGGCTAAAATGTTGCTGAGCCTTCAAGGAATGCATTTCCCCTGAAAACACATCATCCTTGAAGCCTCCTTGTGCCTTTTGTCCTTTCATGAAATTCCCTTTGCTGATTTCCATTATAAAGCCTCTCTGTTTGTGAAGAAATGCCCAAAGGCCTCCTCTTTCCCTTTATTTAATCCCTTCTAAACCTTTGTTCCATTCCCATGTCTCCCCTTATAATTCCACCTTAGTCCTCTTAAATCTCCCTAAAATCCCCTTCAAATTCTACCCACACCCCTTGTTGGGTCAAATTCCCCCTTTTCCCCTTTATCATTCCCCTTCCTAACCCTTAAATTCATTTAAATGGGCTAAAAAACCCACTTTCTAACTTTATAACAGGGCTTAGCACCTTTGCCACAGCCCCTTTAAACCACTTCCCTGACCATACCCTGTAGAAATTTATAATAAAATGTTATATTATAAAGTCCCGCCCTTTAAACCACTTCCCCTTTCCATCCCCGCCATGCATCATAATGAAACTTTATAATAAAGTTTTATATTGTATATAACCCTGCCGCATTACAATCGCCATCGCAAACTCTTATCAATCGCATGTTCTATGATGAATGCTCTGATCACTCATCGAAAATATTTGTGATGTGATTGATCACGACTTAAATCCGATCGCACCTTCCGCCCGATCGCATAATCGCAAGTCCATCCCTCCAATCCCCGATCGCTCCATTCCTCTGATCGCCCCGATCATCCCATCTTCCGATTAACCCAATCACATCCTTCCTCCGATTGACACGATCGCATCCCGTCTTTCGATTGATCTGATCGCAAGTCCTCCTCCAATCGCATCGCAACTTCCACTCCTCCCGATTACGACTTTCCGATCTCATCCTAGCCGTCCATCTCCCCGTTGATCCAATGGATATCGCACTCCCCGCCCAATCGCAATCGGAACTTCCAGTCGCCACCACTATCCACCCTGTGCGATTGCGATTCCCCGATTACATCCTCCACCATTGATCTTCCCGCCAGATCGGACGGCCTGGCGCTAATCGCATCCCCTTTCCCAATCGCAATCGAAACTTATGTAAATGTGTCACCCCTCCCCCTTCCGATTGCGATTCTATAACTTAATCCCGACCGTCCATCGGATCTAAGATTTAATGGTCCTAATCTAATCACCTTCCACCCTTCCCAACCGCATCAGAAATTTTATATGCACCACTCTGCCTGACTCCCGACTCTGATTTCCGATTGCGATTCGTACCGCTGGGCCCCACATCCAAAGGCTCTGCTCCATTGTTTTTCCGTGGTTTCCCTTTGTAATTTTCCCAAACGATAACCCTTGGGCTTTACCCGGTGCAATCATTCTCTACCACTTTTCATTGATTCTACTATTTCTCCACTGCTCCACCACCACTCCTCTGGCCTCCGCATCATTTCTCCACTACCACTGCTCGGGTTTGCAACAGGTTTATTTTATTATGCAGATAGCAGAGAGATGTCCATTTTAGCATTTGTCAGCAGACCAGCAGAAGAGATTCAAAGGGGGTTAATGCCTGTGATGGATGTAATTAATGTTTAACCCTGCATTCAAAGGAAAGGATGTAGTCGAAGACCAGAGCACGCAAAGGGTCATATCCGCGTTTAATATCAGCAGAACGCATTCCTCCAGAAAGGACATTTATCTACAACATTCTTCATATCTCCTTGAGCCCTAAAACAGATGAAAGGCACTGACAAAAGCTTCTTAAGACTGTTAGAGCTGCAGTTATGAAGCATGGAGACCTTGCAGACTTTTCACCCAGTGCATTTATTCCAGAAGGCTAGTGCAGAGCTCCAAACACTAGAAAGGACTTCAAAGAAATATCCGAGGTCAATATTGACCTGAAAAAGACTCCCGAAGCATATTACAGGGTACACACAGCGCTGCATAGCCATTAAGCAGTGTGGGCGTGAATTCTTCCACCACTCTGTCTTAATGAACACATTTAATTTGTATCTAACCCTGTTATTCTCATTCTCCTATAAGAATTCTCGAGAACAGATTGTAAAGGTTGTTGTTCGGTTGTTGCCGTTGTAGTTAGAGGGATTCAGTTTGACTGTTAGAACATTTCTGGGAGAAAGTAGCAGAGTAGTTGAATGTAGTAGGCTGGGAGGAGAAGTTTGTATTGTAATAGCCATTGAGCTCAGTGTATGTGACTGGTGTTGTATCAATTAATCAAAGCACATTTCACAGGATCCTAGTCTATTACTATTGGTGATGTTTTCTTAACTCTATTTATTGCATTTTCATGCTGTTCATTGCTCTTCTGGCTTGCATCAGAAATTTGGCATAGGATTTTCCCTTGTTAGGCACCCTATGCTTCTGCTCTCCTTGCCTTAATGTTTTTTGCTAAATGTGACTATCTAAGGGCTGATCTCAGTTAATTTAACCAGTGTAGTAGTTCCTTATGCTGCTAGCTGATGTATGAGTTAAATGGAATCTGTCTTTAGTTGCTCTTGTTGAGTCTAAGTTGGAAGATTTGGGAACACTGGGGATTAGAGTTAGCCCTGTCCACTAGGATCCTTGTGCAACTAGCTGGCCTTTACAAGATCTCTTGTTAAACTTATCTCTGTTTTCCCTTGGAGCATGCTAAAGCTGACATGGAGTTAAATGACCTCTGGTCCGATCTATAAGTTTCCCCTTTGTCCCTCCATCGAAAGCTGCCTCTGAGTATGTCCAAGTAGATATGGAGTTAAATGACCTCTGATCTGATCTATAGACATAAATTAGGTTTCTTTCCTTCTTTCACTTTCAATCCTTAATATTCCATCCCACCATATAATCTAAAAATATCCTTTAGTATTAGATGACTTGCCCTTTGGAAGCCTTGGCTAGTTTTTGCAAGTAATCCCCTTTCATGACTCCATAGCCCAAAGGATGGCATTTTCTTGACCTATCCTCTTTGCTGAAACATCCTGTTGTTTTGTTCCTTTCTCCCATTACTTTCTCAGTCCATGATCTCATGACCAACCCAGCAACCAACCAACCAAATCATCTTAAAACCCCCTTTGTGCTTCATAACTAGCCTAAAATCTCATTTTGAGCTTCAAATATATATCATTCTTTGTTCTATGGAGAGATCCCTCTCCGGGTCTAGGAGGGCTAGATCCTAGGGCCCCAAAGCAGTTCTAATGTTGTCTCATATTTTGGTCTTGCCAATCTGGCCAAAACATGGGAACCCCAACAACAAGCTCACCTCTTATTGATAGAAACAACATATTTCCCAGAGATAATCATTGCATAGTTCCCAAAGACAATTATTTTGCAATACTTATTGACAGTTTCTATGCTCTCCTTATTGAAATTCAATACCCACTTCTTATTGAAAATGAGATCACACTTCTTCAAGTCAGTGTTGTCACACTTCTTAGTAGTAGTCAACTCACTCTTGACTCATAGCTTCCCAACTTCCACTAAGTGCACTCATAAGCCCTAACCCTAGTTTCAGGTCTTCTCTCCCTATATAGAATGTCTAGACTATAGCTCATTTCACACTTATATTTTTCTTTTAAGCTTCACCCACTTTTGAAGCACAAGGAGCATCCCTCACTCTTGGTTGCAAATGAACCATATTTCCGGTAAGTTTCTCAACTATTGTTCTTTTCTTTGCACGTGTTTCTTTTTTTCACATGTTTCACTTTTTCTTTCTTTCACTCTTGCATATGTCGCTTTCACTTGCTTTCGCATATCTTCTTAATAACACCTTGGCACACCTTCGAGAGGCATCGCTTGCAAAACTTCGAGAGGCATCGCTGGCAAAACTTCTAGAGGCATCCCAGGCATAGCTTCTAGAGGCAGGTCCAACGCACTTTCTCACATTAACTAATCCTATCTATCAAAAGAACATGTGTTGGACACATTCCCATGGAATAGAACAACGTTTGATTGTAGTCGACACTTATGTCATAAATACTTGGGCCCTAAATATCACACATGGAGACTAGTATAATTTTATTGTCATTTCAATGAATACACATTAGTTTTGGGTATTGTGCATATTATTATCATGTGTGTGATTATGTATGTATTTATGATAATGTTTTGGACCTATTCTATGCTTTTACTATCACTCTCTTGTCCCATTGATCTCACACTAAACCAATTCTGGATTGCTTCCTTGATGCATGAGTTATGAGCACATTCAACTTTCAACCAAGTGTTTAGCGAATTACGCACATCCAAGACTTAGTGGTGAGACTCTTGTCTCCAAATTTTTTTCCCTACACCCATCTTAAGGACAACCCCTTCATTTCAGATTATGCATATCTAGACCACATTCACCAAACACCTTGTTTCTTACACTTTCCAACTATGTAAGCCTTGATCAACCCTGTATTTTGTTACACATTGCACACTCCTAATGGATAGTAAGGTCACCTTAGGCTACTTAAATTGGTAGCCTTCACTCAATCTAGACTCTCCCTATTAGTCATTGTAAATTGCACACCCATAGGCGTCAATCTCCTAGCCACTGTCTCCTGGACATTCCCTTTGCACACAATCCTTTCCTCTCTATGTTTCCATTCTGGAGTGTGCACTCTCAATGCCGAAACCTCCACCCCTTAATTTCTAAAATTTGTGCTTTGCGCTCCAGAAGTCCTCTTTCTAATTACTTGTGCATTATCCCATCACAATCAACATCTTATATGAGAAAAAAAGATAAAATATGTTGGTCCATATATTACTAGTGTAGTACCTCATTATTGTTAATGTAGCCCCCTTATTGTTATTGTTGTACCCCTGTAGTCCCCATATTTTTATTAGTGTGCCCCATAAAATCCCACTATTTTTATTGTTGTGCCCTTACAATATTATTGTTAGGTTGGCTAGGATTATATTGTGACCCCCTGGACTCCTATATATAGAAAGGAGGTTTTTCCATTTGCATCATCAAAGAATTGTTATTTTATGTAATGTAAAGGAGTTTTCCCCCTCAAAGAGGCTTATTTCGAAGTCGTTGATCTATCTTTTATTTTATTTTGTGAGTTGGGTTCATAACAATTTGTATTAGAGCTTTGGATTCTAGGGTTTCGTTGCTTCTAACAGGTCATCGTGGAATTTTTTCTATAACGTTTATTCTATGAAGGTTCAGAAGATAAAAAAACCATTTTCTTTGCAATCTGGAGGAACTTCATGGAAATATTTCAGATATTTTTCACGATATTTTCAAAGATATGATCTGTGGAAGTTAGGGTTTTTGCTGGCTCCCGAATTTCATCTCAAAAAGGTGACCTTTGGAAAATCATCATAACTCTCTCTTTCAGGATCAAATTTGAATTTTGTAAAAGGTGGCCGAAACTACACGAACTTAGTTTCCTATATATTCATTTCAAAGCTGAAGGAGGAAAAAGTGACACGTGGCATGTCGTTCAAGTTCGCTCTACTGAACCAATCCATAATTAGGTCATTGTGGGAAACTGGGCATATCTTGGTCTTGAAGAATCAAAGTCAGATTAGATCTATTTCATTGGAAAGAAGATTCACAGGGCTAGTAAAGGACTGAAGGTAAAATCTTGGGGGTCCTAAATTACATAGATATATCAGTTTCAATATCGAGATCCTCAAAAGCAAGAAAAAGGTGTTTATTTTTTTAAAATTGCATAAGTCTTGTTTGAAAAATAATTTTGAAGTGATTCCAAGGGAATATTGAAGTATATATATTAGGATTTGGTTCTAAAATTCCCAATAAAAATAATTCAACACCCATTAGCCCTCAGAAGGCTCTACTATGACTCACGAAGAGGAATAAGTGAAACATGATATATCAAAATCACAAGACCAAGTGCAACAAATTTCGCTCTTGCAAAGAGTAACACAAGCTGAAATGGAAGCTAAGATGGATGGTTTGAGGAAAGGCATGGAAGTTAGGATGGATGGCATGGAAGCTAAGATGGATGGTTTGAAGAATGACATGGAAGCTAAGATGGATGACCTAGAAGCTAAGATGGATGGCATGGAAGCTAAGATGGATGGTATAGAAGGCAACATGGAATATTTGAAGAAATACATGGAAGGTTTGAAGGAAGGTTTGGTTAATATGGACTATATAGAAGGAAACATGGAATATTTGAAGAAATACATTGAAAGTTTGAAGGAAGGCTTGGAAAATTTTCTACAAGAAAAACTTTCTAATGGTGAAAAGGTAGTAGAGGAAACTCATGATGAGAACAAAATAAATGTTAATCGTGATTTCGTAGACTCTAATGTTGGATGGAAAACCCACCATATTCCAAAGATAGATATGAGGAAGTTTGATGTAGATTATGCCGTAACATGGATACTACAAATGGAGCAATACTTTGATCTCCATAATGTGCAAAACACACAAAAGGTACGCATTGCAATTTTATATTGAGAACAAAATAAATTTGTTTGGTATCAATGGATTTGCTCTTGCAACTAAATTGTAACTTGGTCAATTTTTACAAAGGAAATGATAGCACATGATGAGAATACAAAGAGAAACACATGATTTATCCAATTGATAAATCTCAAATAAAAGGGTTCAATGGTGGAGCACATTGAGGAATTCCAAAAATTGAGAATAAGGGTAAAGGATATTCCAGAGGAGAACATGATTGATGTCTTCATATGGACTTTAAAGGATAAAATCCAACATGAGGTTCACCTTTGGGAACCTAATTAATTGGAGAAGACATTTAGGTTGGAAAGAAAAACTAAAAGAAAAATTATGGCGTGCGATAGGGAAGCCTACGACTCACAACTATAAATATGGAAGTGTTTCTACTCCTATAATTCCACAAGCTACACAATTGGCACCAAAAAAATTGGAAGAATAAATAGCAAAAGGGATTTTGTATAGTTGTGATATAAAATACGCTAAATTTCATAAGTGTGGTGAGAAGAAATTATTTTACATATATTGTGAAGAAGAGGAAAAAGAGGAACAAGAAACTTCAAAATAAGAGGATATACACCAGAAACCAACCCTAGAAGAAGAATAAATGAATCTGACCATATCTTGTAATGCATTGGCAAGAATTACCACTCCTAAGACTCTCAATATAGAAGGAAATATAAAAAAATAAAAATGTAATATTGCTAATTGATTCGGGTAGTACACATAATTTTATTCATTGTAAGGTAGCCAAGGAATTGAATTTGCTCCTATAACCAGCACTAGACAGTCAAGTGATGCTTGCGAATGGAGGAACTAAAAATATCTCTGGAAAGTGCCATAATATGAAGAAAACCATGGGAGAATATTTATTCAATAGTCCAATTCTATCCATTCCAATGGGTGGTATTGATGTTGTACTAGGATTACAATGGTTACAGTCTTTGGGGACGATAAATTTTAATTTTCAAGAAACTTTCTTGAAATTTTTTTCAGAAGGAAAGGAAGTTGAACTATAGGGTATTGCTTGGAAGCTAGGAAAGATAATAAGCTCTAATGTCATGAAAAATCTTCTAAAGAAATAACAACGAGGTGTAATTGCACAATTATTCTCACTAGAAGTTCCAACATCAAAATCATCTATTTTTCTAGATCTCCAAAAAGTCTTAGACAATCATTCCAAGGTGTTTGAAACTCCCAAAGGGTTCCCACCTATTCATGATCATGCTCATGGTGTTCATTTGATTCCAGGAAGTGTTCCTGCAAACATTAGGCCTTACAGATATCCTTATGTCCAAAAGAGAGAAATTGAAATTATGATTGTAGAAATGTTAAGATGCTAGTATAATTCAACCTAGTCAAAATTATTTCTCTGCTCCAGTAGTATTGGTGCACAAGAAGGATGGATCATGGCACACGAGTCTGGACTACAGGGAGCTCAGTAAGCTCACCATTAAATATAATTTTCCCATTCCTATGATTGATGAATTATTAGATGAATTACATGGAGAAATTTATTTCACCAAGTTGGACATCCATTCAGGATATCATCAAATTAGAATGAAAACTGAATACATTCCAAAAACAACATTCAGAACTTATGAGGTCATTAAGAATTTTTTGTCATGAATTTTGGCCTTACCAATGCACCTTATAAATTTCAAGGGTTGATGAATTCCATTTTCAAACCCTTCCTTAGAAAATTCGTGTTAGTATTTTTTTTATGATATACTAATCTGCAACAATTCTTGGAAGGATCATGTTCAACATGCTGATAGGGTGCTCAAACTATTGGAGGAGAAACATTTATATGAAAAAAAATCCAAAAGTTTCTTTGGTGTACAAGAAGTGGAATATCTGGGTCATATTGTATCTCAGGAGGGTATTAAGGTAGACCGTAACAAAATTAAAGCCATTAAGGAATGGAAAGTGCCCACAACCATAAGGTAGTTGTGAGGATTTCTCGGGTTAACATGGTATTATTGAAATTTTGTTAAGAATTATGGGAGAATAGAAACACATATAACAACATTATTGAAGAAAGATGAATTTTCATGGACTCCTAAAGCAACTAAGGCCTTTGAACATCCTAAAGAGGCAATGTGCCAAGCATCGACCTTAGCTACATCGGACTTCACAAAAACCTTTATTATGGAATGTGATGCCTCAGGAAATGGAATTGGTGCTATTTTAATGAAAGAAGGGAGAGCCATTGCTTCTGAAAGTCTTGCAATCAAAGGAAAGTATTTAAAAAAAGCTATTTATGAGAAAGAAATGTTGGCGTACTACATGCACTAAAGAAATGGTAATATTACCTAATGGAAAGACACTTCAACATAAAAATTGATCATGATAGTCCTGAATAATTTTTGGAACAAAGAATATCTTCAAAAGAGCAGCAAAAATGGGCCATAAAGATGTTGGGTTATGACTTTGAAATAATATACAAAAAGGGGAAGCTAAATGTTGTTGCAGATGCGCTCTCAAGAAAGGAGGAGGATGTGGAAGCATTTCTTTATGCCATTTCTATTATAAAACCAGATTGGATAACCAAAGCAAGGGTGGACTAGAAGAAGTATGAAGAAGTATGGACACTTATTCAAAATTTGCAGCAAGATCCCAATACATCTAACACATTTAGTTGGAAAAATGATTACTTATGGTACAATTATCGCTTATATCTTTGTAATAATTTCGAACTAAAACAAAAGATTATTTTGGAATTGCACACCTCTCCCTTAAGAGGAAAATAAAGATTTTTAAAAACCTACCACAGGGTGAAGAAAGAATTTTTTTGAGATGGTCTTAAATCTGATATTCAAAAGTTTGTGGCAGAAAGTTTGGTTTGACAACAAAATAAAGTTGAGACAATTAATACCCCGAGTCTTATACAACCTTTATCCATTCCATGTCAACATTGGGAGGAGGTTTCAATGGATTTTATCACAGGTTTACCTAAGTCCAAAGGAAAGCGTGTCATCATGGTGGTAGTTGATATACTTACCAAGTATACACACTTTTGTGCATTATCTCATCCATTTAAAACGAGTACAGTTGCTACTGCATTTATGGAAACAATTCAAAAGCTACACAGAAACCCAATGATTATTGTAAGTGATAGAGATCACATTTTCACTAGAAATTTCGATGGAATTATTTTCTTGTTTGGGTACTCAATCAACTCATATCTCATCTTATCATCCTTGATGTGATGGGAAAACTGATATAGTGAAATTTTTTTTGGAAGTATATCTTCGTTTCTTTGTATCTGATAAGCAAACAAAATGGGTAAATTAGTTATCTCTGGTTGAATGGTGGTATAACACTTCCTTCCACACTGTAGCAAAAATGAACCCATTTATGGCACTTTAGGGATATCATCCACCCTCCATCACATCATATTTAAGAGAAAATTCTAAGGTTCAAGAAATGGAATATCACATCAAGCATCAAAAACAAGTTCTCCAACTCTTCAAGGATAACTTAAATTTTCCACAAAATCAAATGAAACAACAGGAATATCAACAGAACAACGAGAGAAGTTTTAATGTAGGCGAATCGGCATTTTTATGGCTAAAACCATACAAACAAATGACCCTCAAGAAAGCTAAGAAGGATAATAAATTCCCACCAGAGTACTATGGTCCTTACAAGGTGTTGTAAAATATTTGTACTATGGCATACAAATTGGAGCTTCCTACATCTTCTCAAGTGCACCCAGTTTTCCATGTTTCATGCTTAAAGAAGGTTATAGGTGAAAAACTTCTAGTCCAAACAATATTTCTAGAACTTTATGAGGAAGGAAAAATAATATTGCAGCGTGAAGAAATCATGGAAACAATAACTCGAAAACTATGAAATTGATCAATTTCAAAGTATCTCATAAAGTGGAAGAACTTACCAGCTCAATATTCCACATGGGAGGATGATAATTTTATACAAAAGCATCTAGAACTACTCAAGCATTGAGGAAAACACTTGTTTGAAGGAGAGGGAAATGTTAGGTCCCTATATTACCAGTGTACTCCCTTATTTTTGATAGTGTAGCCCCCTTATTGTTCTTGTTGTGCCCCTGTAGTCCCCATATTGGTATTAGTGTGCCCCATAAAATCCCACTATTGTTATTGTTTTGCGCTTACATTATTATTGTTTGGCCGGCTAGGATTATATTGTGACCCCATGGACTCCTATATATATAGAAAGGAGGTTTTTTCATCTGTATCATCCAATAAATTTATGTAATGTAAAGGAGGTTTCCCCCTCGAAGAGGCTTATTTCTAAGTCGTTGATCTATCTTTACTTCTATTTTTTGAGTTGGGCTCATAATAGAATAGTTGATTTTGGGATTATATTTTCTTGTCATGTGTGAACTTCATTTGCGGGTGCTATCAACCTAACAAGGAAAGATTATGTTCAAGGATGTAATTGTGGAGAAGTTTCAATAAGCCACTCGTGGATATGAAACACAAATATGTTATCATTTAGGAGTAAAGGAATCTTGGACCACGAGAGAGACATGAAAATTCATGTTGACTTAGAAGTTACCAATAATTATCTAGACACTTTGGAGGGTCAAGATGAAGCACATCTCAAATAAATCATGTAGAGTTGAAAACATAACAGTAAAGAGAATATATTGGAATTGATACAATACAATGAAGTCTCATGTTCCAGTCGTCAAATTATAGTTTCTCAAAGCGTGAACACAACAATGCTATTTTGTTCTATGTATTTTCACCACATTATTTGTGGAATGTAATTATGTAATATTGAAAATTAGAAAATGTAAAATGTGTGGAAGCCCAAGGGTCACACATAGAATGTGAAAAGTCACTAGGAATTCCAAAGGTCATATAGGAGCTCAAAATTCATATGGGAGCTCAAGAGTTATGAGGGAGGTCAAGAGTCACATAGGAGGTAAAGGTCACCAAATTTTAGAGTGAATATTTCCCTAGTTATTCATATTGTTTGAAACTTTCAGATATGAATTGTGTGAAATCTTTCCCTATCCGAAGTTTCCTATGGACACTCCCCCCACCTTCAGGGACTAGGAAGTAGATATATGGTAAGGGTGAGAGTTGATCAAGATTTTAAGAAATCAAAGGAAAAATACTGGAATAACGGTTAGAAGGATCAAAATAAAATATGAGTGATCAAATGATAAAGGATGGCCAAAGAAATACTTAAGTCATACATTAATTTTTTTATAATGTCGTACCCCCATTTCTTAGATAATTACTATTAAATCCCTATAAAGGTTCAACTATGTTGGTTCACTTTGATTGTGTATATCGAGATCTTACTATTGTTTCAAGTCATGAATACAAATTCTGGTTGGAAATTTTTATACATTAAATTCAATACGTATGTCATATTAGTTTATTGTTGGAGATTTCAGTGGTTATTTTTGCATGAGACAAGGGAAAGCCGTTGCTAGTTCCCACTTTCCAATACCTTTTATTGACATTTTGTTGAAAGGAGAGTCTTTCCTTAGAGTTTTTTTTAGGTGCTAATGAATCGCATGTGGAAAAATCCACGTTGGAATATCTGCATGTGGAAAGAGTCAGAAACATTGAGGAGCATTGTCTGGAAATATTCAGCATTGAGCCAACAATGTGAAGCCTGAGGAATCCACCTACATAGAACAATGCTAAGAAGTTGTGTTGGGGAGAGAATCAATTCACTAGCTATGTTGAGGAGTTGTGTTAGGAAAGAAACCCACTTGAGGAAGATATGTGTTGAGGATTCAACACATAGCAGCATGAGAAACCAACATGGAGGACTCTGTGCTAGACCACCATCATCCAACCTGGTAGAAGCAGTGGAGGAAATGTACGTTGAATACGAGTAGACTAACGGATGATCAGTGAAAACCCATAGCAATACCAACACTGACATACCTTGATCTCAACTTTACTCATGTCTGCAACCACTCCTCGACCATGAACTCACATGGTTCTTTTACATAAATCAAGAACATGAGTATACAAATGTTTCAATACATAAAAATTTTACACTTTTACATGTACAAAAGTTTGCGAATTTTAAATCACTTCAAATTATTTTTTATAAATTGATTTAATAAAAAAATATTAAATTGTTTTAATGGGGAGTATGTAGAAGTAATTATAAAGTTTTTAATGGAAAGATAAGGTGTGGTTTTTTATTTCTCGATTTGGAGTGATTTTTTCAAATTTGTAATTTTTTGGAGTGATAAGGCGTAAATTTTGTAACTGTGGAGTGATAAGTTGATTTATGTTATTTTTTGTAATATTTGAGTGATAAGATTTAATTTTTAAATTTTTAACTTTGGATCAATAAGGTGTATTTTTCTTTTTTGAGGGGAACAATTTTTTTATTATTAAAAATAACTTTTACTTTGAGGTGGCTAGAGTCAAAGATGTCAAATTTCAATAGCATTGTAAAAGTCAAGGAAAAGGCAACAATTTTAGAAGAAGTAAAATACATATCATTATGGGAAGAAACATGTGAGATTGTTTGGTTCCACATAGTTTTGCAGGATTTAGGCATTCCTCAAGAAAAAGCCACATATTTATTCATCAACAACTAGTCAGCCATAAAAATTGCAAAATCTCTAGTTTTCCATTGCAAAACAAAGCACGTGGACACAAAGTATCTATACATCAGGACACTCATGTCAAAGGATGTCATAAAACTATTATATTGTCCTTCATAGGATCATATCTCAAATATTTCCACAAAACCACTTGGCAAGATCAAATTTACTAAGTTTCAGGAAGAGCTTGGTATTTGTTGTAATGTACCTTTGGATCAAAGGGGGGAATTTTAGATATGTAATCCAAAGTACATCAAATAATATTTAATAATTTAGAGTTTTTTTAAATTAATTATTTAAAGTCCTATAGTGTTCGTAGAATATCTATTTGTTATAATAAATATGATATCTAGGAAAGTGTGGTTCTTTAGGAACTAAATTAGGAAATTTATTAGAATTATTGTCAGAAATGTATTAAATGTAAATGGACACTTGTGAATGAAATATGTGATCCATAATAAATTATTTTAGGACACAAGCTTATTTAAATCTTGTTTCTCTCCATTTTGAAGGATGTTGAGTGATTATGTGTAAGCTCTTGCATATTTCATGTAATTTTTCTTTTCCTTATTAAAACATTTATGTTTGCGAGGACACTTCTGGGAACAAAAATTATTTGAAAACTAATATAAACATATGCATACATGAAAATAAAAATATGAATAATTGTATTTAAGCATACTACATGTACAATGAGAATGAAAGAAACAATTGGATTTAACTACAATATGGTTCTGGTGATTTAAAAAAAATAAAAACCATGTCAAATGAACAATTATTTAATTAGAATATGTACAGGAGAAGAACCCAATTATTTCCACCACTGGTTGAAAACTTTGCCATACTATTTCAATAATTCGATTGTAGATTTTAGCTTATGAGAAACAAAATAAAACACATGTAACAATGTAAGCTACATTTGGTAGGAGTGTTCTCCTACTGTTTAAACTTAGATTACATAAAGACGAAAAGGGGTTTGGAAACCATGTAAAGAGTTTAAACCCTAGAATTTTCGACACATGGTCATCTACAATAAAGAAAATAAATATGTGTAGATGACAATTTAAACCCAAAAATAAAATATTAACTAAAAATAACCTATGGTCATCAAGGCTCGTTGGAGACAACCCTAATATGGGGTCTATTAAAAATAATAACCATCAAAATATATGAATTTTGCAGACCAACCTAGAGAACAACAAGCAATGAATTAATCATTGTAGGATTCGAAGCTTCTTGCAACCTAAGAAATCTGGGTAGGTAATGAATGCCCATATCTATGAAGGAATGTAAAAGGGACAGACCACTCTTTATAACTAAAAAATACACAGAAGTAAAGTTAAAGAGAGTATAAAGAAGAAAAAACCCTTACCTAAAGAGAAGAATTTTTTGGTGGCTACTTTAAGCCTTGAAATAACGTGAAGAAGAGAAATTAGAGTTACAATGTAAACTGAAGGAGAATTACCATAAATTTTTTTAAAAGAAAATATAAATTACTAGTTAGTTTTCAGAAATATACACCCTAAGTGACTATCTATTAGTGGTGGGTTGCGTGTTTGGGAAGAGTATTTCCTTGAGTGATAAACTCTTTTTTCATAGTTAACACTCAAAACAACACCTAGATTTTACTCAAAACGCTACCAACAACCGAATAACAAAACAATAAAATTATCCATCCATTATAACTCATAATTAACAGTGAAACATTGTTTTTAAAGTGATGATAAGGAAGCTTCAAATTATAATAAAGGGTAAATGGGAATGAGACTAAAACATAGAAATTTGTTGAGAAATTTTACTATTGATTAAATATCCCAAGATGACAAAAACAAATACCCAACCCTTTTAGCTAGAAACAAATCATGCTTCAACACTGGAGGTAGGGTAACTCCTAAATTAGGGTTTAATTCTCTTAGATTGTAGAGTTTCTCTCTCCCAAATGATGAAATGAGAATGAGGGATTCTTTGGTGGGATAGGGTAGGTGGTTACCCTAAGCACCCTAGGGCACATATCCAACATCCATTCCTCTATAGGTAATCATACTTGTTGATCGATTGTGTGGATCGAAACTCAACAACTAGAGGAGAAGAGTCAAATCGTGGTGGACATGAACTAAAATAAATGATAATACATAATTTCCAACATTACTGAAGTCTAGAAACATCTCATGGTAATTGCATATGGTAAGGTGATAGAGTTGTAGAATTTTCCACATGGGGTTCACAGATTTAAAAGAGTGTATAGTCCATATAATACTTGAGTATGCGCTCAATCATTTATACAAGTAGCCTTACTACAAAACCCAAGAAAAAACTATGTCCACCAACACGATGACAAGGGGGACAACTGCTAAAAAAGGAAATATGACGTTTTCCAAAAGTATTACAATGGTGATAAATCCAAATATAATATATACATACCTAAAGGCACATATGGATAAATAAGTCACTAAAACCTGCAAGCATGTGCATTGAGACCCAATCAATATATATATATATATATATATATATATATATATATATATATATATATATATATATATATACATAATACACATGTATAAAAGAAAAGATGTAATAAAAGAGTGATATAGTTAATAGTAAACTGTGGTTTTGTATTGCACGTATATGAAAGGAACGATCGGTGATATTACGACACCTCATACAGGGCCAAGTTCTACACCCTCAACTGAACCTAATCCATAAATGTGGGTGTAACTGTGTGAAGAAATCAAGTCCATATCAGCAATTGTGACCTACTGGCCAGTTGTGACATTATTTTATAAATATTAACAAATAAATTACAGAAACTAATCTAAACCTTACACAAATTTAAGCTGCGGTAACCTAGAAAATGAAATAGTGATATAACCCCTATTTTTTTTAGCATGAAAATACTTTGGTTTATATAATGTACCAGATCATATCTGTGTAAAATTTTTACAAAACTGTATATCCAAAGGTGAAGCAGTCGGCCATGCCTATCACTATTCTTTTACAAAAAGAGATTCCCGTCACTATTCTTTTAAAAAAAAATATCAATCAAACATTAATCAGTCACCAAACAAGCTCCTTACAAGATACATTCTGCTCAGAAACTGGGCAAACAACCATTCCTTTGACATTAACAATAGGCAAACAAAAAGTTAGAGTTCAATGGTAATACTGCATAAATCCCTATGAAGCCACTGGAAAAGTCAACCATCTCAAAAAAAGCCAAGATATCCGACTCCTTATAGTAGGTGAATCATACCTGTAGCACTTGTTCCATTAGCATTTATGAGTTCATAGCTCATATAACCAAAAATTCCTTCCAAACCCCTTTTCGATAAGCAGTCGAATTCCACGTTTTTCTCCATATATACATGTCTGAAGGAGATAGAGGAGAAATTTTTCTTAAGAACATGTATTCTTTCTATCCAATGTGTGACCAGCCCAGGATTTAGATTAGAGTTCAGATTCATGTGATCAATAAGAGTTTTTGAATCCCCAAGCACCCATAAACTGTCCACATAAAGATGTATAGCCACCCAGAGTAGTCCTCAATGTGCCATGCATTCCGCCCTCATGTTCGAACCGAAGCCTCCATTCCAGTGGAATTTGTAATGGCATGTGGGAGTGATCATAAGCCATATTCCACAACTGTATATAGAATTATATGCAGCCCCATCAAAGTATCCTACAAGAAAATGGAATTCATGTGGTCCCAGTCTCCTGGAGAGATCCAGAGGCTGTTTCTGTTCCTGTTTAATCTTCAACCAGTGAGTATAAATCTGCTGTTCCGTCCTTGCTGGGGAACATGGTTTCCCTTCAAATATTTTCCTATTTCTGTTGATCCAAATAAACCAGTGGAATAAGATGGGGATAGCCCTGAAAATTTTACCTTTATTATGCCACCATCTAAAACATTCCCCAAGATTCAAGTATTCTAGATTAAAAAATTTCCATAATTCACAAAGCAGTTCAAGATTTTTTCTTTCAAAGAAACACAAATAAAACAGATGTGAGTTATCTTCTGAATCTTCACCGCATAAACAACATAAACCAGGGCCCTGCCAGCCCTTCCTTTGTAAATTCTTCCAGGTAAGGTTTTTGTCCCTCCATACTAACCAAAATAATATGATCATTTTAATTTGACATTTTACCTACCACACAGACTTGAACCAAAAATCGGCTCCATTTGCTAATTTAGTAGTGATATACATCAAATATATTTCTTGTACCTTCGGCCCTCCCTTAGCAGTTTTGTCGTTCCATATAAGCCTGTCTCCCGGATGTTTCTACACATGCCTAACTGCCTAAAATCAGACATAAGCTCACTCCACTCCTGTACCCATCTCACATTTAGTCCAGTTTCCTTGAATGTAACCCAGCTCGGGACGTCATTATCCCACCCATTGATGAGCTAGTTCATATAAAATATTCCTCTTAGATTTAGAGCGGAAACCAGATCTTTATTATATACCTATTGTTCTCCGAAACCCAACATGTGATTACAACCTATGAGAATTTTCTGACCCCCTCCAAAGCACCAGTTCAATTTTTGTTGATGTTCATGCCAGATAATCCTGAAACCTTTCCAAATATTGGTTTTTTTGCTATGCTCAGGCCATCCCATGATGTATATACCCTCCATATCTCTTTGTCCTAGATATTTACTTTTAATGATTTCTTTCCATTTTCCCTTATAATTTAGATATCTCCACAGTGATTTTGTCAACAGCGATCTTCTGAAAGCCTCCAAATCCAGAATACCCCAACCCCCTTTGTCCTTTGGACATGCTATGGAATCCCATCCCGATAAGTGTATTCGACTCTTATCAGCCTCACCTCCCCAAATAAATCTAGACATGATCTTATTAATTTCTTTTAGAACCTTATTGGGGATTATATACAGATGGGCCCAAAATACTATTAGTTGTTGTAAAACTACCCGCGCTAATATCAATCTACCCCCCCCAAGAAAGCCATTTAATAGACCAGATTTTAATCTTCTTCCTATACTTCTCCGCACTCCACATCCGGTTCGCTGCTTCGGATTTTTTGCTATGCTCAGGCCATCCCATGATGTATATACCCTCCATATCTCTTTGTCCCAGATATATAATTTTAATGATTTATTTCCATTTTCCCTTATAATTTAGACATCTCCACAGTGATTTTGTCCACAACGATCTTCCGAAAGCCTCCAAATCTAGAATACCCCAGCCCCCTTTGTCCTTTGGAAATGTTATGGAATACCATCCCACTAAGTGTATTTGACTCTTATCAGCCTCACCTCCCCAAATAAATCTAGACATGATCTTATTAATTTCTTTTAGAACCTTATTGGGGATTATATATAGATGGGCCCAAAATACTGTTAGCTACTATAAAGCTGCCTGCGCTAATATCAATCTGCCCCTCCGAGAAAGCCATTTAACAGACCATATTTTAATCTTCTTCCTGTACTTCTCCACAATCCACATCCAGTCCACTTCTTTAGATATCATGAAGAATAGCATTC
This sequence comes from Pinus albicaulis, assembly GCA_034641835.2. Taxonomy (NCBI): domain Eukaryota; kingdom Viridiplantae; phylum Streptophyta; class Pinopsida; order Pinales; family Pinaceae; genus Pinus; species Pinus albicaulis. Next base: position 1,525,810,400 of record CM076581.1, on the reverse strand, counting down.
TAAACTCAACAAAAAACTCTCGGTCTCCAAAGATTTCCACGCTCTAAAACATTTTTTTATTTTTATTTTACTTATTACATCTCAATAAAATGAAATAATATATGGACTGTGAGAGAATGCTCAAGTTGAATAATAAAATTATTGAAATAATTTTAGATTTATTATTGAAATAATATTAGTGCTCTTAGAAGGCATCATTAGTTTTTAATGTTTCATTAATTTGATTTACTTCTCAATGTTTCTTAGGTATTCAAAACTTTTCATTATTGAAACTATTGAAAATGCTCCATGAAATTAAAATACTATAGATAACTTCTTTTTATTATTATTTTGTAAGAAAATATTATTTATTTTAGTTAGTAAGTTATTCATTTAAAAATTTTGAAAATAATAAACATAAGATATAATTAAATGATATATGGATGTATTACTGTTATTTTATTTTGATATTTATTTTAATTTAAAATATTTATTTTATTGTTATTTTATAAGAAAATATTATTTGTTTTAGTTGATAAGTTATTCATTCAAAAGTTTAGAAAATAATAAACATAAAATATAATTAAATGATATATGGATGTATTATTGTTACGTTATTTTGATATTTATTTTAATTAAAAAGTATTTATGAATTATTTATTTTAGGTTTCCATGTTTCTTAGATATTCAAATTTTTTCATAAATATATGTTGAGAATGTTATATATATATATATAATTCATTATGGTTCTAGAGGGTCATTCTACAATCTACTATGGGGTCATGTCTAATTATGCATGTACAATAAAATGATATTAATAATAATAATATAAATGTTGGCCCTAAACAAAAATGATAAAAAAATTGAATGAATCATAAATTTAACTTCAACAATTTCTTCCACCACGTTAAAAATCCAAATTAGGTAAGGTTTTAAACATCTTACTCTTTGCTAAAGCCAATACCAGTCCTTAAATCAAAGGAAAAAGGTTAATTCAACACAAATAATAAAAATTCCTGCTCCAAAGTCTTTTAATATTTCTTTTAATTTTTTTTTTTGTAAGCTTAGGTAGAACCTTCCATTTTATACTAATGTAAAACCGGGCAACAACGATGCAAAAATTAGACCTTAACCTGTCCAAAGGAAACCAGGTCTGTTGGCCATCTAAGTGCAATGTATGTCAACCAAAACATAAGCATCCTTAATAACCTGTACAAAGTCTGATGATAGTTAATATCTAAGTCTGTAAATACTATCATTTACATAAAATAAAACTAGCTACTAAAAATAGAGGAATTGATAACACTAATCATCTTCTGACTCCACAGGGGCAGGGTCTTTAGCGCTAGAACTAGGAATTTCAACCTACTGCAATGCTTTTATATCCTTCTCCATCCTACCGAGTCTATCATACTGATGTAGCTGAAGGATATTGATTTCCTGAATATTTTTATTGATATCCGCCATAGTAGACCCTCACTTCGATTCTGCTATCTCCTGAGTCGACATAACAACTTTTGCTAACAAACATTTTATCAACCAATAAGTTTGGATTGAATGCTAGAATAGAGAAATACATCCACGAGTATGGCCTAGATCAACAACGACATTCTGTAGATCTTCAAATGCCCTATCATCCTCTTCTTCCATATTGTTTAAAACCTTTGTTTCCCAAGCATAAATGTGAGATTTAATAGAATTGGGAATTTCTTCTACGAAGGTTTGAATAAATGGCTCCATAAGTTGCTTTGTTGACTTCTTGCCTCTTTTTGCAGGCTGCGAAGAGATGGGCTTCTTACTTTTATCTCCATTTGATTTCTTGCCTCTAGTTTTCTTTGCCATCCTATGAAAAACAGGAAGAGACTCTTCTAATACCAAAAACCAAAAAACATTTGCATGAAAGATACATATCAGAAAACTAAAAAGAGAAAAGTTTTGTAAGCTAACAGACAAACCATTTCCTTTACCCAATCTAACAACAACACTGACTATCATTACTAGAAGTGAAACCCTTAAAAAAAACAGAAACACCCAGATATATAACTACGCAGCTCTGGAACAACACAGATGTGCAATCCACAAATAAACCTCTTCCATTCAGAACCCCTACAAACCGAAATCCAAATAGTTAACTCACTCCTAATTATCCATGGCCAAAAGCCAAAACAACCAACCCATGAAACAAGTAAACCATTAAAGAAATAGCAATAGAAGGCCCTAAGAAAAGGCATGAAGCTCGCAATCCGAGGGAAATGCAGAACAATTTTGTCATTATCCATCAATCTCTTGTTGGAGTAATTTAGCGTTCTTCCCAAATTCTGAACAAAGTGAAATGCAATTACTGGCATGCTGAAGAAAGAAACATATTACAGAGATGCCGATCACATTCCCCTACTTACAGATTTCCAAAAGCAACATTCTTCCTAGAATAGATTTTTTTTTTTTTTATACAAAAAGTCCAAAAACACCATTACTATATTCTGCATGCAACAGAATTCTGAAAATTTCGACATTTGCACAGACCAGGACCAAACGAACCACCATTTATACAAAAAATCTAAAAACACCATGACTATTTTCTGCATATGACGTAATTCTGAGACCTTCGGAAGTTGCACAAAGAGTATAAAGGATAATACATACCAAATAACCACCCGCACAGTCACCATACGTCTTCGGCTCTGTCTTCCGATGTACGCATAACAAACTTCACAGAAAAATCATAATATTAAACAACTTACCTTTCCACTTGTATTAACCTTCCTCCGGCACTTTCCCCCAAGATTACTTGACATCCTCGCTGGATTAACCAGCTGGTCATCGCAAAATGTGAAAGTAATTTATTACCACATAAGGGAGCTGTCATTTCAACTCGTACACCGACCCACCTTAGGCACAATCTGCATGCGACGACCACGGTGGCATCCATCCTCCCCATGTGGCAAGGCTCTTCCACTGACATGAACACCTGGCCCCCCCACCATCATATTACACCCTGATCGGGGAATGATGTGGTCGCTACCAGTAGAATTCCAATCTTCTGAGACAATACCCCATATTTCATTCATCTCTTCTTTCAAATCCTGTTGCCATGGCCGATCGAGAAATCTATCAACATTATTACAGGCCCAGTTTGCGAGACAATCCGCTACTTTGTTACCCTCTCTTCACACATGAAAAGGTACAATGTATTTGATTCCTCCCAGTATCCACTTAATTTCATTCACTAATCTTGGAGTTCTCCAGATATTACTAATTACCTCCCAATTAGCCCCCTGTTGAAGCTTTCTGAGTATACTAGTAGCTATTGCAGAAACCCCCTCTATTTCTAATCGATTATAGTGTTCACGACTTGCAATTTATAAGCCTAATTTCACCACAGAAATTTCAGCTTCATTATTCGTGGCATAGCCTATATCAATGGCAAAAATTGTTAAAAATTTTCCTGTACAATCTCGGAAAATTCCTCTAGCTCCCGCATGATCGGGATTTCCTTTTGAAGCACCATCATAGTTCAGTTTAATGAAACCCGACTGGGGCCTATCAAAACCATTTCTTATGGTATATCTAGGTGTAGTTGTTTTTAGGAGGAAGGGGTGAGAATTTATTCCTTTAAATTTAACTGTTGAAGGATTCTCCCTTCCAACCCTGTACTACCCAGTCCTAATGCTCCCATCTTTCTGATAAAATAATTTCTCATATTCCTTTCAAAGTAATATTCCAAATTTTAGCATCTTATAACGTGTTGTTCTGAAAAATTATTTTTTTCCTTTATTTCCACTGGGACCATATTAAAAACCCCACCGAAAGTGTCCATGCTATGTTCACTACTGAACTCTGATACCCTCCCTTTCTCCATTTTTCAATTGTTTGACAAAGATTGTATTTATTTCTATCGGACTGTTGAAATAAGGTATTTAGATTTGATCACATTTGTTCTGCTACCTGACAGGTATTGAGGAAGTGTTCCATATTTTCCTCTTGTTCAAAACACATCACACAACAGGACGACCCATGCATTCCCCTTTTCTGTAACTGGTCCCAGGTAAGAATTTTCCCATGCCGAACAAGCCACAAGAAGTGTTCAATTTTCGGCCATTGTTAAAGAGACGAAATTTTCTTCCACAATCGATTTTCTGGGATCTCATTATGATTAGCCTACAAATGGTACACTTCTTTAATTGTGAACATACCCTTCAGAATATATCCCCATCTCAATATGTCATTACCTATCTGAATTGGAATTTTCCTTATTTGAAGCTCTTTATAAAATTTCCCCACTGTTGCGTATCTGGAGCTTCCTGCAAATGTTGTATTTGTTTCCATCTCCTCCAAAAGCGATCATTCTGGTCATCCCAATATTTTTTCACTTCTTTACGATGATATTTTCGAGTAAACAGAAATATTTCCGCTAGAGTCAATCTTGTAAAAATATTTTCCCTTTGCTGCCAGGAATCTTCAAAAAAACACGCCACATTTCCTTCTGTGATCTCCCAAAAACTGTGAACCCTTATCAAATGCCTATTAGCTACTGCAAGGTTCCATATACCTGATCCTCTCTGAATATTAGGCCAATTAATATGTTCCCTCACTGTCTAGGGCATATTATATTTCCTTTCCCATATACGCTTCCATAAGGCCGAACCTCCTTGTAACCATCTCCACCACATTTTTTCTTCCATTACCTGATTAAGGGTAAATGGATCTCTGAGCCCTAAAACCCCTTTTTGTTTTGGAAGTGTAAGTTTATCCCAAGAGATAAGTGACCAATTCTGCTTCTCCTGAGCCCCTTGCTAGAGGAATTTTTTAAACAAAGTTACCATGTCCACATAATTTTTCTTCGGAGCTGCCATACTCGACAGATGATATATAGGAATAGCTTGAAGGAAAGATCTTAAAATAATAACTCGACTGGGAGTATTAAGTTCCCGAAAAGACCAATTCAACATTCATTTTTGAATTATGGTTATAAGAGCTTTCCATCCACTAGATTTCAGGGAATTTTCAGACAGCAACATACCAAGATATTTCGAGGGCAAAGTCCCCATGCTAAACCCTAGAGTCCTGGTAAGAAACCTTTTGGATTGGGGAGTAGTATTAAAAAATAAAACATTTGATTTGTATTTATTAATTTGAGTACCCGAAGCATCCATAAACAACTTCAAGATATCCAAAATAGCTTTACATTGAAAGAGAGTGGCTTGATAGAACAACATTATATCATCAACAAATTGTTGATGAGACAATGTAAGATCAGGTCCCCAAAGCTTTAGTCCTTTGAAAACACCTTCTTGAACTTTTTGCTTAATAAATCTACCCAATCCTTTAGCAGCTATAATAAACAGGAAGCGAGGTATGGGATCACCCTATCTGAGACCACGAGAAACGTTAAAAAAGCAAGAGGGAGACCCATTAATAAGGATAGAGAAATGATAAGTGGTAATAAAATATAAAACCCATTGCACCCATCTTTCATCAAACCCAAAGGAAAGTAAAATCTGCTGCAAATATTTCCAGTTTAGACTATCATAGGCCTTTTCCAAGTCTAACTTAATAAGAATTCCTTTAGATTTAAGATTGAAGGGAATGAATGGCCTCCTGAGCAGTGACAATCCCATCTAAAATTTGTCTACCTTTAACAAACCCTGTTTGCTCCAGAGAGATAAGGGCTGGTAGGATTGGTTTAAAGCGATTCACCATGATGGTAGAAATAATTTTATAAATAACATTACATAAAGCAATAGGAAGAAACCCAAAAGGAGTATCAAGCTTATCTTGTTTGGGAATCAAGGTAAGAAAGGTGTAATCTAGCCCTGGAAATACCTCACGAGTTATACTAGACTCCACAACTATCTCGACAATATCATTCCCTAAGAAATTCCATGAGGCTTGGTAGAATTCTGCTGTGTAACCATCAGGTTCAGGCACTTTATTCTTAGGCAGCCCCTTAACTATCTATTCCACCTCTACCATTGTGATTTCCCTAAGCAGTGCTAAGTTTTGCTCCCTACTAAAAACAACTGGAATGAATTACTTTATCCGATCAATTGTAGCTGACCTAATCAGATTTGGCTCTGTAATAATTCCTTTAAAATGGTTTACCAAATCCCTTTCTAGATCATGATGCTCAAACAAGTGATTACCTCCCGATTCTTTAAGTGAGAAAATCCTATTATGTTGAAGTTGTTGTACCATAGCTTTATGAAAAAAACTAGAGTTTTTTGCCCCTTCATGAAGCCATTGAATTCTAGATTTTTGTTTCCATAATATTTCTTCCTGAATTTTGCGCTCCTCTAGCTTATTAAGAAGCATTCCGTCTTCTTTAATTAAATCCTCTGTTATCCCCATTAAAATCATTTGTTGTTGTATTTGTTGAATATGACCCTGGAGTTTGTCCTTCTCCTTATGAATATTACCAAATTCTATTTTATTCCATTTTTTAATTTTTTTCTTGAGCTCCTTTAGTTTCAGTTGGAATGTAGGCATTCAATTTCTTCCTCTCAATCGTCTCTCCTTCCACCAAATATGAAATTTTAGCATAAAGGCAGGATCTTTGAGCCATAAACATTCAAATCTGAATGACCACTCCTTTTGCTATTGTTTCATATCCACTTCCAATCGGATTGGCCAATGATTTGACCCTAAACATGGTAAGATAGCTTCCTCAAAGAAAAGATCCAAACCCACAAAATATTCTGAAACTAGAAACTAATCAAGAAATGAAGAAATTTGGTGTATTCCCCCCCCCTTCTATTATTCCACATGAATTTACCATTATTAGTCGAAACATATACTAGTCTAGTGTCTGTAATAAGATCAACAAATTCCTCCATCTCTTGATTATACCTGCCAATTCCCCCCTTTCGTTCATCTGCACTAGCCACCATATTGAAATCCCCTCCAACCACCCTATATTTATCCAGATTATTAATTTAATATTTCTAAAGCTTGTAAAGAAAGCTTGTTTATCTCCTGGAATAGTAGGACCATAAACTGAAGATACTGAAAACCATTCCTTTGTTCCTATTAATATAACTCTTCCCATTAAGATCCGACGCAAAACAATCCAATCACTCACCAACACTTCTGCTGGGTTCCATAAGATTGCTATACGCCCCGCACTCCTATTAGCATCTAATGCCATCACTTCATACCGTGGTTTAAGTCTACTGATAATTTCTTCTAGGAATTCCCTAGACACTTTAGTTTCCTGAAGAAGAATGAGTTGAGGTTTTTATTTTGTCAGCCTTTATAGAAAATATCTATGTTTGCCTTTACTATTAAGTCCCCTTATATTCCAGGAGATGACTATCATTAAGTAATTTTATTTTGTCTCTGGAACACCGTTGAGATCGGTACTATATGTCTAGAGTTAACCAACATTTCCCCAACCATTTTAATGTATTATTGCAAGATATTCCTCCCTCTTTTCTTCCCTATTTTTGTCTTCAAAGATACCTCTTGGACTACCTTTTGAGGTATGGATTGCTGAGACGATTTTTGACTAGCTAATTCCACTTCTCTTCTTGCCTATATTGTTAGATATTGCTCAAAGGTCTCCTTTTATAACACTTTCTGGTCTTCAGGGATGAACCTATCATCCAAATTTTTCCATTCTTGCAATAATTGCTTCATGAGAAGTTCCTCCTTACTAAGTTCATCCTTCATAATATCTATCTCCATTTCTACCTATTCCCTACTGTCTTGTTGTTCCACATGATCAGAACCTTCTAAGGGAGCTTTCCTCTTAGCCTTTACCTGTTTTGCAGAAAAAATAGGTTGTATCTCCTCATTCATTAATTATACATCTTGTTCCTCCTCAACTTGCTCTTGTAATACTTCATACCTCTTTTTACTTTTCCATTGAGATTTTTCCTGAGTTTGAGGATTTCCTTGCTCTCTCCCTTGTCTTTTTTTACTAGTAACCATCCTAAACCCTTCATCCTTATCTTCTTCTACCTCTATTACTAGATTCTTTAGATTTTTGTCAGGGTTATTTAAAGGGCATGTTTTATACGAATGGCCATACTCATGACATCTTCTGCACCAAAACGGAATATGTTCATAATCTAAAAATTGCTGCCAAACTTCTCCAGCAGATTCTAATTCAATTGATTTAGGAAGAGGTTCTTTTATATTCATATAAACACATATCATGGCAAAGGACGTATACCTACCTCTTCTAGTAGTTTCTGCAATCTTAACAAATCGACCCAACTATTTCCCCATACCTTCTAGAATTTACGGATCCCAAAAATCCATGGGTAATGCGAACAGATGGACCCACACCAGGGCCGAGAGGAACTACTCCCAATCAAGATTATAACATTCTTCCCAATGTCTTAGAAATAGGCCCACATTTTGATAAAAGTATGGTCCCCTTTCAAAAAACCTTTCATTGTCTAATAAATTAGTAAAAATAACAATAAAAAAACCTCTTCCACCAAATTTGACATCTATATGCCCCTTCGGCTGCCACTTAATGTCAATCCATTTAAGTAAATCTTTCTCAGTAGGCCAAATTCCAATAAAATTGCAAATAAGAGCATGATATTTCATATAACCTCTATAATGATCTAAATTATTCGCAGGAATTATAAAATGAGTTTTTTTAGAAGCTTTAGGCAGACACCGACCCCTTTGTTGTGCCTACCATTGAGCCCCCAGAACCAGTCCAGCATTAGGGCTCGCAGCTTTAGCTTGTCCGAAATTCTTTATGCTATTGTAACTTGACATGACATTCCTGTAGGAGGGGATCTCTCCCCCCCTCACTTTGCAACCATCATTTTAGGCCAGAGCCAACTAACCTTGCCTCTCTCCACTGATATTTCTGATAGGGCCTGCTAGCAAATGCTAAAACAACACCATTCTCCAAAAACCCTAGCTAGTACACTCTCCTCTCCCCAAATGAATTTAATATTTATTTTAATTACATATATGTAAAATAAATATTTAAAAGGAAAAACCATATTGTATGGAAATATTTCCAAGTGCAAGTTGTAATATTTGAAAATGTTGATGTAGTTTTATTATAATTTTTTTTATCATACCTTGTAAAAAACATCATTAAATATAATATTAATATTAAAAGATTAACATTCATATTAATATTATTAGATCTATTATTAATGATATATATTAATATATTATGATATATATTAAGTCTATATATATGTGGGAGGGAAGAACAAAGACATAGGGTAATAGAGGAGGAGAGAGAGAGAGGGAGTGACAAGGGAGAGATGGAGAGAGAGGGATGTAAGAGGAAAGAAAAAGAGAGAAAGGTGGAGTGACAGAGGGAGGGATATATATATATATACGCTTTTTTATTTTTATATATATATATATATATATATATATATATATATATATATATATATATATATATATATATATATATATATATACGGAGGGGGAAGAGAGGGGAGAATATTTCTTGCACTAGAGGAATTTATTTTAGTGTAGATGGTGATTTCTACTCATATTTGATTGCTTGCACTAGATGCATTGATTTTAGTGTAGATTTTGGTTTTTAATCCTATATGATTTCTTGCATCACATGCATTGATTTCAGTGTAGTTTTTGTTTCTAATCCTATTTGATTTCTTGCATTAGATGCATTAATTTCATTGTAGATGTTTATTTATTATTGATTTAGTTGAATGTATGATGGTACATTAATATTAAATTGATTGGATTAACAATGTGCATTTATTTCAGTGTAACTACAAAAAATTTATTGACAATGTGCATTGGTTTCAGTGTAACTACAAAAAATTATTGACAATGTGCATTGATTTTTGTGTTATAGTAATTCAGCCTATTAATATTAGAGAGCTAGAGAGACAAGGCACACTGCTTACTACAATAGCTCGAGTTAAATATTTGAATGGTTTATGATTTCAACTAGCCTTTTCATATAATAAATATGAAAATATGGAAAAACTAATAGTGTCACTAATAATATGTCAAAAGTCATGACGCTATGGAGTTAGAGGGACACTATTAAGAATTAATTAGTTGTCAAACGTTGTGATACCTAAAATTTCAAGAGTTATCTTGACGCAGTAAATTATTAAAACTACTCTTAGAGATAAATTTAGTAATACTTAGAGGAAAAATATTAAGAATTAATTAGTTTTCAAATGTTGTGATACCTAAAATTAAATTAAATAGATGTGCAATATCAATCTTCCTACAAACTATTGGCAAGATTGTCACCCTTATTCATCACCAACTAATTAGTAACATACAATTACATACACTTATAGAAATTTAAAAAAAAAAAAATTGTAACATTCACATATAATAGCATCGAAATCCAAACACATAAGCACACACCACTCAAAAAAATCCAAGGATAAATGCACAAACCATTCAAGGGAAGAAACATAGACTAAATTAAAGAGGAGAATGATATGGTCATGCCAAGCAAAGAAAGTATTGAAATTTAATGACTAAAAGGTTTCCTTCAAACCCAACCAAGTTTTAATTTCACCTTATCAATCTCATTCAGTTAAATGCCCTTTCCCATAAACTTACATTCAACATATAGAATTTTGGAAATGAAATTTCCAGATTAAAACACATGGGACTCTCAACACATGCTGAAAATAAATATGGACATAACCAGACTAGCAACACATAAAAAAATACACATATTTTTGGTCAACTAGGCCTGGGCAAAACCCCTTCAATCCTCTCCAGGGAAAACCTATTAGAGAGCTCCTCAAATTTATTTATTGTTCAAGTTCAAGAAAAATACATTTGCAGACAAAACAAAATAGTAGAATACAACTTATCTCTTCAACCCAAAACTCCTTGAAAATTTTTCGCACTTTGCCTCGATTCCATGCCCACTTGAAGCTGGAAAAGGTATTGTATGGATGTGGTCTGTACTGTAATAATTTCGTACGGACTGTAAAATTGTTTTTCCAATTTATTTTTTTGCTCAAAACATTCTCTCCAACTGCATGCAGCTCACAAAATTAAATGTTGTTCAGAAAATACCTTCTGTAGTCTTCTATTCCTTGATTTCTGTGCCTAGATTTGTCCAAAAATCACTCCTTCAGCTTGTTGCTACAAATTTCTCTTTCAGAACATTTCTCCAACTCCCAGGCTCCTTTCTCCAATCTTCTCATGAAGAATGAATGAAACACAATCTATCTTTTCTTTTCCCCCTTTTGTTTCCCTAAATTAATTTTGGACAACCCTAAGATCTAATGGCTCAGATTCATTTAGACCAAGGGATTAGAATAAATATGCATTTAATTCTCACTTTCTATTTTTTAATTCAACCATTAAATAATGCATCCACATTGTACTTTATTTCTAAATTCACTTTTCACATTATAATTTAACATTGAATTTACCACTTATAAAGTCACTTTCACTTTATAATTTAATATTAACTTTACCACATATAAAGTCACTTTCACTTTATAGCTCAATATTGACTTTACCACTTATAAAGTCACTTTCACTTTATAAAGTAACACTTAATAAAATAATTAACTTGGACACTTTTCCCTAGGTAGAGACTAACCCATGGGAAACCACTTGTTGAAGGTACATTAAAAATCAACACTCCCTCTTACCAAGGAGAGTGTTTCTCACCACACCCATCTTGTCCCTGAAATGGACATGCTTGCCTCTTGGCGAGGATTTCGTGAGAACATCGGCCACATGTTCATCTGTCAATATATACTCCAGCTTTACTACCCCCTTCTGAACATAGTCCTTGATGAAATCATATTTGATGTCATTGTGTTTTGACTTGTCATGAAACATTGGATTCTCCGCGAGTTTAATGAAAATCAAATTATCACAGTGAATAACCCTCATTCTCAACTCCTAATGAAATATGCCATAAAATAACTTACAAAGCCAAATGACCTCACAAATAGCCTCACTAGTAGCCATATAATCATCCTAAGAAGAGCTCAAAGCAACTGAATTTTGATTTCTGCTAAACCAGGACACAACTTTCGAACCCAATCCAAAGCAACACCTTGAAGTTCTTTTCCTGTCAGAAGCACACCCTACCCAATATGAATCTGTGTAACCTACCAACCTCACTCCATCTCCCCACATATAGTCCAGACCAAATCAACAGTCCCCTGAAAGTAGCGAAGAATGTTCTTTGCAAATACCCAGTGCACCCACCTAGGCTCAATCATGAACTGGCTAAGTGTGTTCACTACAAATCATATATCTGGCCTAGTGTTGACCGAATACATCAAGGACCCAATAAGTTTCCTATATAATGTGGGATCCACAAAAATAGAATCTGAACCATGAAGGTTCTTCCAGTTGGTGATCATAGGTGTAGACATGGGTCTACAGCCTGCCATGTGAAATATTCTCAACACATCCACACAATACTGCCCCTGCCCCAGAAATATATGCCCCTCCTACTGTCATGCCTCAAGCCCCAGAAAATAATGCATAATCCCAATGTAATTCATCTCAAACTCCATAGCAAGATCCTCCTTGCAACCAGTAATTAGTTTCTCAACCCAAGTAATGAACAAGTCATCAACATATAGAAAAAGAATGAGAAATGCATCCCCGACAACAATGTAGTATAGGTTCGGATCCACATCACTATTCATGAAACCCATCTATTGCAAGTAAGTATCAATCCTTAAATACCAATCTCCCAAATCTTTATGATGTCAGTAGAGTGCTCGCCTCAACTGTCATACATGGGTCTCCCGCACAAGTACCTCAAAGCCTAATGGTTGCTCAACATACACCTCCTCCTATATAAATCCATTCAGAAATGCAGTCTTCACATCCATCTGATGGATCTACCAACCCAATTCTACAACAATAGAAATAAGGGACCGGATACAAGTGTACTGAGCTACAGGAGTGAAGGTCTGATCATAGTCAACTCCCTCCAACTGTGAGAGCCCTATAGCCACAAACCCCACCTTGAACTTCTCAATGTTGCCATCCGCAACAGGCTTGATCTTATAGAGCCACTTGGAAGTCACAACTTCCTTGCCCTCAATCCTAGGCACCACCTCCCAGACATTTTTCTTAGTGATAGAGGCATACTCCTCCACCATAGCCTCTATCCATACATCTTGGGTGGCAGGATCCCCATAGCTAGTAGGCTCAGATTTAATAATGCTAGTAGCCTTGGCTACATAACTGCAAAACTGCTCAGGAAGCACACTCTCCCTATTCACCCTCTTAGATGGACCACTAGAACCCACTTCCTTCAAGCTATCTTGAAGCCACTTGGGCCTTCTCTTCCCTAAAGAAGCTTCCCCATAGGGAACCTCATCCTCAACCCCCCAGTCTAGTGAACATGAAGGTCTACCAACTGACCTTGGTGTGCTTGTACCAACACCTTTCCTTGAATAACATGTGCTTGAGTTAGCTAAAGTACCATGTGAACTCTGTACCAATGGATTCCCTAAATAAGTGCTCGGTGAATTCACCATTGGTGTCCTAGATGTCACCAACCCTAAAGTACCTCCTCTACCAGTCAATTCAGAACCTTGAGCCGATGCTCCCTGTACCTAACCTCCCTGCTGATAAGAAGTTTTTGAATCTCTCTCATCATACTCCCGCGATCTCTGACAGGCCCTCTCCTCCTCAGACTTCACATCCCTCTTAATCACCACTCTTCGTTTAAAAGGAATGGAGATCCGATAGTCCTTCTAAGTATTGTTGTAACCCATAAAGATACCCTTCTCTACCATGGGTTACAAGTTCAAACTTTTCTCCTTGGGGATATAATAATATGTGAGAAATCCAAAGATATGAATATGTCCCACATTATGCTTCTATCCAGTGAAATCCTCCTCCAGAGTCATATTCCCCAATACTCTGTGAGGACTTCTGTTTTGAAGATAAACAACATTATTCCAGGCCTTAGCCCACAAAAACAAAGGCAACCCTTAATCATGAATCATCGCTCTTGCAACCCCAACAATAGCTCTATTATTCCATTTAGACACCCCATTATTTTAAGGGTTTTAAGGAATCATGAATTCTCTCCTAATGCCCTCTTGTGCACGCAAGTCAAAAAACCCACCATCGGTGTACTCACCACCATTGTATGACCTCAATACTTGAATCTTCCTACCTATCTGATTTTCCCCAAGAGTTTTGAACTTTTTAAAGTGACTAAATACCTCACCCTTGGTCTTCAAGAAATATATCTCAGTCCTCCTAGAGTAGTCATCAATGAATATAACATAATACTCATAACCACCCAAAGACACATGAGACATATGACCACTAACATCAGTTTGAATAAAGTCTAGTATACCTGCACATCTATTGTCGCTTAGTGTTATAGGTCAATTTGGGCATAATCCCCCATGACTTGGTCAAACTGGACATCATCCCCAGGACCAATGAAATAGGGTCTATCATCCCCTTACCTTTCAGTTTCTATATGCCCTAAGATAAGAAAATTTCATTCATGGCTTCTATTGGGGATTTATAAGGTTTGAAGTATATGTTATATCACTTATGAGCTCACTAAAGCTGCCTCTAAAGGGACTAACTACATTGCATATGCATCATCCTCCAATCAAGGGTTCACTGAAATGCACTTCTCGACATTCAAGAGTGTGTTGGTCACATGGGAGCAGAATTCTCATTGTTCCGGGAATCTCCACATGGCTAGTGCCTTCTAGAAGAGTCCATATGTGTCAACCTTCAAATCCAAGTGTCCATATAACACCTCTGAACTTGGGAACATGTATTTCCTATTACTATAAATTCATTCAGTGAGAAGCTACCATCAGTTTCCCTTTAAATTGAGCACAGATCCTAGTGCTAGGGAAGGAAGAATTTTGGTAAAGAAAGGTTCTTGGATTCTCATTTTAAAGAGCGAAAGTACTGATATGCTCCTAGTGTGATGTTGTATACAATGAGGCTGGGATGAAGCTGGAGTTGGTGGCATCAAATGGATCAGTGGTTGTAAGCTCCCCCTTATACTCTTTAATAAAGATAGTTGTTCATTTTCCCATATATGTATATGTTTATGTTTCTATCTCTCATGCAATGGATTCTTGAATGATATATATGTTTCACATCTAATCGATTTGAGTGATTAATATAAGTAGGCTAATGTATGTCGCAATTTGTTTTTTGTTCTTTTTTATTCTTGCAAGAATCAATCTAGCGATCTAAGTTTGATTGAAGGCGGGAGTAAAAGCTATAGAAGGAGAAGGAGAAGAGCTTGGATTACAAGTAGGTTCTTCTATCATTCAGTGTGTCTTCTTATTTTAGAGAAAGTGTTAGCAAAGTATTTCATCTGTTGTTCTAAGTTCATAGCACCACACTAACAGAATTTGATTTATACGTAGATCATAATTTTGCATAAAAAATTGGCGACTCCACTGGGGATCGAATGTCTCATTCCTGGTGTTTTTTCCTCTGCTAATCCTCATCAGTAGAATCTAATTTCAGTTATTATACTTTTTAATGAAAAAATTGCATTAGAAGTGTGTTCTATAGCTTTAATTTTCAATCACTGTTGTGCCTAACGCATTGTTGGTCAAGGCACAACTCACTACAGTGCACTGTCTCCCACTTAGGGGTGCATTGCAACACACTTTCTCCCCTTAGAGACTATGTTGCCCCATTAGCCAACAAAATTCCATTCAGATTTTTCATTTCTATCATTCTCAACCATTTTTTTGTTGTATTCTCAATTGTCTGATACCTCTTAAAGACCAGTGAAATTACCTTATTCTTCCTCCTTTGAAAAGTAAATTTGTTCAATGTCTCTTTAAGTGTTTTTATTTATCATTGGAAAATGAAATTCAAAGTATTTTATTTCTACATTAGATCCATTTGTTTTCATAAAGGAAATTGTCGCTTCATTCTTCATTTCCTGTAGGAAAAATTGTAGTTTCATTCTTCATTTTTCCTAAAAGAGAAACTGTTGTTAAATTCCTCATTTCTGACAGAAGAAAACATTTGTTTTTGTTGATTTGATGCATATAGTTTCCTTTCTTGCATTAACATTAAGGGAGATGAAAAGAAAAACATGCATGTGCATATAGTGAATTGTGTATGTTTCATAGGAACAAGTTAGGAAGACTGCATTTTAGTTTGTGTGATTTGTTTTTTTCTATAAAAACTGATTGCTATTTCCCTTAGTAGCTAGGAATTTCATTGAAAAAGCTAAAATCGAAAATTTTGTTTATCATTTTAGTTTGCATTTTTAGGAATTTCCATCACATCACGCGGTGAAACTCAAAGGAAAACTTTCTAAACAAGGTAAGCTTAAAATTTACATCAATTTACCTAAGAAATCATTGGAACCATAATGATAACGTTTAGAAGGTCTAGGCTAGAGACGTGTTCTGGCACCGTTAAACATAGAAAATCTGTCGTTAACTTGTTTGCGATGCGTTTCGAGTGTGATACCTCACTCCATGTACATAAGTATATCGGTGTTCATCCACGTACCTTCGGGTATTTCAGGCGGTGTTCTAGTACAAAAAGTATAAGGGGGTGCTCTCACTGTGTAGTTTCACATTAGACAATGTTAATACGGACTTGGGCCTCCACGTACCTTCAGGTATATTTGGGAGGACAAATTTAGGTTTCTATCCATCCATAGTGAACTATGTAGGCCACCTTATAACTTATGATACACTGAACATAGCATTTGGGGAGATTTCCTGCCTCTACTTCTTGGTTCGCCAAGAGGTATTATGCAGTTCCCAATTACTTGGTAAAATTTTTGCCTAGAATTACCCTTTTATTTTATTTATTTGTTTTTGGTCATAAAATAAATCAGTCATCGTGGAAGAATAACACCCCTTTCCCCATCGTTCATGTAGAATAGCACTGAAACCACCTTTACCTAACTAATTCATTTCTGGTCGGCGAAGGCAACATTGCTCTATCGAAACTAATACTATCAGTAACTCTGGTGCGACATCATCCTCAGTTATACCATAGTTGGCACAAGTTGTTTCTAAAAATCCTGGTTCATCTACTGTTGTCGAGACGGAGTCCTCACATCTACCTGTGGTCATGATCCATCCAATCAGTGAGACCATAACTCCTGAACCTGACGTTGTTCAACTGGAAGTTGATCCAAAACCTGTCACTGTTTTGATAGAACATATGAATCCCGAAGTCTAATGACCAGAATTTGTTCCTGTATCGGTCACCCGATAATCTATTGTAGCCATTGAGTCTCCCATATCACACAGTCAACCTCTTGAAATATATTTTGGGCCTAACGAAAAAATCCTTCCACCTGGTTTAATTTCGATTGAAGAAATACCACAAGATGAAACACCTTTAACTCCAACTCATTTTGGGGTAGATATTTAACTGTACGAGTCTTTTCCTCAATCACCTTACTCTGATTTTGTTGATCATGTGTCTATTCAAGTTCCCGTAGATCCAACAGGTATACATTTGGTCTAATAACCATTCCTGAGCCAACACCTTCAAATGGACCGTCTATTACAGTTGTAACACCACCCGCCCTTGCTACCCCATCGATGTTCACAACTTCACCAGAGTCACATTTATATGGTGGCCCTTCCATCCAACCTAGTTACCAATATTTATCTGGAGCCTTCTCTCGGCATCATCAAACCCATGGACTTCATAAATGTCATCGTCTGGTATTCTAAATGGTAGATCTATAGTGAGTACTTAACGGCTTGATCCTTTATATACATCATCAAGGCAATATCAAGTTGGTCCATATGGGTATATTACATCCAGTACAATTTCAACTAGAGTCCCTACATTTGTAGAACAATGTTTCCCATATTATTATACTCCTCATGCTGGGGGGCAGCCTATGGTCACCCATTTTGACAATACATATCGGAATGAATGTTTGTTAGTGGCAGCCCAGTCTACCCATCCAACCACAAACGGTTGTACACTCTTATCAACCGGTTCAACCTGTTGCACCCACATCAACCCCACTTGTTAATACATCCTTACCCCTGTTACAGGCTCAAACTGTTGTACCTCAACTGTCTCAGGCAAGTCCTTCAACCCAATACTCTCATGTATTGGGCCCTCAGACTCCAACTCCTTCGACTGGTTTACAACAACCACCTGTATCCATAATCATTTATTCACAAGCTAGGTTACCATATTATGGGATGTTGCAGCTCCAACCAGGTTATACCTATCGACAACTAAATCCAAGATATCGTTGTTTGGGTTATAATGTTGGTGGATAGACCCCTTAGCAGCCACAAGCACAAATTCCACAACCTTCATTCCAACAAGTAGCGTACCTATGTTTTGGTCAACAGAATCCTTAAGAGTTTTCTTTTCAAAACAACCACTATCTGGGTTACTAGCAACAGATTCCTTATGTTGATGCTCAAAAGCCTGTTGCCCAAGAAATTCCATCATACCTTGACTATGCTCAACCCGACATAAATCGACACTTGCACTTTGTTGCAAATTTAGAGTTTCCAGACTTAAACCATCTCACCAATGATCCAATCAACTATGATCCTTGGTGGCTGGTGATACCTCATAAATTACCCTCGGATGTTCCTAAATTCAATGGAAACATTGGGTAATACCCATCGAATCATGTCATGACTTATCATTTGTGGTGTTCATCAAACTCCCTAAATGACGACTTTGTTCGAATAAATATTTTCCAGCGTATGCTCACTGGTTTGGCTACGAAATGGTACATTGAGTTACCAAGAGATTCATTTGATAATTTAATTTCCCTAGCTACTATATTTTTTACCCACTTCCAGTTACCGATACAATATGAAACTGGAATGGAACTCTTGACTAATTTTAAACAAACTAATGCTACTCACATTTTTGATCATATTCATGAGTGTCATCATCATCGTAGAATGGTTAAGACATTTTTTCCTGATAAGCTCCTTGCTGAGTATTAAGTCCCTATTACCATATATAACTGAGGATGTGACTAAGGGTGGCATCGTCACTAAAGAGCAGGTCATTGATCATGCTCAATATTTAGACTTGATTTACACTAAGTCTGGCACGCTCTACGAGAAAATTACCAACGTGTCACGATCTAATTTTAATTTTCCTACACCATCTAAGGACTCTCATGTTAGAGACGGTATGGTCGATACTACAAGCACACATCACTTTAATACATTTGATCCCATGTCTTCTTTTGAAATAAATTCCATGTCATATGACAAGGGAAAAAGCGACAAGCAACTCGGAAGTAAGAAAAAGGGGAAATCAAATAAAAAGAAAACTTCTACCCCGTAGGAAAGATCATCTGATCAGTCGACTGGAAATTGGAAACCTTGTTACCCTTGCACAATCTGTAATGAGGAACACTTTGTTTGAGACTATCCTCACCACACCGAAGTACAAAATTAGTTAAGATCTCGCATGCATCTGTAGTGTTCACAGATCCATTTTTGAATCCGAACACAAATTTGGTTGCTACGGATCCAGCTTCTAGTTCCCAAGTGCTTATGCTGTCTGTCATGAATCCATTGACTGATGTTTTGGTGTCAATGTGTAATAAAGACCACGGTAGTCAGACTACTGATCAACCTACTACCTTGACCAGGAATCCGTCTACGAGTAAAATACTGCCAACTACTATTCCTGAATTAACAATCAAGCCGTTGAAGGGAGTCGTTCATAAATCGACATTTAATCCTTGAGCTTGAGCTGCCCAAAATTATAATATAGTTGAAGACTTTGTTCAATCCCCTTCACCTATGTCAGCACTTGAGGTGCTTGAAAATTTTCCCTCCCAGAAGCAGGCTTTGTTGTCGGCAATTGGTGGAATTGATCCGACAGATTCCAATCTCATAGTCTTTAATCATATGGGTTATGTTCCACAATTACCATCAGAATTGGAATTTTCCATCCAAATAAATGTTCTCAATCACCTTGTTCATTGTACTATTATTGATGAGGGAGCATCTACGTGCACTGTCTCTAAACTGCTAGAAGTCACTTAGCTTGCCACGCATATCTCAATCACCTACGATGTTGAAATATTTCGAAGAACATACATATAAGCGTTGTGGTATTATCAATAACCTGCATGTGGAACTAGGGGGAAAAAATAAATGTTGAAGTTTAGGTCGCTGATTGACCCCTTGATTAAAACATTTTACTCGGAAGGCCATGGGTATTTGTTATGACTGCGATCGTCTCTACATATTTTAGAATGATCACCATTCTACATAAAGGTGTCATCAAAGTCATCAATCAACTACACTTCTTTTCCTCCAATTCCCAAGTAACTGGAAGTGTTCCATTAGTTCACAGACCCAAACTCGCACTTTAGAACATTGGTGTAAGACTCTTAAAAAATTCCACTCTCATAGGAACCTTTTCATTACCGCCACCTGCGACGTCGGCAAAAATTGCAATTATAGAGACCTACTACATGATATCTTCCACTCCATCTAGCTTAAGGAATATTACGGTGATTCTGAAGTTGTTAATTTGGATGAATTTCTGTCGCCCAGCCTAATTGAGCTAGCATAACAATAAATCTACGTGGCTTGGGCGGTGAATCCAAAATCATCATCGTCGGTCATTTGGGTTGTTCATTCATTATATTTTGGTACTCCATTTGATCCTTTTTCCTCAAATTTCTTGAAAGATGAGAATATTGTGGAATCCATGATTCCAAAAGGAGAATCATGGGAAGATCATCATCATTGCTCCTATCTTTAGGATTACAAAGAAGATAATATTATTGAACTATATCACTTAACGATCAAAACATTCTTTTCGAAATATATTCCCATTAATTCAATCAAATCTGAGCGAAACTTATCATATATTGAAGAAACCCAGCATTGTAGAAAAAATTCATGTCGGCAAGTCTTGTTCTCCATCAAAACACAAAACATATCGCTCTCTCTTTCGTGAATTTTGTGATGTATTTTCTTGGTCTTATGATGAAATTCTAGGTATAGATACTAGTATCTTTGAACACAGTATTAATATGTACCTTGATGTTAAACTCCTATGTCAATGCCTTAGTCCTGTTCATCTAAAGAAGGCCGCTGCCATTAAAGCATAAATTGAAATTTTTTTGCATGCTAGTTTTATATACCCTGTTCCACTAACTGAGTGGGTTTCCAGCATTGTACCTATTATCATGTGTCTATTCAAGTTCCCGTAGATCCAATCAGATATAAATTTGGTCTAATAACCATTCCTGAGCCAACACCTTCAACTGGACCATCTATTACAGTTTTAACACCACCCACTCTTGCTACCCCGTTGATGTTCACAACTTCACTAGAGTCACATTTATATGGTGGACCTTCCATCCAACCTGGTTAACAATATTTATCTGGAACCTTGTCTGGGCATCATCAAACCCATGGACTTCATAAATGTCATCATCTGGTATTCTAACTAGTAAATCTATAGTGAGTACTTAACGGCTTGATCCTTTATATACATCATCAAGACAATATCAAGTTGGTCCATATGGGTATATTACATCCAGTACAATTTCAACTAGACTCCCTATATTTGTGGAAAAATATTTCCCATATTATTATACTCCTCATGCTGGGGGGCAGCCTATGGTCACCCATTTTGACAATACATATCGGAATGAATGTTTGTTAGTGGCAGCCCAGTCTACCCATCCAACCACAAACGGTTGTAAACTCCTATCAACCGGTTCAACCTGTTGCACCCACATCAACCCCGCTTGTTAATACATCCTTACCCCTATTACAGGCTCAAACTGTTGTACCTCAACTGTCTCAGGCAGGTCCTTCAACCCAATACCCTCATGTATTGGGCCCTCAGACTCCAACTCCTTCGGCTGGTTTACAACAACCACCTGTATCCATAATCATTTATTCACAAGCTAGGTTACCATATTATGGGATGTTTAAGCTCCAACCAGGTTATACCTATCGACAAATAAATCCAAGATATCGTTGTTTGGGTTATAATGTTGGTGGATAGACCCCTTGGCAGCCACAAGCACAAGATCCACAACCTTCATTCCAATAAGTAGCGTACCCAGGTTTTGGTCAACAGAATCCTCAAGCGTTTTATTTTCAAAACAATCACTATCTGGGTTACTAGCAACAGATTCCTTATGTTGATGCTCAAAAGCCTATTTCCCAAGAAATTCCATCATACCCTGGCTATGCTCAACCCGACATAAATCGACACTTGCGCTTTGTTGCAACTTTAGAGTTGCCAGACTTAAACCGTCTCACCAATGATCCAATCAACTATGATCCTTGGTGGCTGGTGATACCTCATAAATTACCCTTGGATATTCCTAAATTCAATGGAAACGTTGGGTAATACCCGTCGAATCATGTCATGACTTATCATTTGTGGTGTTCATCAAACTCCCTAAATGACGACTCTGTTCAACTAAATATTTTCCAGCGTATGCTCACTGGTTCAGCTACGAAATGGTACATTGAGTTACCAAGAGCTTCATTTGATAATTTCACTTCCCTAGCTACTATATTTTTTACCCACTTCCAGTTACCGATACAATATGAAACTGGAATGGAACTCTTGACTAATTTTAAACAAACTAATGCTACTCACATTTTTGATCATATTCATGAGTGCCATCATCATCGTAGAATGGTTAAGACATTTTTTCCTGATAAGCTCCTTGCTGAGTGGTTCATTAAGTCCCTGTTACCATATATAATTGAGGATGTGGCTAAGGGTGGCAATTGTTGAGCCTCAAAATTGTGCTTTCTTTCATTCCATTTTACCTCATTTTCCTTTGTCCATTGCTATCCTAGACCCAGTTGATCAATGAATATAGTTAAAATTACTTTTAGAATGATTTACATGACTGACTTGCTAAGTTTTGTGATTTTTGCCATTGTAAAGCATTTTGACCGGAACTAGCTGCAGAATGCAGACATTCCGTAGCTAACCGGCGATTCTGCAGTTGTCTTCACATTTGAGTATGTTCCAGGTGGCCTCTCAAGAAAAACCGCATATGGGCATAATCCACGTCATGTCTACATGGTTCGTTGCTCATCATGGAGGAAGAAACGAATTCTAGGTATGGTTTTGGAACGTGGGAACACATTTAGGAAGGAAGACTTCTATTAGGACTGTCTCAGTCCAGATGTCTTTTCCCTTTTCACGCAGCCACTTCAAGAGTCCTAATGTGATTCCGATAAGGAAAGACAATGTTCCTGAAATTGTTGCAAGTCTTGTTATTTACATTTGTTATATAAACACTTGGGAAACCGAGAGCTAGGCTAGATTTTATGCTAGATTTTGTTCTAGATTTTGCTTAGATCCTGTGCTACATTTCTGAAGACGCAGAGTGCTCTGTTCAAGTTATTTCACTTTTAATGAAGCAGACAGTGTTGTTTTGAAAGCGTTGATTTGATTTGGAGTTAGATTCCGTCAGGTGTTAGAGGGCCCCTGCCTCTTGCACGGATTTATTTGCGTAATTTAGATAAGTATTCTAGCTGCCTTTACGTTTCTGAAGTTGAATTTGTAGTTGTTTTTATTAGCTACTATAGTTATACTCATTCTAACTCTTCCAAAAGAAGAAGCTCTTCCAAAAGATTATAATGATGAATGGGAAATGGCTATAGTATTGTAGGATTAGAAGTTGAATCCGTAGTTTCTTTTATCAGTTACTGTAGTTATACTCATTCTAACTCTTCCAAAAGAAGAAGCTCTTCCAAAAGATTATAATGATGAATGGGAAATGGCTATAGTATTGTAGGATTTAATTGTAATTTTTGTTGTTCACTATCACAGTTACACTTGTTCCAAACACTCTTCCATAAGAAGAAACTCTTCCAAGAAATTTTTAAGATGTCCAAGACATAACCATGATAATGAATGTTTTAGTTGTGTGTTTTCACTAAGTACCATAGTTGTTATTGCTCTTAAACGCTTGTCCAAAATATCATAATGATGAGTGGGAGATGGCTATGATATCTTAGTTTTTCATTGCTTTCAGTCTTTATGTTTACATCTGCACTCAATTACACAGTCAGGATTGTTCTAAAAACTCTTCCAAAAGAAGGAAATCTTCCAAAATATCAATAATGATGGACAAACAGACTGTATAATTCCATAGAATAATGCATGATAGTTTAGTTAGGATGCTCCGGAGTTTAATTGCACTTACTTCATGCTCAGTTGTTCTGTTTTAAGTTTGATAATGACTTGTAGTTCAGCATTGTTTTACATTAGTGATATCTTAAGTTCATTCTTAGCTTAACTCATTGCATTTTCACCCCATATTCAGTTGTCATTCACTGCATATTAGACTACTTCAGTTGTTAAACTTAACAAAACAGCCTTCATTATTTACAAACATCTTCTTGTTCTAAAATCTACAATTGATCTATAACCATATGAACAGAAGACACCATCATTTTAAGGCTTGAAGTACCTCTGCAATTTCCTTATCATTTCATAAACAGAGCCCTCCCTCAAAAGACTACTTTGAAAAGAAATCAATAACTCTTGAGTAAGGTTTTGTGACATTCAATTAAATTGTAGAATAGAGTTAGGAATTAGCTTTAGAGTAGAAGATCTTATGATGGTATAAATGTTTTATTCCAAATATGCTTCAACAAATCTCTAATCAAGGATAAAATGTTGCATCATTATAAGTTAGTTGTTTAAACTGTTTAATTAGGAAGATTTGCATACTTAGTTGACCATGTTTCAAGCTCTCTCTCAAATGCCTTTGATGAAAGAATTTGACAAGTTTAGTTTGTGTTTTGAATCATTTTCTTAAAAGTCATTATCAAGCTTTGTTTTTGATTGGTCATAGTTTAGATTTGATTTTGTTTTAAGTATTGCATTTGTATCAGTCATTTGTCATCAACCAATTAGGTTTCACTCTGTTTTTAATCATTAGCTTCCTTCCATTAGCTTTCTAGTCATCTTTCTTGTGAACATAAAATCACCAAAAGACCAAAAACATCATAAATCATCACAAAAGACCAAAAACATCACAAAACACTACACACAACGCATTAAGAAACAAACACCTAGGTACATACAGTACACTTCACTTCAACAGTTTACCAACCCTGGTTGACAATTAAATGAGCTCAATTTAGGAGACTAGATTGAGACCAAACATTTTGGCGCCGTTGCCGGGGAAGTGAAAACTAGGTAACCTTTGTTTCTTAGCATCCAAAAACAATTATATGAGTAGGGAGAGAGATTCAAGGGGAAGATTTATAAGCAGCAGAGGCAGAAGTTTGATTTCTAGAACACCACTTGTTTCATCTAGATCCAGAGCTAGTACACCTTCAACTCAAACCCATCTTCCATCCTCTTCTGATCCTGGACTTCTAGAAGATCTAAGGTCAACTATTCCATTAGAGAAACCTTCCACTTCATCCACTAAACCTGCCATATAATAAGATCTAAAAACTCCTGTTAGGGACACAAACCTTTCCACCTCCACAGGAGAGTCAACCATGGCAGAAGAAGGAGGAGGAGGAGTTTTTAATGGAGAAAACACACTGTTTGGAGGTAGAGGTAGAGGTAGAGGAGAAGGAGGTAGAGGAGAAGGAGGTAGAGGTGCGAATGGAGGAAGAGGTAGAATAGGAAGCTCTTTTGGGTTCCCTATAATTTATGAAGAAACCAATACAACCATGAAAAACATTTCACCCTCTGTCCTTCCAAACTTCTATGGACTTAAAACTGAAGATCTTGAAACTTTCTTATTCGAATTTGAAGTGCTGTGTAGGACTTATGACTACTTACAAGATGCTCAAAAACTGAAATTATTTCCTTCAACTTTGAAGGGAGCAGCATTGAAGTGGTTTATGAGTCTAATCAATAGTTCTATTAGAACATGGGAAGATATGAAACAAGCATTTCTAGAGAGATATTTGGATTATTGTATGCCGGTTAATCATAAGGAAGAAGTGTTCAAGATGTTACAAAAAGAAGATGAAAATTTGGAAGATTTGTTGAAGAGATTTAATTACAACATCAAAAGGGAAAAAATGGAAAACCTAGATCAAGACACCTTAAAAGCTCTTTTGTTGAAAACAATTAGGGATGAATGGTTGGATATCCTTAACATGATGGGAAAATGGGATATATCACAACTCACATTACCTGAAATATCTGAGTTATGTATCAACCTTTCCAGAGGGAAATCCAAAACTGTCAAAGGTCCAAGAGATCCTGCTCTTGCAAGAGCAAGTAAATCTGCTTCTGGGACAGTAAGTAGATCAGAAATAGGACACATGCTTGATGATTTTAAATCCGACATCTTAGGGAGTCTTAGTGAACAAATAGACACCCTCAAGATACAAAACAAGCAAAAGGCTGAATCTGATGCCTTGGCAATCTTTTGTCCCAAATGTAGAAAGAAACATGCCTTGAGAGAGTGTCCTTTGGATGTAAAAGTTGTAGAAACTCGTGTCATTTGTTCTGACTCGTGTCATTTGTTCAGAAACATGAGACCAAGAATTGTCCTTTCTTCCGGTCTCAAAGTCAGTTCTTCGTGAAGAAACTCCTACTGCATTCCACAGACTTCAATTTTGTATCTAGCACCTCGCGTGGACTCCTGACACAAGGATTCCATGATCAAATGAATAATCAACCTCCACCTTGGAATTCTTGGCAGCAACCTTGGCCCCAATTTCAAAATCAATCTCAATCTTGGGCACAAGGAACACAAAGTCCCTATGGAAGATACTCTCCATACTATCAGTATCCACCATCCTATCCACCATATCCACATTTTTATCCTCAAAATTCTCAACAAAATTTTCCTCAAAATCTTCAACAAAATCCTCAACAACATCATCAAAACCAACCACATCAAAATCAACCACTTCCATTACCATTCCCTCAAAAATCAAATCAATTTCCGGCTCAACCCATACCAAACCCCAATAATAAGAACCCTCAGAATACATATATGATAGAAGGCCAACAGTTTCCAACTTATTTAATTACTCCTCTAGACCTTAGTGATGTTCAACTTAGGTCTGGAAGGATACTTGAAAAGAGGAAACCTTCTGTGATCATACAAGAACAAGATAATTCTGAGGAAGACTCCCTACGGGTGAATAAAAGTCTTGAGGAAGACACATCCTTCAAGACCCACACATTGAAAAACTAAAACAAAAAGATCCAATAAATCAAACTCCTGTATTAGAGCAACCATCCACATCTACTTCTATACCTCCCTTTCCGGAAAGATTACAAATTGATAGAGGTGTAGAAAAACAAATCATGGTGCCTAATTATGATTTATTAGATGAATTGAGAAATGTTTGCATTAAAATTCCATTATTGCAAGCCATCAAGGAAATCCCAATTTTAGCCAAAACAATAAAGGAGTTGAGTATGAAAACAACAAGAAAAAGAATAAGAGAAACCAAGAAAATTCAACTGGTTGGACAAATAGCAGACATTATGATGGGAAAGATTGCTATTCCAAAGTATCTTGACCCAGGAAATCCAGTTGTCAAAATTCACATCAATGGAATTGAAATTCAAAACACACTCATTGACTTAGGAGCAGCAATAAATATCATGAGCAGACAAATCATGGACAAACTGAAACTTCCTAATCTTCTCTTTACACCCACACTATTACAATTAGCAGATAGATCTGTGATCAGACCAGATGGGGTAATAGAAGACATTCCAATGTCCCTAGACTCTTGGGAGTACCCTGTGGATTTCATGATCCTAACACCCAAGAATAATCTAGGAGGCCATCCTGTTATACTAGGAAGACCTTGGTTGGCTACAGCCGATGCTTTTATTAGTTGTAGGTCCGGTGATATGTATATTTCTGATGGTAGTTCAACAAAGAAATTCACTTTATATCCTCCAGCTAGGACAATTACAGATCTAGACGACACTCAATGGATAGAGGATGAAGAATATTTACAACCACTCTTCACAATTTCAGAAATTAGTGAAGATAATCAAATTCTGAATACTCTAGAAAACTTTGAATCCTCTCCAGAACACAAACATGAATCATTTCAAGAGGGATCAAATATTGAGTTTTTGTCATCTAGGCAGATGTCTCTTCATTCTATGGACAAATTTGGCAGCTCTACAAGTGAAATTTTTCCAGGCAAAACTTTGAACATAAATAAGAACCTAGAAAAATCTCAACAAGAAGAGTTAGTCAAAGTATTACAGAGACATTCTTCTGCATATGCATGGGAATACACTGACATAAAAGGGATAAGTCCCAAGACTTGTACTCATCACATCTATATAGAGGCAAATTGCAAACCAATCAGACAGCCTCAAAGACGGATGAATCCAAATCTTAGAGAAATTGTCAAGGAAGAATTGCAAAAATTGTTAAATGTTAATTTCATCTATCCTATTTCAGATAGTCAGTGGGTTTCTCCTTTGGTAATTGTGCCAAAGAAAAATGGAAAATGGAGGGTGTGTGCTGACTACCGAGAACTGAATAAAGCTACTCTTAAAGACCATTTTCCCTTACCTTTCATAGATCAAGTATTAGATACATTAGCTGGCAAAAAGTACTTTTCATTCTTAGATGGGTTTAGTGGTTACAATCAAATCCAAGTAGCACTTGAAGATCAAGACAAAACCACATTTACCTGTCCTTGGGGTACCTATTCTTACCGAGTATTGCCATTTGGATTATGCAATGCACCTGCAACATTCCAAAGGGCAGTATTAGGAATTTTTTCGGATCTAATACATGACTGTGTAGAGGTGTACATGGATGATTTCACAGTTTATGGGAATACATTTGAAGAGGCTTTAGAAAACTTGGAAAAAGTCTTAAAAAGATGTCAAGAAGCAAACCTTTCACTTATTCATGAAAAATGTTTTATGATGTTCACTGAAGGTATTGTTTTAGGGCACCACATTTCAGGGGATGGGATTAGAGTTGATGAGGCGAAAGTTGAAGTTATTTCTAACCTATCCATTCCAAGTTGTCAAAGAGATGTTAGAAGTTTTCTAGGATTTACAGGGTATTATCTGAGATTTATAGAAAACTTCACCAAAATAGCATCTCCTCTCTTCAAATTACTCACCAAAGATTGTGAATTTAAGTGGACTTCTGATTGCCAGTTAGCTTTTGAAACCCTGAAAACCAAAATTTCTGAAGCACCTATATTAAGGGGACCTAACCGGAAGTTACCTTTTCATATCTCGACAGATGCTTCCGATACAGCTCTAGGAGTAGTATTGGGACAGAAAGATTTGATTCCCTATGCCATCTATTATATCAGTAAAAATTTGACTCCTGCAGAGTTAAACTATACTGTAACTGAAAAAGAGTTTTTAGCTGTTGTTCATGCCATAAACAAATTTAGACACTATATAACGGGCTATGAAACTTTTATTCACACTGATCATTCTGCAATTAGATACCTAATGAACAAATCAATCACTAATGGCAGAGTTATAAGATGGTTATTTCTCTTACAAGAATTCAACATTACTATTCTAGATAGGCCTGGAAAACAAAACACAGTAGCTGATTTCCTATCTAGACTCCAAAATATCAAAGATGACACTCCGGTTGAAGATCAATTTCCTGATGAATATCTTTTTGCAATCTCTACTCAAACTCCATGGTTTGTTGATATTGCTAATTATTTAGTTTCAGGAAAATTTCCTTCGATTATGAATGCAAGGGATAAAAGAAAAATCATTAATGATAGTGCAAAATATTCATGGGTTGCTAATGATTTGTACAAGACAGGTCCAGATTTGATCATTAGAAGGTGTGTTCGTGAAGATGAGATGCCTGAGATTCTCAAGGCATGTCATGATGAACCTTGTGGCGGACACTTTGCAGATAAGAGGACAGCCTATAAGATCCTTAATTTGGGATATTATTGGCCATCCTTGTTCAAAGATGCTAAGGAGTATGTCAAAAGGTGTGACAGTTGCCAAAGGGTATGGAAACCTTCTCCTTCAGGTGAGATGCCATTACAACCTCAGGTACACATTGAACCTTTTGAAAAATGGGCTTTGGATTTTGTAGGACCTATTAGTCCTCCATCAAGACAAAAGAAATATATATTAGTTTGCACTGATTATGTTACTAAATGGGTAGAAGCTAAGCCATTACTTGTTGCTAATGAAGCATCTATAGTTACTTTTCTTTTTGAGGATATTTTTACTTGTTTTGGTGTCCCAAGGGAAATTGTTACAGATCAAGGAGCTCAATTTACATCAAGGCTAATGGAGCAAATGATGGAGAGGTACAAAATCAGGCATAGAAAATCTACTCCTTATCATCCACAAGCAAATGGTCAAGTGGAATCTACTAATAAGGTCATTGAAGGAATCCTAACAAAGATTGTTCATTTACATAGAAGAGATTGGGTAGATAGGCTTCCTGAAGCCTTGTGGGCCTATAGAACTACATGGAGAAACACAACAGGCCATACTCCTTATGAGATTTTTTATGGAAAGCAAGTTTTGTTTCCCATAGAGTTCCAAATTCAAACATTCAAGATGGCAGTTCAGCTAGGACTTGATCTAACGGAGGCACAAAAGCATAGACTGGAGCAAATTAATGAATTGGATGAGATCGGACAAGATGCAGTTCAGAAAACAAGTCTAGTCCAACAGCAAAGGGCTAGATGGCATGACAAGTACATCAAAGATAAGAAATTCAAAGAGGGTGACTGGGCTCTCTTGTTTGATTCAAAATTCAAGGATTTTCAAGGTAAATTTCAGACAAATTGGCTTGGGCCATACGAAATTGTTGCAATTTTTGATAATGGGGCAGTAAAAATCAGAACTATAGATGAAGAAGAGGTCACTTTTCTTGTGAATGGTCATAGATTGAAGCTGTATCACAAACCACTCTCAAGAGAAGAATTTGTAAAGAAGTTCCAAGAATGCAGTGATGTGAAGTTAACGAAGAAGAATTCTTCTTCTTCATCAACTTGATTAAATTTTCTGAAGTATTTCTTTGAAAAAAAAAATTAAAAAAAAAAGAAAAAAGAAAAAAAAAAGGTATAAACATGAAAACCAATCATTGATTGGCATGTTTATACAGAAAAGATAGGGTTAAAATCAGAGTCTCCCTGACACTCTAATTTTTCCCATTTTGTTTTTGCAAGCAGCTGTTACAAAATCATAAGTTCAGATCCATAGTTCTTATGATCCATCTCATTTCATTTCACTCCATTTACTTATCCATCCATACTCCATTTCATTCATTCACTCATATTCTACTTCATTCCATATTTCATTCATCTCATTCCATACTCCATCCATCTCATTTTCATGTAAAAATTTAAAGTTTGATGTCTTGCTGTAAATGAATAATGTCATGGATTGCAGGGAAGTTCTTATGTTCTTTCACTCCATTTAATAAACTGAATCCATTCCATTTCATCATCCACTTCATACATATCATGTCTCATCATCCATTTTCATTCATACCATATAAAATTTCACCTATATTCCAAAAACACTCCATTCCATGATCAAAATGCTCTACAGGTACATTCTGCAGCTTAACAGACATTCTGCAGCTGATCAGCCTTTCCGCAGCTAGCCAGACATTCCGCAGCTACAAATCCTGAAGGCATTAGTCAGCAGACATTAGAATTGCAACAAAATGATCCAGTGTATCCATGAATAAGAAGCATCAAGAAGAATTATGAAGACTCTTCCAAAGGAGAACAAAGAAGACAAAGACTACAAAAATCAAATGAAAGGCAGAGGTAACAAGTTTAAATTATAATGGCATTTCATAAAAGTTTAGCATAGTTTTAGTTATGGATTGTTCGAAAAGGTTGTTTTAATTATTTTTATTGATCAAGACCAATAAACCCTCCATAGACTTTGGATTAAAATCTCCCATTTCAAATTTCATGCCCGATATCATTTAAGCGGTTAAAATGGTCGAGGTATTTGAATTCTTCACGTCTCTTAACCAAATCATTCAATGATGATTCTCTTGCCATTGTAAAAATCTCCGCCGTCTCTTCAATCATTAATTCATTCCCTCCACCTCACTCCACTACTTCATTCCGTGACCACTGCCATCACTCCATTTTGTAGCCGGCATTTCATTCCGTAGACAGAGATATTCTTATCACCGAGAGCAGAGCAAAAGGATATCAGTTTGAATATCAAAGCATTATCACTGTAAACGCAGAGGTATAGCATTGAGCATTATCATTGTAAACGCAGAGCAGAGCAAAAGGGTAAACTCAGAGGTATAGCAGCGTGAGAATTTGAAGCCATTTGATTCCGTGGGCAGACAAAGTATCACTGTGGGCAGAGATTGAGCATTATCACTATAAACACAGAGGTATAGCAGAGAAGAATTTGAAGTCATTTGCCACCGAGAGACAGAGGTATAGCATTGAAGAATTTGAAGCCATTTGTTACCAAGAGACAGAGATATAGCAGTATGGGAATTTGAAGCTATTTGCCACCGAGAGACAGAGGTATAGTAGTGTGGGAAATTTGAAGCCATTTGTCACTGTCAAACTGAGGCATATCAGTCCAAAGTTCCATTGTCAACCAGAGGTATATCAGCTCGAAATTTGAAGCTATTGTCATTGTCAATCAGAGGTATGTCATTCCGAAGTTTGAAGCCATTTTCATTAAGAACTTGAAGCCATTTCAATTCGAAGGTGAAAGCTATTGTTTCTGTGGGTAGAAGAGTGTTAATCTGAACATTGAAGAAGCAATTATGGGTTTCATTGTAAGAACTGAACCAATGGGTTCAAAATACTTAGAAGGCTACCCTCAATGCAAAGAAATGTTGCAACAGATAGGATGGCTTCAATTTTTGGAGAAATTTAATGGCTTCCACAAAGAAGTCACTAAAACATTTGCAAGATCATTTCAAGGAACTGAAGTTGAAGTGGGAGATGTCAAATTTACTGTCACTGAAGTTTTCATTGCAGAAGCTATAGGGTTGCATAGAAATGGAGAGAGATGGTTCAAAAACAGAGAATTCCACAATGAATCCTGGAAGCAAATTCTAAAATCACCAGGTATGGATGTCACCGTATTTAAGAAAGGAATTCCAAGTTCTGCATTGAAAAATAAATGGAGAAACATACTACTTCTTCTGCAAAAATTTATTACATGTGAGGGTAGATATGGTACATTTTATGTCTACCACATCAGACTGATAATGCATTTTCTGGGGGAAGACTTAAACCTACCTTACTTCTTGCTTCAAAGTTTGAAAAAGATGGCTTCCTGTGTTCAAAGAAGGGTTCAATTTTTAGAGACAACTTTATATCATCATGGTTTGGTTAAAATTTTGATTGAACATCATTTAGCCAAAACAAATGATACATGGGACAATTTCTTGATAAGAAATCATTTTGAAGAGCCAAAAGAATCCTCACCTGAACCACAGCCTACAAGGAGAAGTAGGAAATGGAGAGCCTCAAAAGTTGAAATTGACAAAACAGTCCAAGAAAGTAGTGAGGAAATCATTTTAGAGAAGTTGACTCAAATCAAGAGACAGCTTAAGGAAGAAAAGGTAATCAGGAAATCTGCCATGGAGAAAGGAGAGGGATCTTCTCAGCCTAGAAGAAGCCACAGACTAAAGGGGAAACTAAGGAAAACTCAAATCAAACAAACAGGGGTGATTAATATAGAAGATGAAGAAACATCCATTGAAGAAGATGTTGAAGAGGATTTTAATGAAGGAACCCCTGAAATTGACCCTGCTCAACAAGAAATATATGACTATGTGGAAAATTTGGAAAGGAGAGCTTCAGAAAGCAAGGAGAGAACCCCTAGTCCTCCACTGTCTGAAATAGATGTATTAAGAAGGGATAGGTATGAGTTGGAAATACTTAATAGACACATCAAAAATGAGAATGAAATTCTCAAAGATCAATTCAAGCTCAAAACTGATATGAACTCAACCTTATCCCTACATATAGACAAAGTGGAAAAGACCAATGAGAAGTTGAAGAAAAGGAACAAGAAGCTAATCAGGGCACTCACCAACCTAAGGTTCAAACTTGTTATCAGAAAACCCAGAAGATCTCTAGCTTCCAGACAAAGGAGAAGAAGAGGATTAGATGTCCTTGCAGAAGCCTCTGAGTTCATAGGATAATTTGCATGAGGACATGCAAAGAGACAGCAGTGGGGGTATGTTGAGCCTCAAAATTGTGCTTTCTTTCATCTCACTTTACCTCATTTTCCTTTGTCCATTGCTATCCTAGACCCAATTGATCAATGAATTTAGTTAAAATTACTTTTAGAATGATTTACATGACTCACTTGCTAAGTTTTGTGATTTTTTCCATTGTAAAGCATTTTGACCGGAACTAGCTGCAGAATGCAGACATTCCGTAGCTAACCGGCGATTCTGCAGCTGTCTTCACATTTGAGTATGTTCCAGGTGGCCTCTCAAGAAAAACCGCATATGGGCATATTCCACGTCATGTCTACATGGTTCGTTGCTCACCATGAAGGAAGAAACGAATTCTGGGTATGGCTTTGGAACGTGGGAACACATTTAGGAAGGAAGACTTCTATTAGGACTGTCTCAGTCCAGATGTCTTTTTCCTTTTCACGCAGCCACTTCAAGAGTCCTAATGTGATTTCGATAAGGAAAGACAGTGTTCCTGAAATTGTTGCAAGTCTTGTTATTTACATTTGTTATATAAACACTTGGGAAACCGAGAGCTAGGCTAGATTTTATGCTAGATTTTGTTCTAGATTTTGCTTAGATTCTGTGCTACATTTCTGAAGACGCAGAGTGCTCTGTTCAAGTTATTTCACTTTTAATGAAGCAGACAATGTTGTTTTGAAAGCGTTGATTTGATTTGGAGTTAGATTCCGTCAGGTGGTAGAGGGCCCCTGCCTCTTGCACGGATTTATTTGCGTAATTTAGATAAGTATTCTAGCTGCCTTTACGTTTCTGAAGTTGAATTTGTAGTTGTTTTTATTAGCTACTATAGTTATACTCATTCTAACTCTTCCAAAATAAGAAGCTCTTCCAAAAGATTATAATGATGAATGGGAAATGGCTATAGTATTGTAGGATTAGAAGTTGAATTCTTAGTTGCTTTTATTAGTTACTGTAGTTATACTCATTCTAACTCTTCCAAAAGAAGAAGCTCTTCCAAAAGATTATAATGATGAATGGGAAATGGCTATAGTATTGTAGGGTTTAATTGTAGTCTCTTTTATTCACCATCACAGTTATACTTATGATAAGCACTCTTCCACAAGAAGAAACTCTTCCAAGAAATCTTTATAATGTCTTAAGCATGATTGTGATCTTGAACGTTTTAGTTGTGTGTTTTCACTAAGTACCATAGTTGTTCTTGCTCTTAAACGCTTGTCCAAAATATCATAATGATGAGTGGGAGATGGCTATGATATCTTAGTTTTTCATTGCTTTCAGTCTTTACATTTGCATTTGCACTCAATTACACAGTCAGGATTGTTCTAAAAACTCTTCCAAAAGAAGGAACTCTTCCAAAATATCAATCATGATGGACAAACAGACTGTATAATTCCATAGAATAATGCATGATAGTTTAGTTAGGATGCTCCGGAGTTTAATTGCACTTAACTCATGTTCAGTTGTTTTGCTTTAAGTTTGATAATGACTTGTAGTTTAACATTGTTTTAGGCTAGTGACATCTTAGGTTTGGTTGTAGCTCAACTCATTGCATTTTCACTCCATATTCAGTTGTTATTCACTGCATACTAGACTACTTCAGTTGTTAAACTTAACAAAACAACCTTCATTATTTACAAACATCTTCTTGTTCTAAAATCTACAATTTATCTATAACCATATGAACAGAAGATAACATCATTTTAAGGCCTGAAATACCTCTGCAATTTCCTTATCATTTCATAAACAGAGCCCTCCCTCAAAAGACTACTTTGAAAAGAAATCAATAACTCTTGAGTAAGGTTTTGTGACATTCAATTAAATTGCAGAATAGAGTTAGGAACTAGCTTTAGAGTAGAAGATCTTATGATGATATCAATGTTTTATTCCAAACATACTTCAACAAATCTCTAATCAAGGATGAAATGTTGCATCATTATAAATTAGTTTTTCAAACTGTTTAGTTAGGAAGATTTTCATACTTAGTTGACCATGTCTCAAGCTCTCTCTCAAATGCCTTTGATGAAAGAATTTGACAAGTTTAGTTTGTGTTTTGAATCATTTGCTTAAAAGTCATTATCAAGCTTTGTTTCTGATTGGTCATAGTTTAGATTTGATTCTGTTTTAAGTATTGCATTTGTATCAGTCATTTGTCATCAACCAATTAGGTCTCACTCTGTTTTTAATCATTAGCTTCCTTCCATCAGTTTTCTAGTCATCTTTCTTGTGAACATAAACTCACCAAAAGACAAAAAACATCATAAATCATCACAAAAGACCAAAAACATCACAAAACACTACACACAACGCATTAAGAAACAAGCACCTAGGTACATACAGTACACTTCACTTAAGCAGTTTACCAACCCTGGTTGACAATTAAATGAGCTCAGTTTATGAGACTAGATTGAGACCAAACACCTCCAGATCTAAACTGTCATAACTTGGGCAGCTAGAAACCTTTTCGCATGAAAAGAAAGATGTTCCTCACTGTAAAAGATGCTCCGGACATAACAGATTAGTTCTCCAAGCCCAAAAAGGTTCAGAAATAGTATATCTACAAAACTTCATTCGCATGCATTCAAACCGGCTTTGGATTTTGATCAACAACGGACGCGGCCCTCAGAATAGCTCGGATACCATGTAGGAATTTATAGGGTAAGTTCCTTAGTTCAAGAACCAAATCTCACCACTCACAAACAGATCACAAATCAGTACACCAGTATAATCACGTGGTTAAAACCCTCAAAGAGGGAAAC
Source organism: Pinus albicaulis (assembly GCA_034641835.2). Classification (NCBI taxonomy): domain Eukaryota; kingdom Viridiplantae; phylum Streptophyta; class Pinopsida; order Pinales; family Pinaceae; genus Pinus; species Pinus albicaulis. The sequence continues at coordinate 1,525,773,608 of CM076581.1, read as the reverse complement.
AATCCACGGCCTGAGCCAACGTGGCCACTTCATGAAATTTATTAATATAAAAGAAAAGTTACATATGTTTCTCTCATAAACGGTTACCAGAAAAATGAACCTCCATGCTCTTTAAGTAGAGATCATGGACCAACCGAGTGTTAAGCCACCGATCAAGTGTCGTTAATACCGAGGTGAGAGATAACCGTCGGATTATAAGTTACAAATGTACATGGTAAAGAAACACACTTTACCTAATTCTACACTAGACTAAGTTATTCTTAACGATTTCATATGTGTCGGAATATCCTAATATCCCCCCTTAAGAACAACTTGGGATAGGATTGAAAGATTTACAAAGGTGACACAAAAAGAGCCTATTTCCTATGTGTCGAAATATCCTAACCCCCCCTTAAGAACAAATTGGGATAGGATTGAAGGATTTACAAAAGTGACACAATAGGATAAGGAAGGAGGCATTAGAGCCTATGTTTCAGACTCTCTAAATATGAAAATATCGCCGAGTACTTGACTATTCGAACTCGTTAAAGAAAATGAACAGTCGTCCTTTCAGTATAAGTTTACCCCTTTTCCAGACTGAAATGGACTATTTACAAAAAAGGTATACGTTGACTAATCATGGTCAATAGAGTTCTCTCCTATATTATTTTATTCTTTTTCGGGCTTGAGAGACTAAATTTATGAAAAATAACAACCATGGAGTTTACTTATGTTTTTCTTATGACTCCCTAAAACTAAAAAACACCGAGTTTCTCCTATACTAGACTCGTTAAAATTTAACAATAAAGGACCTGTCGATTACAAACATGAACGAACCACTCCTTCTTACGGTTTGATTTTTATACTAAGTTGGACTTATATGAAGGATGAGATTCTACAACAAGCAAATTTTATCCTCCTCAATATTGTCAAAAATAAAGAGGTACTTTCCAGAAATGGTGGGGGAAAAGAGAGAAAAGGAATTATGTTGTTACCCTTGTTTTAAAAGCAGTATACCACTCTTGAACATGACATTTTTTGTCACACTTGTACTTATGTTGGGAAAATAATTTGTCTAATAGTTAATCAAACCACATTGAAAGTCTTCAGCCAGTTTCTAGGTATTAGCTTTAGGTAAATTGTCACCAAACCATCTGAAGTGTCGTTATGTGTTCAAGAGACAGTTCAAACAAACCATTCATTGTAAACATTTGTCTACAATCGCATTGACCATCCCTAAGTCAGTCCTTACAAACATTTCTTCAAAACTTGATCTAATGGTTTCGTGTCATAGGCTTTCCTGCGACGGGTCACTTTCCATCGACGACAGTTCATCATCTAGAAATTTGATCTAGAATCCTATCAGTACCTTGGGATCTGCATTCCCTAATGGCAGGTTTCTCGCCTTCGACGATAGGTTGCATCATTGACCTTTGATCGAATGATTCCGTGAAGTGTTGGACTGCAAATCATTCATTCACACTTCATTTATTGTACTGAGTACTTTGAGAGCCATTGTCATTATTGGTGGTTTCTCTCACACTTGTTAACAATTCACATCATTAACTGGTAATCAAGTGGTTTCTACCATGTTCGACTTCAATGAAATCAATCGCATGGATAGAATTGTACTAGTTCGGGAAGAAGAAATCAAGACCCTGGATCTATTTTCCACCATCCAGGCTACGAGGAGTTTTATTATTCATGATACAGTAGACTACTTATGACAGATGGTTGGCACTTCACTCTTCAAAACTACCTCAGACTTTGCACTTTAGGGGGAAATATGTTACATATTATTTTGTCACCATGACATTTAAACTGTCTATATAAGATCATCATTACCTATATTGTTCTCCCTTGGAGGTCAAAAACCCTAATGTTCCTAAACCAAGTCTTGGAATTGGAGAAAAGTTCATTAAAACCATAAAAAGTCTAACTTTGCACTTTTCCTAGCTCTCTCCTGCAGATCCGCAGATATTTGTTCTATAGCCAGCGGCACACCCCGCCTGTTTTGCTTATAAAACCTGTGGACCCCCGTAAACAGTCAAATAAAGGAAAAAGTAAGTTCTAGAATCCCAGCTGGACGAATATTCTCCCAACTATAAGCTTCTAGAGGCACGATCAGTTTGAGCTTTATCCCTCCACTCATGGAGCTCTATCCCTTCACTTATGGATTTTATCCCTTGGTATATGGAGCTCAAATCCCTTTATGAGAGGAATCCATCCCCCTCTTCATGAAACTGAAACTACCCCCATTTCCCTATAAATTGAGCTCATGTTTCAGTCTCAAGGGTAGACACATATGAAGTTAGTTGTTGAATAAATTCCTAAGAGAGAATACTCTCTACACTAATCATTATTGGTATGAGAATGATCACACACTCATGTCCATAACTTCATGCTAGTTCAGAGATAAGAAGGCTTGTCAATCTGAAGGAGGAGCGATTATTCAGGACCCCGGGAGGAACTTGTACAACATCGAGGTGACAGGTTGTAAAGTTACTCTTTTCATACAAGATAATACACATGGATCTCCTTTTCTCATTGAGTTGTTCTGATGTCTATTTTAATAATTCAATACTTTGATTCCCTGATCACTGAGTTATATTAGTTGTTTTCAATTATTATATGTTGTAGGTGCTTTTAATTCTTTTATCTGTCTTTGATTGCAGGTTCTTATTACTGAAGAAGCCTCTTTGGAGCGACTAGATAAAATACTGCACCGAATGTCGAGTTTCAAGGTAGGGACATGTCCTCTTTCTTTATTTATAATAATTATAAATTTCAAATGATCTAGAGAAAATTATTTACAAATGGATGTTTGTTTCTAGCTATTTGTAGGATACTAGGGAGATCGCTCTTGTCCGCAAGATGGATTTATCCGCCTAAAAATGCTTATAACCAACACATAACCATATTATTAACCAAGACGTAACAACCGCCAAGTCATCATAATATCAAGTATAATTTCCCATAAATTACAATATGAAAATAACTCTTATTAACTAATGGCAAAGCCAACCATGTCAGAGATTTCCATGTACTACCTAACCATAGATTGGGTTGAACCAAATATTTCTTGCATCCAATCATCCCCATGCCATATTCCAAGCATGAAAATGAGATCTCAAGACATAAAAAACTAGGGATTACAAATATTAAACCACTTCCACCCTCAAGCTACCACAATCTCGCAAAAACAGGTCAAGAGATCACAAAACCCAAAACAAGCTTCGATGCCTCAAAGTTTCTTCACCATTACCTTATGGATTTTTACTGTCTCTACCCACTTTTCGAGGGCTTCCCGGAGATTAAAAAACTTCCACCCCTAACCCTTGGGAATTTTCTTGAGACCACCTCACCTGGTTCCAAAACCTTCCGGAAATCCAAAACTCAACCAGAAAAGAATCCCATCACACCATTCCTATCTAGGAAATCGAAAGGAAACGCTGAAACCATTGTCAAACCAAGAAAAAACCTTGCCAATGGCAAAAAATGAACCAAATACACAAATGCATGTACCATTCATTTATACTTTAGCTATGAAACCAAACATGCAACCTTTTACCTACTAGATATTCCTAGTGAAGCGATTGATCCAACTTTCCCTACTTGCCTTGTGATTTCCTTGTCCTTCCCTTTGCCTTCCTTATCCAAGTACTTGCTTTCCTTTACTACACTTTCTCTAAAACGAGGCAAAAGTTGTCAACTTATTCTCAGGTGCATTTTATCATTGATATCTCTATTTTCTTCATTTTCCTTCAATTTCCCTCTCATGCAAATATGTCTCTTCATGTTCCTTTTCTCCTAATTTCCTTTATTTTCATAAATAGATGCCAATTATTTCCTCTTTACCTTTTCCAATTCCTTTTCCACTTTTCATAGCCACAATTAAACCGAGAGTGACACCCACTAGGATGTTTTTCCCACCATTAAACTTGGAATAGGTGTCTCGTGACCTTGGTCTTATTTTTCCTTTAATATCCTTTATTACATGAACTTTAGCCCAAGGTTGTTACAAGTTTGCTTATTATTGCATAACTAACCTCCTCTTTCTCCATTTTTTACATAAATTATTTACCACTTAACAACAACGCTTTTGGATTACTTTTTTAAGCTTCACTCTCTTCCTTCAACAATACAAGAGTATGTTTAAAGCCATCCTTTTCAAACTTGTAGAAATTTCTCTTGTCGTCATGTATCAATTTCCTATCGAACTTCCATGGTCTAACGAAAAGGATGTGGAATATATCCATTGGCATTATATCATATATTACCTTATTCGTATATCTTCGTACCTGAAACTCAACTTCACTTTATTCATTCACTAACAATTCGTGTCCCTTTTGCAACCATGATACCTTTTACGTTGTTGGATGTTTAATCCTCTCCAATCTCGTTTTTCCATCATTTCTAAGGAAACAAGATTGTTAGTGCTTCCATTTTCAATCACTACCTTTCAAGACTTATTTTTTTATTTGAACATGGTCTTAAACAAATACCTTCTGCATTGGTTCAACAATTTCTTTGGTTGGTTTCAACAAGAAATTATTCATCATTAACGCCTCTCTAATTTTTGGCATATTTTCTGCCTTAGGTGCTTGTGCTTCTGCTACTTCTGTTTGAACTATGTATGCACCACATTGTCTCGTATTCTCATTCTTTGGACACTCAAAAGATATGTGACCAATTTTGTTACATCTGTAACAGCGGTAAACAATCTCTGTTAGTGAATTTTGAGGTCTAAATCGAGCCTCCTAAGGGATATTATAAAATAATAGTGGAAATAATAAAATAAGATTATAGTACATCATCAAATTTTAGAGGGAAAAAAGGAAAAAGAAAAAATTCAACTCATATTTTCAACTTAACTCCGTACGATTTTACTCAAATTTTGAGCGGGAGAACTCATTGGATGCAAAATTTAATTTCTCATCCAAGGAATACCCATGTTTCATACTTTTGATGACCTTGAAACATGAAAAATGAGAAATACATGAATAACGTGATTACAATCATGTTTTTCATGTATTTCTCATTTTTCGTGTAGCAGGGTCCGTAGAAAGTATGCAACATGGTCACTCGTTGGATGAGGAATTAAATTCTGCATCCAACAAGTGCTCTTGTTATGAAACCAGCTCACAAAATAGAAGAAAATATAGATTAATGACTTAAAATTTATCCTCTTCGAGGAGGAAACCCCCTTTACATTGCATAAATTAACAATTTTTGGATGATTCAAATGACAAAACCTCCTTTCTATATATAGGAGTCTAAGGGATCACAATGTAATCAAGGCCAACACAAAAATAATATTGTAAGGGCACAACAATAACAATAAGGGGATACACTATTATTATAGGGACCTAACATGCCCCTCTCATTCAAAATAGTGTTTTCCTCAATGCTTGAGTAATTCTGGATGCTTCTGTATAAAATTCTCATCCTCCCATGTGGAATCTTTAGCGGGTAAGTTCTTCCACTTGATGAGATACTCTAAAATTAATCGATTTCATAGTTGTCGAGTTCTTGTTTTCATGACTTCTTCAGGTTCCAATATGATTTTTCCTTCCTCTTCAAGTTATGGAAATATTGTTTGAACTGGGAGCTTGTCACCTATAACCTTCTTTAAACATGAAACATGGAAAACTAGGTGCACTCAAGAAGATGAAGGAAGCTCCAATTTCTATGCCATAGTATTAATCTTTTGCAATACCTTGTAAAGACCATAATACTTTGGTGATAATTTATTATCCTTCTTAGCTTGCTTGAGGGACTTATGTTTGTATTGTTTTAGCCTTAAAAATACCCAGTCGCCTACATCAAAAATTATTTTGTTGTGATGTTGATTTGCCTGTTGTTTCATTTGATTTTGCGCCAAAGTGAGGTTATCCTTTAAGAGTTGGAGAAATTTTTGTTGATGTTCGATGTGATCTTCTGCTTCTTGAACCTTATAATTTTCTCCTAAATATGATGTGGTGGAAGGTGGATGTTATCCATAAAGTGCCATAAATGGGGTCATTTTTTCTGTAGTGTGGAAGGAAGTGTTATACCACCATTCATCCAAAGGTAACCACTTGACCCATTGTATCTGTTTATCATATACAAAGCAACGAAGACATCCTTCCAAATAGTCATTTAATATCTCATTTTTCCCATTATATTGGGGATGATAAGATGAGTTATGAGCTAAATGAGTACCCAGATAAGAAAATAATTCCATCCAAAAATTTCTAGTGAAAATGGGATCTGTGTCGCTTACAATAATCTTTGGGTTTCTATGTATCTTTTGAATTGTTTCCATAAATGCAGTGGCAACTATATTGGCTTTAAATGGATGAGATAATGCACAAAAGTGTGCATACTTGGTAAGTCTATCTGTTGGACACCTAATACTCCTAGGGTTAGTGTGGAAGGGAAATGGTGAATAGGGAGTCCAAGAGACCTTGGAATGTGTAATCCAAGAGTCACACCTAATGTACTATAAATGTATATCATTGTGAATAATATGATAACTCACGCTTATCTTTCTATCATATTCTACCTATTCCATTGTTAGTTCTGACATGGTATCAGAGCCACTATGTTCCTAACCTGGTCAATCCTATGTGAGCCACTTATTATTGTGGCCTTTATGTCCATTATACTATTAGACCTGCGCTACTCATAAATATAATTTTAGTTACCCTTCAAGCACTTATGCTGCCATTAGTGCTTGTCAGTCCTTAATGCTTTTCATTATTGCATAACACTCCTCCTTCATTATTGAACCAATCTATGTCCTTGTTACTCCATCGGAATGGTCAATAATTCTCCTTGTCCTAGTTACTCCCCCATACCCAATGTGATCCTCCTCGCAACTCCGGTCCCCAAACAGTTGGGCCTCGACTCTTCCAATTCCTGGTTAAAATACCCTGACCGATTGCCATTACAGAATAATGTAACATGGCCGAATTTTATAGTTACACTGCATGAAAATTTATGTATCCCATTGTGGACAATATATTCTCCTGATGTTCTATCGATATCTCGCGGGGAATCAAGATAATGAGATGGAAGCTTTAAATCTCAGTCATACTGAAGAATTCTTGCATATCGAATTTTAGGGTACCAAACTCGATCAAATGCACTAAAATTCTTATATTCGAATGCTTTAGCAACCATAGTCATATGATCTTCTCGGAAATTTATGGTCATCGACAGCAACTCCCATTGTCACTACACATCCACCATCATGGCCCTCGTGGCTCCCTCGGCACAGGCTCTCACACCAAAACTTGGCTTCGACTCTTCAACAACGCTCACCCTCTTCCCTCTCCGTTCGAGTCACTGCTCAAAGCCTCCTCGCCTCATGACCCCCTCCTTCCACACCTCTCCTGGCGTCGCCTTCCACTCGACGCTGCACCCTGTGGCACTCCCTCCAATCGACGAATCCACCTCCTTGTGACTGTTCCTTGTTTCCCTAGACTCCAAACATATCAACACAATTGCATCGCCTCTGTTATAGAGGATTAGAAATCCCATGGCACTCATAAATATGAAGCTTATTATCACCACTTTGGGTAAAGCGCCATTTCCAAAACACTCCCCGGTCCCACTACTACTCCATGAAGGAGATTTTGAGTCTAGATCCAATGGGGAATTAGAGGATACATAAGCTACACTTCTTCTCTTCGATGGCTTGGCACTGGCTTGTTCCTGGACCAGCATTGTCGGCCAGTGGATTTCACACACCAACTACTAAAAAAATATCCTTCTCCACAAATGGGATTTCACACACACCTCCTATTTTTTATGGGATTTCAGGCGTTTCTATTACAGAAGAAGAAATGGACTCAATTGACTTAACAGTCGAGCAGAATTGACATTTAGAGGTCAAGCTTCTTTTGATGGAGTTTGCACAAATATAACAGAGCTTCTTCTTGTGGAAATTGGGTTTGATGCTTAAGAAATAGGGAGTTATAATTTGTTGAGCTTGATTTGGTTCTTTAAATCATTGAAACAATCAAGTTACAGATGCATTGTGGAGGTTACTCTATCTAATATTTTTTCATACGAGCTTGAAACTGTCATTTTCATACTGCTCAAGCAACATAATTTTGTTTCTTTAAGGTGAAGGTTATACATTAATTTATGTGTTTTTGAGTTCTGGAGATACGAAGCTCAATGCTTCTTTTGTTTCTGTAAGGAAACTTCTTTCTTGTAGCTTTGTGTTCAAATAATCTGACGATGGGGTGTGATTTTTGTGAATCTTGCATAGTTTTCTGGATTTATCACAAATCACTGAAGGAGCCTACGCTTACTTTGTAATGATTTGTTGTTAGTAGTTTTGGTACTAGATTAGTTAGTGTCTACATTCATTCATTTTTGATATTGATGCATAATGTTCAGAAGCATCAAGGGCTATTTATTCTTTAAAGTTGCAACTATTTGGCATTGTGTGAGATATATGTTCATAAGAAAGTGCATTTGTAGTTGAATCATTGTTATGAAATGGATTGAATGGATGATGCATTAAAGTTATTAAATATTCTAATTTGTTCCATTGTTGATGGGACGGTAAAATTCAGTAAGGAAACCCTTTTTGACATTCAAACTTGCTTGCAAAATGAATAAGAAAATATAGATTTTTTTCAATTGGAGTCTCAACTTCAACAAGAAAAATTACAATAGTGGAGTCATCATTCTAAACCTTTTTTTGTTCAGAACACTAAGATATACTCCCATCAGTGGCAAGTAAGTAAAGTTTAAGTTGATCCCCATCAAGTGCCAATTTCAGGAGCATATTTGCATGTTCAAGTTCCATTTCCCAAGCCCATCATCAGACCTTGGGAAGAGCTTTTCCATAGAAAGCACATAACAGATCTTGGATATGACAAGGAGGTGTCCTTTCATATTCCAGACCATTCCAAGCCCATTCAATTTCAAAGCGCTAGATTTCTTCATGATAGCTCACCTTCAGTTGTTCTAGATTCTACTCCTCTTCCACAGCAACAGCAACAGATTATGAAATGCCAACATTGTGATCAAGTTGGCCATATGAAAGATCATTGTTTTGATCTTCACCCGTGCAATAATTGTGGTTAGCACACTCATTCTTCACACAGATGCTTCATAAACAAGCCTCATGCAATAAAAATGATTCATCTTGGATGGATCGCTTCTTGGCAATGGGATACAACATCCAAGAAGATATTTCACTCATATGACATAATTTCTTCTAGAATATTAAAAGGTCTTGCAGTTGATTTTTCACCATCATCTGACCTTGTGCCTGACAAGGGGGGAAATGATGGTCATATACAAGCTTCAAATCCACTTCGAGCAAGCATGAGCCACAATCTGCCATTCTAGATTTAGAGTTGTAGCCAGAGGCATAGCAGTTCAAGCGAGCCTGAGCCACAACCTGTCATTCCAGATTCAGAGTTGTAGCTAGAGACACAGAAGTTCAAGCGAGCCTGAGCCACAACCTGCCATTCCAAATTCAGAGTTGTATCCAGAGACACAGATGCCCATGAGCATGACTTTTTTGGGTGGTCAGCCTTAAACCATCTAGGTGATGTTGAGTTTCTTCCTCTTCAAATAATTTGGGACACTTCCTCTAGTAGAAGACTTCAGCTTCTTGCTAGTTTTGGTATAGTTCTAGGAAATGCATCAAGCATTCCAGAGTTGGTGGTCATCCTTAAACCATCACAGGTTGTAGACCTCCCTTCTTCTAGGTTGAAGGTCTCCCTCTTCAAAACATTAGGAGCACTTCCTCTAGCAGAAGATCTCAGCTTCTTACCATATTTGGAAGAGTTCTGCGAACTGCACTAAGTGTTCTAGTGTTGGTGGTCATCCTTAAACCAGCTCCTTATGCCAACATTTCAGAGAGCTCATTTAGCCTAGTGATGGCATGCATAATATGCACATTTGTATTATATATCTCTTCTTAGACTCATACATACCCCTTCGGATTAGGGGGGGATGTTGGACACCTAATCCAGGCTAGGGTTTGTGTGGAAGGTGAACGATGATTAGGGAGTCCAAGAGACCTTGGAATGTGTAATCCAAGAGTCACACCTAATGTACTATAAATGTATATCATTGTAACTAATATGATAACTCACACTTATCTTTCTATCATATTCTGCCTATTCCATTGTTGAGTCTGACACTATCAACTACCACAATGATGACACTCTTTCCTTAAAACTTGGGTAAACCTGTGATAAAATCCATTGAAACTTCCTCCCAACGTTGACTTGGAATGGATAAAGGTTGTAACAGACCTAAGGTCTTAATTGTTTCAACTTTATTTTGTTGTCAAACCAAACATTCCACCACAAACTTTTGAATATCATATTTAAGGCCATCCAAAAAAAATCCTTCTTAACCTTGTGGTATGTTTTTAAAATCCTGAGTGCCCTCCTTTGGGAGAGGTGTGTAATTCCAGAAGAATCTTTTGTTTGAGTTGGGAATTATTACAAAGGTATAAGCGATATTTTTACCATAATGAATCATTTTTCCATCTAAATGTATCATATGTACTAGGATCTTGCTACAACTTTTGAATGAGTGCCCACACTTCTTCGTCATTCTTCCATTCATCTATTGCTTCGGTTATCCAATCTGGTTGTATAATAGAAATTCCATAATGCAATGCTTCAACATCATCATTCTATCTTGAGAGTGCATCTACAACAACATTCTTATTCCCTTTTTGTAGATGATTTCATTCATAACCCAACATATTTGTGACCCATTTTTGTTGCTCTTCTAAAGATAATCTTTGTTCTAAAAATAATTTAAGACTATCATGATCTGATTTTACTTGAAATGTCTTCCCATTAGGTAAGGTCATGATTGCATAAGTGCATGTATTATTGCCAGCATTTCCTTCTCACAAATAGTTTTTTGTAAATACTTTCCTTTGATTGGACGACTTTCAAAAGTAATGGGTATTCATTCTTGCATTAAAGCAACACCAATTCCATTGTCTGAGGCATCACATTCCACAATAAAGTTTTTTGTGAAGTCTGGCTTAACTAAGACTAGTGCCTGGCACATTGCCTCTTTAAGATGTTTGAAGGCCTTAGGTGCTTTTGAATTACAATAAAATGCATCATTCTTCAATAATGTTGTTATAGGTGCTGCTATTCTCCCATAATTATTAACAAACTTGCGATAATACCCTGTCAACCCGAAGAAATCCTCACAAATTCTTTATGGTTGTGGGGATTTTCCGTTCCTTAATGAATTTAATTTTGTTAGGGTCTACCTTAACACCCTCATGAGATACATTATGACCCAGATATGCTAGCTCTTGTACTCCAAAGAAAAATTTGGAGGTTTTTGCATATAATTGTTTCGCTTCCAATAGTTTGAGCACCTTGTCAACATGTTGAACATGATCCTTCCAAGACTTGTTGTATATTACTATATCATCAGAAAATACTAACAATTTTTTCTGAGGAAGAGTTTGAAAATGGAATTCATCAAACCTCGAAATGTAGAAGGTGCATTGGTAAGCCGAAAATGCATGACCAAAAACTCATAATGATCCTCGTGAGTTCTAAATTTCATTCTAGGAATGTCTTAAGTCTTCATTCTTATTTGATGATATCATGAACGAAGATCCAACAAATACTAACAAATTTTTCTAAGGAAGAGTTTGAAAATGGAATTCATCAAACCTCGAAATGTAGAAGGTGCATTGGTAAGGCGAAAAGGCATGACCAAAAATTCATAATGATCCTCGTGAGTTCTAAATGTCGTTCTAGGAATGTCTTAAGTCTTCATTCTTATTTTATGATATCATGAACGAAGATCCAACTTGGTGAAGTAAATTTTTCCATCTAATTCATCAATGACAGGAATGGGGAAATTATCTTTAATAGTGAGCTTGTTGAGCTCCCTATAATCCGGACACATGCCCCATGATCCATCTTTCTTGTGTAACAATACTTCTGGAGGAGAGAAATAACTTTGACTAGGTTGAATTATACCGACCTCTAGCAACCATACGTTCAATTTCACTCTTTTGGGCATAAGGATATCTGTAAGGCCTCATGTTTGGAGGAACACTTCCTGAAATCAAATGAATAACATGATCATGATCATGAATCGGTGGGAGGCCTTTGGGAGTCTCAAATACCTTGGAATGATTGTCCAAGACTTTTTGGAGATCTAGAGAAATAAATGATTTAGATGTTGAACCTCTAGTGAACATAACTATGCAATTATGCCATGTTGTTATTTCTTTAGAATATTTTTCATGCCATTAGAGCTGATTATCTTTCCCGGTTTCCCTGTGATACCCCTTAATTAAAATTCATTTCCTTCCCCAAAAAAAAATCAAGAAAATTTCTTAAAAATTAAAAGCTATCACACCCAAATATTGTAACCATTGAACTCCTAGTACAACATCAACACCACCCATTGGATAGATAGCATTGGAATATTCAATACATATTCTCCCATGGATAGCTTGATATTATGGAACTTTCTAGAGAAATTTATAGTTCCTCCATTTGCAACCATTACTTGACACTTTGGTGTTGGATATAGGAAGTAATTCGATTCCTTGGTTATCTCACAATGAATAAAATTATGAGTACTACCCGAATCAACCAACACTATTACCTTTTTTTTCTTGATATGTCCTTCTATCTTTATAGTTTGAGGAGTTGTAATTCTTGCCAATGCATTACAAGATATGGTCGAATTCATTTCCTATTTCTTTGAGGTTGGTTCCTAGTGTATATCCTCTTCTTTCGACGTTTCTTGTTCATTTTCTTCCTCCTCTTCACAATCTATGTAAAATAATTTCTTCTCAGCACACTTATGACCTTTAGTGTATTTTCTGTCACAAATGTAACATAACTCTTTTTCTCTTCTTTCCTCCAATTTTTGTGGTTTCAACCTTGTAGGTTGTGGAAATCTAGGAGCAACAACACTTCCATATTTATAGTTGTGAGTGGTAGACTTCCTTGTTTCCATGATTTTTCTTTCAACTTTTCTTGCCACCCTGAATACCTTCTCCAATGAATCAGGTTCCCAAAGACGAACCTCATGTTGGATGATATCTGTTAAGGTACCTATGAAGACATTAATCCTATGCTCCTATGGAATATCATTTACCCTGATATTCAATTTTTGGAAGTCCTCAATGTGCTACAACATTTAACCCTTTTGTTTGAGATTTATTAATTGGCTAAAGAAGGTGTTGCTCTTTGTATCGTCATAATGTGCTATCATTTCCTTTGTAAAATTGGCCAAATTACAAGTGGCTTACGCGAACAAAGCCATCGATACCATACAAATTTATTTGGTTCTAAATATAAAGTTGCAATGTGTACCTTTTGTGTTTGTTGCACATTATGGAGATCAAAATATTTCTCCATCTGTAGTATCCATGCTATAGTATCCTTTCCATCAAACTTCCTCATATCGATCTTTGGAATATGGTGTGTCTTTAATCCAACATTAGAGTCTATGAAATCATGATTAACATGTCTTTTCTTCTCATCACGAGTTTCATATAATACATTTTATTCATTAGGAAGCATTTATTGTAGCAACTTTGTCAAACTATTCTCCAAATCTTCCATGTTGCATTTCATTTTTTCTTCTATAAGATTCTTCAAATATTCGATGTTGTCTTTCATTTTTGCTTCTATACCATTCTTCAAATATTCGATGTTGCCTTTCATTTTTTTATTCTATACCATCCATCTTAGCTTCCATACCATTCTTCAAACCATGTATCTTAGCTTCCATTTCATTTTTGGTTACTCTTTGCGAGAGCGAAATTTGTTGCACTTGGTCTTGTAATTTAGATATATCATGTTGCATTTCTTCCTCTTCATGCATCATAGTAGAGTTTTTAAAGGACTTAATGGGTGTATAATTATTTTATTTGGGAGGCATATTATAATGAAATATTGATATCTATACTTCAATATGCCCTTTAAATCACTTCAAACTGATTTTTCAAACAAAAGTTATGCAAAATTAAAAAATACACACATTTCTTTTTATTTTTAGGAGCTCGATATTGAAACTATTATATCTATGTGATTTCAAATCTCCAAGTTCTAAACTTCACCCTTATGGTAGCCCTATGAGTCTTCTTTCCAATGCCACAAGTTCGACCAAATTCAGATTCCTCAATATAAAGTCATTCCCAATCTCCCACGATGACCTGATTATGGACTTTTTCAATACAGTTAAATTGTGTTGAGTGTCACATGTCCCTGTTTCAACATTCGTACCTAAAAATAATACATATGATACTACAGTCTGTGTAGTTTCGGCCACCTTTTATGAAATTAAAATCCAATGCTCGTAGCGGAAGTTATGACGTTTTTCCCAAGGTAACTTATTTGAGACGAAATTATGGAGCATGCCAAAAGCCTAACTTCTTCGGACCATATCTCAGAAAAAATGGTGAACCAAGATCTAAAATTTTGACAAGGCATTCCTCAGGATTTCGGCTTCTCGTGGTAAAAATTTAAGCTTCTGAACCTGGTACAAAAAAATTTATAGTGAAAATTCCAATATGGTTTGTTTGCAGTAGCGAAGCCCTAGAATCCAAAGCTCTGATACCAAATGTTATGAAATAAACTCACAAAATAAAATAAAAGATAGATCAACAACTTAAAAATTATCCTCTTCTAAAGAGAAACCTCCTTTACATTACATAAATGAAAAAATATTAGATGATTCAAATGAAAAAAAATCCTTTCTATATATAGGAGTCTAAGGGGTCACAATGTAATCAGGGTCGACATAACAATAATAATGTAAGGGCACAACAATAACAATAGTGGGCTTCTATGGGGAACAATAATAATAACTCCCGTAAGAAATTTGAGTAAAAATGTAGGGAGATAAGTTGAAAAAGTAGTTTTTTAATTTTTAAAAAATTTTAATCTTTTTAATTTTTTACTCCAAAAATGGAGAATCATCCTCTTGAGGGAGGTAAATCCCCTCTGCCAGACGGAGAAAATGAAACTAGCCAGTCTGTAACATAAACAAACAATGCTATGACGCAAGCTCCTAGTTACGAAATGAAAGACTTGGGATAAGAGCCTACGGATTCCAACGCTAGATCTGAAGAAGAAAGATGCCCCGTCCTTGACTGACGAATCACAATCCTTCCACGATCTGGTGGGCCCGAACACTCACACGAAGAGACAGAGCAGAGATACATACATAGGAACCGAAACATCGTAACTAAACATCGGTCAGAAAAGATATTACTCGCATTAACATGATAGAAAAAGGAGTGGAACCATAATCATAGTCATCTATTAAAGTGATAAACGAATAGAAGTTACAACCGAGTTCTGACGTCGCAGCCTCCTTCGAACGGGTCCCAGGTTGTCCACGTCTCGCAAAGCTCGCCAAGGAAAGGGAAACCTCTCCAGAGTCTCGTAACAATGGTCTCCTTGCTTAATGGGCCTTAAGGGAAAGAAGGGATTCTTTACAGCACAAAGGCACTTGGGAATAGGGAGATGCAAAGCTTCAGCCCTTCAAGACTAGCTTGCCATGGATCTGAGCAAGCTTTTATAGATGGGGAAGGAGGGAGTTGGGATCCCTATTATTATGGGATGGGCCCTATCAACAAGGAAGGTTCCATAGAAGGTGGCAAAACTACTTCCCTTCCATAGAACTCCCGTAGCCAAACCTCCCAACTCAAGATAGGCAGTGGTTGAGAGTTTGTTTGAACTCAACTTCCGCCATCCATATATAAAAAACAGTCCCTAAAATGGGTGGCGCGATTGCTGCTCTATGACAGAGCGCCAAGTGGCGCGACCTCTTTACAGGATTTCCCTGAGTGGCGCGAGTACTGAACTGTCTACCCGCGCCAATGCAAAAAGAGCTGATTTTCATGGATTTTGCAAGGAGATGTCTCAAGGGGAAATGAAGCTCATACTCAGAGGGATGCAATGATGATGTTTTCAGTGCATGACAGTGTTCACAGGTCACATTATGGGTCCTCCATTGTGCGGGACGGGAAATGGTAGGGACGGTGACAAATTACTGTGTAACAGATGCCCCCTAAAGCATGAGGCCCGAGAGAGAGAGGGGTGAAATGCTTTACGAGAACATGTCCAACTGAAGGCCCGTCGTCGGAAAACCTGCACAGAAAGATACAACTGATATCTCAAGTACATGATGTATGTATATGGTATGGACGCAGCCATCCGAACAGAGTATGCTATAATCCGGATCTAGGGTATGGGCGCAGCCATCCAACTAAGATCAAACAAATAGACTCAGGTATGGTCGCAGCCATCCAATCATTGAGTCATGTACATAATGACAATAATCCACAATCGCGGCCTGGATTACAACAGACACAATCCAGGGTCTTGCGCTCCATCTCGACCCAAACAAGTACAAGTTCTAGCATGCGAATGTGTGAGCTGATGTCGAACATGCAAGAACATCGTCTGATTACCAGCCAATGATGAAAGCCGTTAACAGACGCGAGAGAAACCACCAATAATGACGATGGTTCTCAAGGTACTACGGGTACAATCTACGGCGTGTGAATAAATGAGCTGACGTCGAACACCCGCAGAATCATCCGATCGGAGGCCAATAATGAAAACCTCTCGTCGAATGCGACGAACCTGCCATTAAGGCATGCAGGCTCCAAGGTACCATCGGGAGTCTCTAGACCAACTTCCTGGATAATGAGTTGAAGTCGACAGGAAGTGACCTTGATCGAAGGTGGGCCATAATGATTCCCACATCATCGACACGAGACAGAGGAACATAATGTTTGTTGTGAATCAGGACCATATGAGAAACAGAGGAAGGTTGATATTTGCAGAGGCCAACTTCTCTTGAACATATGAACGGCACGACAATGGACTTGGCAGTATTTGACATCAACGGATCAGAGGTCATGGCGACGAGGCAGTGAACAGATGAGAGGTCAAAAGAGATTACCCAAACCCACGGAGGCAAAGTGAAACAACGAGATGAGATGTCCCCAACCCGACACGAATGCAGACAAGTGCCATGTTCAAGAGCGACATACTGCCGACGACAACGACGATGGTTCCATTTTTCCCCCACCATTTCGGTGAGTACCTCTTTATTTTTACACAAGCTTGAAGAGGATACCATATGCTTGTCATATAAGTCCGCCCTTCGGACGAATCCATCCTAGTGCATTTAACGAGTCCTAGGAAGGAGAAACTCGGATAACGTCATTTCGACTAGATCCAATGTCATTAGGGTTTAACGAGTCTGACAAAGGAAGAACTCGGCGTCTTTTCATGTTTAGAGAGTTTGAAAAGACAGCGGAAAAGAAAACTCCACGAGTCCCTTTTCGTAAATAGTTCCCCAGATCCGAAAAGGTAGAAAACAATATCCGGGAAAACCTCCTAGTCGCGATAGGCTAGGGTATTCCTTTTTCGTAATCAATCCATCCCAGCCTGAAAAAGGGTTAAACTTATACTGGGTGAATGTCGATTCGTGTCCATTTTAACGAGATCGAAACGACAAGGGCCTCGGCAATCTTTTCATGTTTAGAGAGTCAGAAAAGAGCTGAAAGATGACTCCTCCTGGAGGAGCGAGTGGTATAAAGGGTAGCAACTGGTTCCGGTAATGGTGGAACTACTCTGAACAAATAAAGGTCGAGAGGCTGGCTAACAAGACCACTCATAGCAGCGGTTCCTCAGGAACGGGTAAAACAACCAAGTGAAGGCATATGATTGGCCAAGCAGATAGTGACAATGGAGTGAGAAAACCAAGGCTCATCTGATACAAACAGGCTGATAAAATGACCATCACAAGAGGTAAAATGGGCAAGGTTTCATTTTTACACAAGCTTGAAACAAAGATAAACTATGCTTGAAACCAGTTTCATTTTTACACAAGCTTGAAACGGACATAAACTATGCTTGAAAAGATAAGCATGCCCCCAGCATGGTGACTCAATTCGAGGTACATGCCCCCCAAGCTTCAGTCCATATGAAAGGCAGATGGAGTGAAGGTTCAAGTGACGAGATCAAGAGGAAGACTCGACTGGGATTTTACGAGATCTAAACAAAGA
The DNA here is from genome assembly GCA_034641835.2 of Pinus albicaulis. Taxonomy (NCBI): domain Eukaryota; kingdom Viridiplantae; phylum Streptophyta; class Pinopsida; order Pinales; family Pinaceae; genus Pinus; species Pinus albicaulis. The sequence goes on along the minus strand of CM076581.1, from coordinate 1,525,755,568 downwards.
CTCGAATTGAACGGGAACGTGTTTCATTATTTTAACGAGGTTGACACATTAAAAGAACTATCCTCAAACATCCTTGTTTCATTTTTTAAGGAGCTTGACACAAGACAAGGAACTATGCTCCGACAAACCTTGTTTCATTTTTTAAGGAGCTTGACACAAGACAAGGAACTACGCTCCGACCACCTTGTTTCATTTTTTAAGGAGCTTGACACAAGACAAGGAACTATGCTCCGACAACCTGGTTTCATTTTTTAAGGAGCTTGACACAGGAAAGGAACCATGCTCCGAAAACCTTGTTTCATTTTTTAAGGAGCTTGACACAAGACAAGAAACTCTGCTCCGACAACCTCATCATAATGAACGAGAAGTCATCGCTTCCAAGAGTTCCATTCCCGATGGAAGGAAAACATCCTGGAAGTCAGGACCCAATGCCCCCAGCACATTATGCACAACGGCATCATCACTGAGCACAGGCACGGGGTAAGTAGCCACATAGTTGACCTGCGGTGGAGCAGATACAATGGGTGGATAAAAACCAGGAGGGGGTGATGGCGGAGCAGATGCTACATTGGGACCAAAGAACGACAGCTGATCAATGGTCACAATCCGTCCTTCATGTAAAAAACAGGCCACACGAAAAAGGGAGGAGACGAGCGCTCCCATGGCATAGGTGTAATCGCGCCCCAAAAGCAGATTGAAATCCAAGGGGCCTGGAACAACCATCACATCCATATGGACAGTTTTACCTCCCAAAGTAACAGGTAACCTTGGAAGGATCCCCAACGGTTGACTCGTCCTTCTATTAAAAGTCAACAGATTCTGCGTAACAGGCGCAAGCGGTGGCGAACCAAAAGCTTGCCAGGTAGTCGAGGACAAAATACTAACAGATGCACCTTCTTCTATAATGGTGCTGGGTACGACCAGACCAAGAGCCTGTACTGTGATCTCGAAAGGCACGTAAGACGGAAGGCGAAATCCTGCAAATCGACTCCAATCAAAGGAAGCGACCAAACTACTCGGAGGGGCTACCATCGGACCGAGATGGTCTTCCCCTGGTGTTACGGAAGCAGAATCGACCAAGGATAACTCTTGACCAATCATGGGATCAGCTGGCGGAGGACTCGAAGAAAGCCGATTATAACCAGGTGGAAGGCGTGGTGTAGAACCGGTCGGGTTGTCCAAAACTAGTTTGGCTTCATCCATATAAGGACAAGGGTGAATGGCATGGTGCCCTTCACACAACTTGCAGGGATTGGTGATCTTACCCTGCTTCTTAGGAGTCTTATCAGTACCAGATGAATACGTGCCCCCAACCTGGCTCCTGGAAGTCAAAGGCAACGGCGGTCGGCCGTCGGACCATGTTTCAAGCACCTTGGGAATGTCAGGGCAGTCTCGAAGCAGATGGTCTCCCGCGCACAACATGCATGGGAACTTGACTTTCCGCGGAGGGTCGGAGGGCCTATCAAGATGAGATTTCTCATGGACAGTAGCTGTACATTTAGCCTCTCGCTTATCAGACTTCTTCTTCTTTGTCTTCTTCTTCTTCTTTTTAGCCACCTGGTTACTCGAATCCAGGCTTTCACCAGGCAAAGTAGAAGATGAGGACGCAGAAACAGGCGAAGAAGGGGAGAGGTCCACCTTGGAATCAACATGAGGTTGTTCAAGTGGAGGAACTGATTGAACAGTAGTGGAGACATTCGGGACAACAGAAGTTGAGAACAACCAAACAGGCAACCCAACAGTTAACCCAGGAAGGGACAACGTCGCCATGTAAGGAGCACCAACATTTCCAAAAGGAGGAAAATGACCAGGATTCCCTTCTGAGGGGATTCCTTGGTTGGTGAACTCTGAAAAAGTTGCCATCAATACTCAAAATACCTGAGTAGCAGTTGGAACACCACGATCAAACGGTCAACGAAGGTCTGTCACTTGGGTGAAATAGGTAGGCATTTCATTTTACCACATTGGAAAGTAAGAAATTCTCTGTAGTTTCATATTTTAAGAGTCGCTTGATAAAAGATGACTATATCTTTTGAGTTAAACAATGATGAAAGGACAAGCGGCAGCCGGTCTTTTCAAATTTGATCAGAAACCAAATATTTTGCTGAGAAAAACTAGGCACAAAAGATTGGAACCAAATATGCGTGAAGCTGGAATATACACCTTGGTTTCAAAAATGAAACGAGTCGACCAAGAGGACTTCGTACGTGCGGAGTAGTCTCAATTACGTGTTGGGTGTATCCTGGGTATAGGGGCGAACGGGCTTCGACTTCCTATGGATAAAGGATTGAAAACCTATAGGGGTCTCCCGCGCATACGCGACGGTACGGGGAGCGCAAGTCCGTACTAGCGCTGTCTAAAGCCAATAGGCGAACGACAGCTGCTAGGTTTAACGACGCCGGAACACGTCTCTGGCCTAGACCTTCTAAATATGTTGCGTTAAGTTCCAATGTTGCCTTAGGTTAATTGAATAAATTTTACAGTTGATCTTCAATTAAGTTTCAATTTCCAGGCCCTATCGTATGTAGTGTCTCGAAAGACTCCTAAATGCAAGCTATATGCCACGGTGCAACATTTCGTTCGATGAAAACTAGTTAAATAAGAGTTGAGAGCTTTTATGCAAACGAAATGAACGGAATACAAACAAGAATGTCTCTAATGCGACTAATGCAATTGCACACTTTTCATTCAAACACTAATCACTAGCAATATGGAAAAGATCACAATTTGCACTAATTTAACAAAAGCAAAAGAGATTATATATATATTTTTTTATTTTCAATGTTTAATGGCTAATGTGCACTGAAAACAAAAGGAACAATTTGAGAAGTGATATCTAAGAGAGCGAAGCAAACAACATTCACTCAACGAAGCAAGCAACCAAATCTCTAAATCGACCCAAAGTCCCTCAAAGCAAAGAAAGACTTGAAAACTTCCGATGGACCGTGTGATCTGGGTCCAAAGCAAGGCAAACGAATTCTGAATGAAGGAATGAACAATCACTCAAAAGACGTAGGAAAACAATCAAAGACTGGTAAGAGAGCGTGGAGAATCTATCAACAAGTTGACAGGACAATCGGAACACCAAAACTCCCAATGGAGGGCTCGATTCACTAAGCCACTAGATGCCCTAGGGCTCAAATCGTGAAATCGATAGACAGAGGCAAACAACCAAAGGATAGCGGTGAATTCCAGTCAAACAAGACTCCAACACACTCAGACAATCAGAAAATCAAGAAGAAAAGTACTGGTCAAGCTCAGAAAGCCAAAAAATGGAGAAACTCAAAAAAGTCACAGGGGTGGCGCGACTGTGGCCTTGAAACTGGCGCTAGAGGCCGATTGGCGCGAGACAGACAAATGCAACAAGCGCCAAGTGGCGCGACTGTCGGGTTAAAACCCGCGCCAGTCGAGTTCTCCAATAAAAATTAAAAAACAAGCTACTCTGAAAGTAGACCAATACAAGCTAAGCAAACCAAGAAGCTAAAATAGTGAAAGAATCCAACCCAGAAGGTTCATCAAGCAAGGAGAAACAATCAAAGCGAACCAATCATAAACAGGACAAGGAAAGCCGGACGATCCCCAGTGGAGTCGCCAATTTGTTGAGGAGGTAAATCCCCTCTGCGGACAGAGGCGATCCCTACTAGCCCAGCAGGGGTCTAGCAACAAACAAACAATGCTATGACGCAAGCTCCTAGTTACGAATGAAAGAATTGGGATAAGAGCCTACCTGAATTCCAACGCTAGATCTGAAGAAGAAGATGTCCCCGTCCTTCAGCCCTGGCAGATCACAATCCTTCCACGATCTCCGTGGATGAACACCTGCACACAGAAGAAACGAACAGATACATGCATAGGAAACAGCATACGTAACTAAACATCGGTCAGAAAAGATATTACTCGCATTAACATGATGGAAAAAGGAGTGGAACCATAATCATAGTCATCTATTAAAATGATAAATGAATAGAAGTTACAACCGGCTCACACTTGCATAAATGTGTAAGTAGATTCCCCAGAAGGTCAATTTCAACATCTTTTTTCCTGAAAAAAGATTATAATACCCAAATCGAAACCATAGTTGAATGGAACAATGGTGCTTTAAGGTCATCTACACAAAAAGTTGCCTCCTTCAAATCTCTGACACTGGATGGTAGAACGATGTTTCTGAGAAGTAAACGTCGGAATACCGACGAAACAAAACATTTTTAAAAGAAACTAAGTGTCGCTAGAGTGACGTTTCAAAATATTTTTTAAAAGAACTAGTCGTCGAAATACCGACAAAAACAAAACAAAACAAAACAATATATATATATATATATATATATATATATATTCCCAACCATACCATAATCATAATCACTCACAAAAAGGTCGAAGGGGAGAGATTTTTCTGCTCTGCCTATGAATTGCAGATCTGTCGTATATATGTGTTATTTAATCGTTCTTTGAGTTTGGGGGGTGATTTCTTCTTTAGAGTTTTGTAATGGCCGACAAGGGAGAGTGCCCTGTGATTGGTATAGATCTTGGCATTACGTATTCTTGTGTTGGTGTGTGGCAGCATGATAGAGTGGAGATCATCGCCAATGACCAAGGGAACAGGACCACTCCCTCCCATGTGGGTTTCACTGATACTGAGCACCTCATTGGAGACGCCGCAAAGAATCAGGTTGCCATGAATCCCACCAATACCATTTTTGATGCTAAGAGATTGATTGGAAGGCGTTTAAGTGACGCTACTATTCAGAGTGACATTAAGTTGTGGCCTTTCAAGTTAACTCTAGGGCCTAGTGACAAGCCCATGATTATTGTTAATTACAAGGGTGAGGTGAAGTATTTTGCTTCAGAGGAGATCTCATCCATGGTTTTGATGAAGATGAGGGAGATTGCAGAGGCTTATCTTGGTGTCACAATAAAGAATGTCATCATTACTATTCCTGCATATTTCAATGACTCCCAGAGGCAAGCTACCAAGGATGTTGGAGTGATTGCTAGGTTGAATGTGATGAAAATAATCAATGAGCCTACCGCTACTACTATTGCCTATGGCTTGGACAAGAAGGCTGGAAGTGTGGGTGAGAAAAATGTATTGATCTTTGATTTGGGTAGTGGAACATTTGATGTTTCACTTTTGACTATTGAAGAGGATATTTTTGAAGTGAGGTCTACTGCTATTGACACCCATTTGAGTGGTGAAGATTTTGATAATAGGATGGTTAACCACTTTGTACAAGAATTTAAAAGGAAGTTCAAGAAGGATATTAGTGGTAGTTCTAGGGCTTTGAGAATATTGAGGACTGCTTGTGAAAGGGCCAAGAGGACTCTTTCATCCACTGCTCAAACAACCATAGAGATTGATTATTTGTATGAAGGTATCGACTTTTATTCAACAATCACTAGAGCTAGGTTCAAAGAACTGAATATGGATCTATTCAGAAAGTGTATGGAGCCCATTGAAAAGTGTTTGAGAGATGCTAAGATGGATAAAAGCTCTATCCATGATGTTTTTTTGGTTGGTGGGTCTACTAGAATTCCAAAAGTACAACAGTTGTTGCAGGACTTCTTTAATGGGAAGGAGCTCTACAAGAGCATCAACCCCGATGAGGCTGTTGCTTATGGTGCTGCAGTGCAGGCTACTATTCAAAGTGGAGAAGGCAATGAGAAGGTTCAAGACCTGTTACTTCTTGATGTTACTCCTCTATCCCTCGGTCTGGAGACAACAGGCGGTGTAGTGACTGTTTTGATTCCTAGAAATACAACTATTCCTACAAAGAAAGAGCAGGTGTTCTCTACATACTCGGACAACCAGCCCGGTGTTCTCATCCAAGTGTATGAAGGTGAGAGAACACGAACAAGAGACAATAATTTGTTAGGCAAGTTTGAATTGTCTCGTATCCCACCTGCTCCCAGAGGTGTTCCTCAAATCACAATGTTCTTTGACATTGATGCTAATGGTATCTTGAATGTTTCAGCTAAGGACAAAACCACCAGACAGAAGAACAAGATTACAATCACCAATGACAAGGGTAGGTTGAGCAAGGAAGAGATTGATAATATGGTTTAGGAAGATGAGAAGTACAAGTCTGAGGATGAAGAGCACAAGAGGAAGGTTGAGTCCAAAAACGCGTTGGAGAACTATGCTTATAACATGAGGAACACGATCAAGGATGAGAAAATTGCAGCCAAGGTGGATCCATCTGACAAGAAGAAGATTGATGATGCAATCGAACAGGGAATCCAATGATTGGATAACAACCAACTGGCTGAGGCTGATGAATTTGATGATAATATGAAGGAACTTGAGAGCATCTGTAATCCAATAATTGCAAAGATGTATCAAGGTGCAGGTGGTGACATGCCTGGAGGTGGCTTTGGTGGTGTTCCTCCCGAGGATGGTTCATCCAGTGGCGGAGGCGCTGACCCTAAGATTGAAGTGGACTAATATATCTCTCAAAATGCATATGATATTACTCTTCATTTTCTGTCTTAAGAATTATATTACTATTAGCGTAATTTTGATGTTGAAATTTGGCAAGCCCATTTTATATTTGATGATGCAATCGCCGGCTATTATGGCGATTTTATGTTAATGTTGAACCTCGATGCAATAGATGGCCATTCTAGTGATTTCATACGTAAAAAAATAATCACTCACAATTTGGGGAACGAAGAATCCAATATACATTACTTTTTTATTTTACCTATCCACAGCTCAACGAAATGTCTCACTACCAAGATACTTGAACAAGTATAATTAGCCCAATAAAATAATGACTTCAATGCACTTGCCGAATGTCAATGTTAAGGATTCCTGATATATGCCAGGTTCTTGAGCACACTATTGAGACCATACACACTTCAGTCAGGGAGAGTCCCACAAAAACAGTTTTTTGGCTGTGTTAATTTATCTAGCTCTACCTTACAAATTTTACATGCCGAGTTGTTTTTTGGGTATATTAATTTTATATAGTCGTCCCTTATTTAAAAAAGAAACTAATTAGAATGATTAATTTGTAATCAATCAAAATCTACAGCTTTACTCATATGGCAGAGAAGTACAACACAAGAGGGATCTATCTCCATATAGGCAGCTTCCCTCCCCATAAAGATATGGGGAGCAATAAAATACAATCCTTTTACATTTCTCCCAGTTTCTGAAAGTGCTTATGGATCAAGTATAATAGTAGGTATAAAGGAGGTTATAGGATATGGATCAAAAGTACATATTGGAGCCATAAGTTTACTTCATTTAGAAAATGTTGTAAATTTTACAAATTGGTTGATGGTGGGTTTCATTTTCAACTTTATGATCTACAGAGTGGTGACATAGTCATATCATATGACATGTTATATGCAGAATTGGACACAGGTTGAGGGGTGTGGGATGTGTTTGCAAATGATTCTTGATCAAAGTATTGTTAATAGAGTAAAAATTGAAAATTGGAAAAATTATATCAATTATAAACTGAATTGAACAAAGGGACAACTAGACAACAGGTGAAAAGTCTTGCTTGTTTAAAGGGTAGTTGCCAGATTTGAAGGAGGAAAGTCAGCAGTCAAGTAAAACAGATTTAGAATTCCAAGGCAGTCAATCAAAAATCAATCAAGTCTAGATCTCTAGCATTCCAAAAAGCTAGTTCCAAGCCTTGAGACATTTATTTTGACATTCACCCATCATGTGGAAAATTATGAATAAGTAGTTCCAACATTTTCAGAATTTTTCCAGTCGGTTGAGATTGTGAGATTTTTTCTTCTTACATATTTGAGACTCCTACAACATGAAATCAATTGGACCTAGATGTATCAATCATGGGAGATTTTGATTCTTTGATTGTATAATTTGTATTTTCTTCTTAATCATCACTAGCCTAAATTGAGATTGATCCTCTTCATTGTTTTGTTCCTTGTTCCCCTAAGATTGATTAGGAGCAGAATGAGCATCTTGCTAGCAATTGGTCTTGCTTCTACTAAATATGGTTTAAACCTTATTCTCATTGGTCTTCGAAGCAAAGCTCCAAAATAATTGGTTCTAGATGAAGTGAAATTGATACTTACAACAGTTCATGGAAAAACTACAACAAGCACATTAAGGAACGCGGAATGTAAGGAGTTATTGGGATCTATTTTCATAATAAACCTATGTTAATATAGGAGAATACCAAGAACTAGATGCTGATGCAGAATTACGTGAGTTTTATTCTTTTGAGGACTTGGAAGTTGTATAAAATGATAAGATGATGAGTGAAATTCGAGATATTTCAAGATTGCACAAGATTTATTCTTCTTTGTAGAGACTCAGCCTACCTGTGTTTAGGATTAGGAGCTTGAAAAAGTAAGGAAAATTATCTGCAATGCAGAATTGATTTATGAAGATATGGCCTTACAAAGTGAGCATGAAAAACCTGATTTCCTTGTATAAAAATCATCATCTGATGGAAATTTGCCACATGTTTTAGGAATGTACAGGGGTGATGGCACAAAAGGAAGCTTCTTTTTTATTGTATGAAGGAATGTGTATGTTCACATTATAATATTATAGGTATAAAGGAGGTTATATGATATGGATAAAAAGTACATATTGGAGCCAAAATTTTACTTCCTTTAGCAAATGTTGTATATTTTACAAATTGGTCGATGGTGGGTTTCATTTTCAACTTTATGATCTACAGAGTGGTGACATAGTCATATTATATGACATGTTATATGCAGAATTGGACACAGGTTGAAGGGTGTGGAATGTGTTTGCAAATGATTCTTGATCAAATTATTGTCAATAGAGTAAAAATTGAAAATTGAAAAAATTATATCAATTATAACTGAATTGAACAAAGGGACAACTGGAAAACAGGTGAAAAGTCCTGCTTGTTTAAAGGGTAGTTGCCAGATTTGAAGGAGGAAAGTCAACAGTCAAGTAAAACAGATTTAGAATTCCAAGGCAGTCAATCGGAAATCAATCAAATCTAGATCTCTAGTAGTCCAACAAGCTAGTTCCAAGCCTTGAGACATTTATTTTGACATTCACCCATCATGTGGAAAATTATGAATAAGTAGTTCCAACATTTCCAGAATTTTTCCAGTTGGTTGAGATTGTGAGATTTTTTCTTCTTACATCTTTGAGATTCCTACAGCATGAAATCAACTAGACCTAGACGTATCAATCATGGGAGCTTTTGATTCTTTGATTGTAAAAATTGTATTTTCTTCTTAATCGTCACTAGCCTAAATTGAGATTGATCCTCTCATTGCTTTGTTCCTTGTTCCCCTAAGATTGATTAGGAGCAGAATGATCATCCTGCTAGCAATTGATCTTGCTTCTACTAAATATGGTTTAAAATTTATTCTCATTGGTCTTCGAAGAAAAGCTCCAAAAGAATTGGTTCTAGATGAAGTGAAACTGCTACTTACAACAGTTCATGGAAAAACTACAACAAGCACATTAAGGAACGAGGAATGTAAGGAGTTATTGGGATCTATTTTCATAATAAACCTATGTTAATATAGGAGAATACCAAGAACTAGATGTTGATGCAGAATTACGTGATTTTTCTTCTTTTGAGAACTTGGAAGTTGTAGAAAATGATAAGATGATGAGTGAAATTCGAGATATTTCAATACTACACAAGATTTATTCTTCCTTAATTGGTTTTGTAGAGACTCAGCCTACCTGTATTAAGGATTAGGAGCTTGAAAAAGTAAGGAAAATTATCTGCAATGCAGAATTGATTTATGAAGATATAGCCTTACAAAGTGAGCATGAAAAACCTAATTTCCTTGTATAAAAATCATCTTCCGATGGAAATTTTCCACATGTTTGAGGAATGTACAGGGGTGATGACACAAAAGGAAGCTTCTTCTTTTTTTGTATGAAGGAATGTGTATGTTCACAGTATAATAGTAGGTATAAAGGAGGTTATAGGATATGGATCAAAAGTACATATTGGAGCCACAAGTTAACTTCCTTTAGCAAATGTTGTATATTTTACAAATTGGTTGATGGTGGGTTTCATTTTCAACTTTATGATCTACAGAGTGGTGACATAGTCATATCATATGACATGTTATATGAATAATTGGACATAGGTTGAGGGGTGTGTGATGTGTTTGCAAATGATTCTTGATCAAAGTATTGTCAATGGAGTAAAAATTGAAAATTGAAAAAATTATATCAATTGTAACTGAATTGAACAAAGGGACAACTAGACAACAGGTAAAAAGTCTTGCTTGTTTAAAGGGTAGTTGCCAGATTTGAAGGAGGAAAGTCAGCAGTCAAGTAAAACAGATTTAGAATTCCAAGGCAGTCAATCAGAAATCAATCAAATCTACATCTCTAGCAGTCCAACAAGCTAGTTCGAAGCCTTGAGACATTTATTTTGACATTCACCCATCATGTGGAAAATTATGAATAAATAGTTCCAACATTTCCAGAATTTTTCCAGTTGGTTGAGATTGTGAGATTTTTTCTTCTTACATCTTTGAGACTCCTAAAACATGAAATCAACTGGACCTAGACGTATCAATCATGGGAGATTTTGATTCTTTCATTGTAAAAATTGTATTTTCCTCTTAATCATCACTAGCCTAAATTGAGATTGATCCTCTTCATTGCTTTGTTCCTTTTTCCCCTAAGATTGATTAGGAGCAGAATGAGCATCCTGCTAGCAATTGGTCTTGCTTCTACTAAATATGGTTTAAACTTTATTCACATTGGTCTTTGAAGCAAAGCTCCAAAAGAATTAGTTCTAGATGAAGTGAAACTGCTACTTACAACAGTTCATGGAAAACCTACAACAAGCACATTAAGGAACGAGGAATGTAAGGAGTTATTGGGATCTATTTTCATAATAAACCTATGTTAATATAGGAGAATACCAAGAACTAGATTTTGATGCAGAATTACGTGATTTTTCTTCTTTTGAGAACTTAGAAGTTGTAGAAAATGATAAGATGATGAGTGAAATTCGAGATATTTCAAGATTGCACAAGATTTATTCTTCCTTAATTGGTTTTGTAGAGACTCGGCCTACCTGTATTAAGGATTAGGAGCATGAAAAAGTAAGGAAAATTATCTGCAATGCAGAATTGATTTATGAAGATATAGCCTTATAAAGTGAGCATGAAAACCCTGATTTCCTTGTATAAAAATCATCATCTGATGGAAATTTTCCACATGTTTTAGGAATGTACAGGGGTATTTATAAGAAAAAATTAAAATCCAACCAAGTGAGAAGAGGAAGCTAGAACCCTGGAATTCTCTTTTTTATAGGAGAATAACACAGTAGTATAATAGCCCTAGATGAAAGAATTAGAAAACTATGGATGGATTGTCTTAATGAGAAGAAGGAAAAAGGAAAGATTGAAGGAAGTAAAAAAGAACAAACGACAATCAACACTTCGCCACAAGATAAAACTGTAATGTATGGTTTCTACACCACGACCACACACATCCCATCAGATATCATTGTTCATTTGGCCATACACGACCTAACCTAGCATGACACTCAGGACCTCCTCTTCATCCTAACGATGGCTCATAGTGTACTGAGGTACCCCATTTTGAATCCCTTTTTATGGACTAGATGTGCAATTTTGGTTTCCCATTTGATGTCTACCTTATATTACTTGTCCATAATAAGGTTCATTTGATGTCTACCATTAGATTACTTTGCTAGGTTCCCTGTTATATTACAACATTGTCATCTAAGTTACTGTTATAGGGGTATGAGCCAGAGTGTCACTGACATATAAATCACTGCCATATGCATCAGACTCTATTATACAAGATTGCTGCTAGTTCACAGGTCACTGTCATTATCATCCATAGAGGACTCTACCATATATATGTACTTCCATATCAATGTCGTTGGCATATACAGGTTAAGGTTATATGAACACAATCATGCCTTACAGATATATAGGTCACAGTCATGCAAGCTCACTGTCATAAGGATTATGACTACCCAAACTTCATTGTTAAATATCACAGTCAACAATTATCACTGCCACTTCCATTGTAAATTGAAAATTCTAGCTAGTAAGGTCACTATTCAAATGCATCATATATATGTCATATATCAGGGTTTCAGTGAGAGAACTTCAAGCCTACAATCCACTGCAATCGCTAGCAACTTTATGTGCAATTGTGGCAAAGAATGGACCAAGTAATGCCAAAGATGAAAATTCTTGGTTAAATTTCTAAATGTAGAATCTGCTTACCATGCCATGGGGTCTAGGAATCTCTATAAACAACCAAGCAGAATTGTGCACTTTTCTGTGAGGTGTCCTTCTGTCTGTGAAAAGAAACATTCAAGATCACATTATCGATGGTGACCCTGCCATTCTTTTGCGCCACCTCATCAATGACTCTCCTTTGTCTGACATCAAACTCTAAGCTATTGTAAAAAGGATCTATCATATGCTCGGAAGCCTTCACTCCAAATTATTTCCTGTCCATGGGAACAACAACAAGAAGGTGAACCACCTTGCGAACGAGGGGGTCCATCTAGCAAAAGGAAACCTTAAAGTTGATGGGATTCTAAGCTTATCATATATCATCATGAGTGCCAAGAAATACTATTGTTTATATTTTCTTGTCCAAAAGTTGTATCCATCACATGCCATAGTTTTTTTCTTAATATTTAACTTGTTCTTAATATTTTTTTTAGAGGCTTCCAAAGATAGGGAGGGAAAATTGGGAGACATGAATAGACAAAGTCTGTTGTCATTGTTTTATGAAAGCAGTAAATACTGTTCAATTGATACCCTGTCTGCTGTGCTGTGCTAACACTGACTTCCATGAAACAGATGGAATGTGAAGATTTGACTGCAAAAGTTGAGGCACTGGATTCTAAGAACATGACACTTAGAAATGAAATAAATCTTATACCAGAGGAATCTGAAAAGCTTGCTTCCGAGAATGAATCACTACAGGTAACATATCTTCATGGTAGCGTAGACAAATCAGTGTGGTTTATTGGCCTTAGAATTTGAAACTTTTTGGACATTGTTGGATTATGTGAAATAGGTAATGTTGAGGAATTTGCAAGGAGAGGATAGAGTAGGAGATTCAAAAATATATGGTCCTAGAGAGACACAGTCACAATTTATGCATCAAGGAGGCAATGGCTATCCTCAAGTTCTATCTAAAATAATCAATTCGAGTTCTAGCCAAAGAGATGAGCATAGGGAGAGTGAGATGAGTGATTCAAATGGTAAATGTCATGCAGTATTGGAAGCAAATGTTCGATCTGATTGAGTGGCTGCAGGTTAAAGAGAGATCCTAATTTATAGGTTATGTTGGATGAAATTTTGTGTATACCAAACCATTTTGTTAGTTTTGAGCTATCCCCATATCTCTGTAACTGCTGCACATGAACTTTCTTCTAGAGTAGGAACTAATAACCAGGAAAAGATAATAATGAATGGCTGCAAAGAAAGTACTTCATCCAGATATATGATGATGAGCATTATTCTGGTAAAGAAATTGGCCCACCTTGGATTTGAATTGGGTCCAGGCATGGGAATCATCAGGTTAATTGTAACTTGCTTTAACTTTAATTTAGGCTTGTTTAATTTATGCATTGCCCCCCAAACTTGCTGTAAAACAGAATTGGGTTTGAAGGATTATTTTACCTAAAAAAGATTCTCTTAAAGAGTAGCATGTTCCATATTTGTTTTATATTCAATGAGTAGTCTTTTACATGATGCTTATGTTCTAAGTTGATAAATTTCGATTGCCTAGTATTTTTAAATTTTTTGTTGCAAGAAGATTTTTTGTACCCAGTTATTTTACTAATATTAGCTGTGCATGGATTAAGCTATTGGAATAACGAGGGCACTCAGTACTGAATGTGATTATTTTTTGAATCAATGGTTTTCTCTGATATCGTAGTTAACATCGTGTTTCATGCATTATTTGTTTAAAGCACGCAGATGCAAATGTTTGGGATCATGTATCACCAAATATCACCAATAATATGATTAACTGACATGTCTAGTGATTTGTAATCCTAGTATGTTACAAAGCAAACCCAAAATGTGCTATTATAATTGAAGGAAACTCAGAATAACAATCCCAATATCTGGAGAGATCTAAAATCTGAAACTAGGGCAGAGTACTGAACAATTAGCCACAACATTAAATCAACATTAACAAAAGCAAATTCATTAGTCTGAATGTGGATCAGTGCATAAACTGGAAAAATAAACACATCCCACACTCTCACATGCAGCAAGCATTGATATCTGTGTGATACCCCTTCTCTGCTTTAATAAATCCAAAGCGTCATGACTGGAAGTGGAATATAAATGTATACAAGTGTAAAAAAAAGTGGAATCTAAATGTATACAAGTGTAATAAATCTGTAAAAGAGGCGCAGATCATGAAATGTAAGGCTAGTGCCTATTATTACTCTTTACCATGGGATAAACCAATTGCAGGGTATGTTCGTGGATGTACCTCTTCGGTTTTCTGCATTCTTCAGCGGAATTAGCGTAGCTATTATTATCCTCAGCTTATTATCCCTCAGTCGGCAGTGGCTATGAAGAGATCTCGGTTCATAAATCTTCCTCCAGCCAAAAACTAGATTTAGCGTGCCAGGCATCACAGTACCCAAACTTCTGCAAGTCATCTCTGCAGAGAAATGCCAATATTAGTGAGAAGGCAGAACCAGTGGATATCATTGTTACGGCCATAGTTGTGTCAACGCAAGTAACCGCACAAAGTTATATTACCTCAAAGCAGCTGCTCTCTAAATCAAAGGACGCGAACTTAACGGTTGCAGACTACCATACAAAAACCTCTTCAGCAGAATTAGCACCAAACAAGTGGAGTGGGAAAATAAATTTGAATAGGTCGATTTAGATTTTAAAGTAGCCACCAAATAAAATTTCCATGTGTTTTCCCTTAAAGTCGTAAGACCAAAGTTTTGGCTCCTAAAAGTCGCAAGACCGACACTTGGCCCCAAATGATGCAAGATCGATGGTATCCCCAAACCTCGCAAGACCTACGTATGTCTCCTAAACGTCGGTATTTTGACAGTTTCACCCTTAACATCTCAAGACCAACGGTATCCCTAAACGTCGCAAGACCGACGGATGTCTCCTATACGTCGCAAGACCGACATATGTCTCCTAAACGTTGGTATTCCAACCGTTTGTCCTGAAACGTCGGTATTCCAACGATTTTCCTAAACACCGTTGTTATGACGATACTCCAAAAACATCGCTAGAGCGACACTTGTTGGCAGGATTTTAAAAAATGAGAAAAATTGGGGAAATTTCCAACAATACGTCAAAAGTGTCGGAACTGAAGTGTCGGAATTTTGACCATATGTACTAGTAACTGTACAATAAACATTGTCTTAACTATCATTGACACTTCACTATCACTGTATGTCACTATGTTGAATCTAATACATCATCCCATCATAGATTATAGATAGATAGAGGTAATTACAATCACCTTCCTAATTCATTGTCTTGCCAATGTTTTTCCATTACTGTCAACCAATTGTCAATTTCAAGGATTCATTGCACCAACTTGAAATATATATACAAGGTCAACTAATTAAGCTTTTTCCCATATTCAATGGTGATGAAATTGTTTCACATATTCAAAACATCTTCAAATACTGAATGTTATTACTCTTCAAATCCTAGACTTTGGATTAGGTCTGAAACTCTTTAAGGTATCTCAAAATGTCTTCTCCAAAGTGTGTCACAAAAAACACACTATCAAATCATTGTCTTATATAAGACTACTGTTATTTCTATGTCACATATCTGCTCAAGCCTACAAGGTATCTTGGTGTGAGGGATTCTGACATCAACATATGTAGTTGTCAAGTATAGTCTTTATTGCTTATTAATATCAAGACTACCATCAATCCAAAACCTTGCAAGGCCTTTTATATGCTACTTCTGTCTAATATAGATAAAAGGCTTGCAGTGTGAGAACTATGAATATTAGTCCTATGTCTATTCATAATGCTACATATGAAGGAAGCCTTTGACAAAATTATTATATTCCAAATAATGACGCTATATTGAAGCCAACTTAAGCACAAAATTCTGCTTGAATACCTTGCATATTGCAGAGTTTTAATGTTTCAAAAACTATAATACGTATGAATAGACCTTGAAATATTTAGATTCAAACTCCAGAATTCTGAATCAAATTTTTAAATTATTCATATTTATAATGGTGTTGGGCCATAAATGACTGAATTAATGACCAACAAAGTGCAAAAGAATCACGATCTAAAAGGGGTTGCAGACATATCAGTAAAACAGTTATCCGCAAATATGAAATAGGTAATATTCCCTTGCCCTAACCAGAGATGACTGAAATGCTTCAAGGAGCTTGAAACAATATTTTGGGGAATGTTCAAATAGTTCGCAAGATAAAAGGATCATTGGTGTAAGTTTTAAATACAAGCCAATCTAAAAGGAACTTCAAGACTTTCACGTATTAACAACTCATCCTTGCTGATTGATTTGTAGCCCCAAGTGGATTGAAATAGCTCCTCACTTCATAAGATAGAAAATATGCCGAAATTCAAGGATTAGAGTGATATTCCACAAAGATGAGGGCTTATGCTACAATTTTGGAAACGTCATCAACTGTTCATGCAATTTATTTTAGAGCCAAACTGTCAGTGAAATGTGACACCACCAAACTTGTCATGCTTAGTAATAAAGTCTTAATGAGGGCTGAAATTATATAAAGAAAAAGTTTTCAAACAAGCTTGAATGGATCGTTAACAACCCTTACTATTCATCGATTTATATTAATCACAGAGACAAGGGTGTTGCTCAGAAATTATGTTGCAGGGAGTTATTTTAATTTGCATGGACGAGCCTTTTATATCACTCTTGCTAGTTTCTATAGCCCTAGTTCTTACGCATTGTTCAGTAATGAACATATTGGTCGCAGAGGAAATCCTTGTATAAAAGACGATATCCTTAAGGGGACGAAAGTCTACTCCTCAGAATTATGAAACCAAACCAAATACTAAGAAATACACAGGAAATGGACGTAGAGATAAAGAAGTTGCTTCAAAAATATTAAAGAGGTTGTTAATGCTTGAAACTTACACAGATCAAGACCCTTCCTACCGTATATGGAAGAAGAAATTACTGCACATGCAGAGAGAGACGAAATTGTTTCCATGTTTTTGACCGATAACTTTCCCTTGGGCCTGATATATTTCTCTCTGACTTGGGCTTGCCCTCACCAGTGCTTCAATACCATGTTAATTTTAACATGTTCTTTGCATAGTACAATTAGATCCATATAAGCCCAATTATCTATCCATAATTGAACCAAGAAAGTGAAGTCAACTAGGCTTATTGAATGAACCAAGAAAATTTCCATGGCAATGCAGACTAACTCATAATTCTTCGTACGAAGAAGGGGCAAGGAAGGGTAACTCAACTTCTAAATTTCGAGAAAGGCCTCAACTCCTGCAAGTGATGAAGAACCCTAGTCAAACTTGTTGATGTTCTGCCCTAGTATCACTTCGATGCTCTAATTTTGTTATGAACCCATGTTTTCATTGTTGTTTGAAAGATCTTATGGCGTTTACATCATTGCAATTTATCCATTTTCGCTTTCACTCGTTGGAAACCCAAAAGGGATTGATTTGCAGAAAATGAAACCAACCACTACAATTATGATTTCCCTCGTAATGGTGTTGGTGACCGAAAGTGTTTAATTCGTAAGAAATAAAACCAAATACTAGCATTAAGGCTTAACTCGCAGCGGTGCCGATGACCATATATGTCTTTACTATGGAAAATGAAACCGGCTGCTACAATGGACAAAGATAAAGTTGAACACTGAAAAGGGAAGGTTGGCTTGGACAAAGATGAAGTTGAACACTGAAAAAAGAAGGTTGGCTTGGACAAAGCTGAAGTTGAACACTGAAAATAGAAGGTTGGCTTGGGAGATTATACCTATTGCTTACAAAGTTTATATAATCATGGTCTATAAATTTAAATTTCGCTCACAACAATGCTCGTGACCCTAGAATTGAACTCAATACCAACAACATGGTGGATATAGTTTTTAAACAAGAATGCAAGACCAGGGCATTGGGAAAGATTCACATGTCATTGGTATGAATTCAACTTATACGGAATTTTAGAGAGGCACTGGCATTGCAGGATCCCACTTAAAACCAGGTAAAGGTGGGAAATGAAACAAACCACTAAAATTGGTGACAATTAATTTTAACTTTGACAAAAGAAAACGGTGAGCATATCCTTAATCCTCCATTGCATTTTGAAGGAAAGCTAAATTCCTTTATAACTAATTAGAGGTAGTCTGTCAACGGTTACAGTGATGGATAATAAATCAAGTATCCAATTCATAGTGCGAAAGTATTAACAAGTGAAGGTTAAGAAATTACATGTTTTCAAAAGAAGGCCATATTTCAGACATGAATTTTTGGGGAGTGCAAGGAAGCTGGTAGTCCTCTGTAATTAGAGCCGCTGCTTCTAGTGGGGCTTTGCCCAAGCACTTCTCATCTCCTCTGCCATCCCACTTCTTGCCATACTTGGCCAAAAACTCCTTCAGAACTTCATCCACAACGTTTTCTGTGTCAAGCAGCGTGCCGACGGTAAATTCGGGGATCAAAGTGTTTAAAAAAAAAAAAAGTGTACTAAATATTTAGTATAAACAAAAATCTTTAGTGACTTTACATAAATAAATATCAATCAAATTCTACCCTAAGTTCTTGTCAAATTAAAAATTCATAGAGTTGCGACTTCTTCCAAGAACGAAATTTAGCTCTTCAAAACATTACACACGCTATATTCTTGAACTTTCAATGATCAAGAAATAAAGCCTATGAATTCCTCAATTTTGACAGTGAAATTGCACCAAAACTTACACAAATTTCAATGATCAAGAAGTAAAGCCTAAGAATTTTTCAATTTTGATAGTGGAATTGCACCAAAACTTACACAAATTCCTTCGAATTTGACGGTGAAATTTGCGGCAAAGACTCATGCGAATAGTTGTGTGCCTGTAAACTCATCTTTACTATGTGTTTCCTGTTGTTCTAGCAGAGAGGAACTTAATCCTTTAGCTTCGTAGTAGTACTCACTCTACCTTACACTCAGCCCTTTGTACTCTTTGTCTTTTCATTCTTCAAATATGGTGTAGTTGCCTTTGGAGAAGTTCACAAGGAAGAAATCGTTCATGGAGTTGCTAATGGAGAAATTCTTAAGGAATAACGCTAGTCTTTTCACGGGAAATTCTCGACGGGATGAGCGAGCACTGAGAGCGTTGTGAGGTTGCATTTGCTGCAGTGAGGCAGCCCGATCAAGTTAGGGTTTGCTCCCATGGAGGTGTCAGGCACCCCCCCCTCCCCCTCCTCCACCATCATCTGTCGATGCCTTCAACCTGCTCCTGGCTAGATTGTCGCAGAAGAAAAAGAGTGAAGCAGCCAAGTTCATTAAGAAGCTAGAGGATATTCCTGAAATTTCCCTGCCTCTAGAGACTCCAATCCAAGTAGCCGTGTCCTTGGTTGAGCGTGCCCTCGTTGGCCAGTTCACCGGACTCTAGCCTTCTCCTAAATCCACTGAAAACTGGTTCAACAAGAACTGGGCACCCTTGATTAAGAACAACGTCACATCTTATTTTTTGGGACGAGGGTTATTCCTCTTTGAATTCTCCTCAAAAGACGATAAGGATCTAATTTTCTAGAATGGCCCCTACTTCATGGGCCCCCAAGGTCTTTATCTTAACAACTGGACGTCGGATTTTGACCCTACAGTCGATGTGCCCACGACGCTCTTGGTGTGGGTCAGGCTTCCAAACCTTCCAGTTCACTGTTGGAACTAGGACTCTTTGAAGCACATCGGCAATGCCCTTGGGAAATTCATAGACCGGGCAAAAAATAAAGATCAATATGACTATGCCAAAATCTATGTAGAAGTAGATCTAGAGGTGGGTCTCCCAGAAGCCATCAAAATCAGTGTCGATAGCTGGACTCATGTGTAGAACCTAGATTATGAGCAGTTTCCCTTCAAATGTCGGAAATGCCACGTCTATGGCCACTTCGCTAGAGGATGCCCGTCCAATGTTGAGTCAGAAAAAGGTAAGGAGGAGGGCTGGAATCAGGTTAAGCATTCCAAGACTTCTCACAAATCTCACAAGCCAGGGGGTCCAAATGGTAAAGGCCCCCAACAGGCCCCTACTCAGCATCCCCCTCCCAGAATGGAGTAAGAAAATAAATTCGCTTTGCTAAGCTTGCAATAGAGGAGACTCGGGAAGTCGAGATTCAAAAAATAGTCTCCCCTGCAAAAGGCACCCCCTCTTCTTCTCCCAAGGGGACAAGTGCTACAGAGAGCTCTAAAGGAAACACCATAGAAGTTGAGGATGAAGAGCAAGAATCGGAAGGCTCGAAGGAAGAAGGGGAAATAGCAGGATCCCAAGCCTCGGTGAGGAGATCCACAAGAGGCTGCAAGACAAATCGAGAAAAAAGAGAGTAGGAAACATACAAAGATAAGCTTCAAGGTAGTGAGCCAACCCTTGAGAAGCTATTAGCAACAAAACCAAAGATGGCGAGAAACCAGCCCCAAGGCTCCAAGGGAGCCCACCAAAAACATAAATGATGAAGGTCATCTCCTGGAACTGTAGAAGTATGGGGAGCAGAATCAAAGAAGAAGCTATCAAAATTTTAATAAGGATAGAAGATCCTGACATACTCCTCATTCAGGAGACCAAAATGGAGGACAGTGTCTTCCTGCATGCAAGTAAGAAACTCCGAAACAAATGTGAAGCAAAAGCAATCTTAGCCCGAGGGGCTTCTAGTGGGTTGGGCACTCTCTGGAACACTAGTAAGTTCTCAATTATTTCTTAGACCCCCAACTCTCATTTGTTGTTATTAAAAATGCAACATTTAGTCACAAAAGAGATATTTTGTCTCTTCAATGTGTGTGTCCCAATTAACGCTGGGGAAAAAAAGGCTTGCTGGGACTCCATAAGAAACCAAGAAGACCTTGTGAATCTGGAAAATATCATCATTGCCGGTGACCTCAACCTCACTCTTCTTTCGGCAGATAAGAGAGGAGGTAGCATTGTTCGAGATCTGGCAAGGGAATGGGTGAAGGACCTAATGTAGGATTGGGATCTGCTAGACATCAAGCCAATCTCCGGTAAGTACACTTGGACTAATAAAAGAGTAGGTCTTGGTCATATCACTGCTAGACTTGACAGATTCTTCATCCAAAGTTCTTTCCTTTTGCTTGGATTAGACGCTAGAGTTCATATTATCCCCTGCAGCACCTCTGATCACAAACCCATCAAGCTTGAGCTCTTGGCTCAGCTTGATCTTGGGCCTATTCCCTTCAGATTTAGCCCTCTCTAGGCCAAGAAGCCTGACTTCATGAAAATAGTCAAGGACATTTAGATACAGCCTGTCAAAGGCTCCCCCTTTTTTGTATGGGAGGAGAAACTCAAAAGAGTGAAAGTGGCTCTGAAAATTTGGGCCAAATCTCTGCCCAAGGCTGCCACTGAAAGGAAAAAAATCCAAAGCATTCTGGATAACCATCATCTCCAGGCTAAAGAAGCTGATATTACAAAAGAGATTCTAGACAAAGAGGCCCATCTCCAGCAAAATTTCCATAAGGCCTACCTGGCTGAAGAAGAATATTGGAGACTTAAGTCTCGTAGTCTTTGGCTTAAAGCAGGGGATAGGAATTCCTCTTTTTTTCACAAGCAAGCTCAGGCAAGGAAATGCACCAACTCCATTACTGAAATCAAGGAAGGTCCTATTATTCACAAGGACTTTGTAAACATCAAAAGAGCAGCCTTCCTTCACTTCAAAAGCCTGTATAGCGAGGATATGGATCTGGATCAAAAATCTGACATGTTGGACGTGGTTCCCCCCTCGATTTCAGCTGAGATGAATCACCTTCTAGAAGCTAAAGTCACTAAGAAAAAATTCAAGGATGCCTTCTTTTCTATGGACCCCGACAAAGCCCCTGGGCCGGATAGATTCTCAACCAGGTTTCTCCAAATCTACTAGCCAATTGTGGAAAAAGACCTCTTCAAAATGGTCCTAAAGTCCCAAGCATGCCAGAAAATCGGAGGCAGCACTAACTCCGCTTTCCTTGCCCTCATCCCCAAGGAGAAAGGAGCCAAATACTTCAACAGGTTTCACCCGATCTCGCTTTGCAACATTGGGTACAAACTAATTTCCAAAGTAATTGCTAACAGATTGAAGCTCATGCTCCCCAAAATCATTCTGGAAAATAAAGGAGGCTTCATTCATGGAAGGCAGATTGTGGACAATTTTATATTAGTCGAAGAGGCAATCCACTCAAGTCCGCGTTGCAACGAAAAAGGTATGGTTGTCAAACTTGATTTAGTAAATTAATTTGATCGAGTTAGGCATAGTTTCTTGATGAAAGTCTAGCATAAACTTGGATTTGGAGTGAGCTTTATAAATTGGATCCGGGCCTACATCTCGGAGCCTTGGATTTCTCCTTTAGTGAATGGCAAAGCTGTCGACTTCTTCAAAGCCACAAGAGGACTCAGACAGGGGTGCCCCCTCTCACCTCTGCTCTTTGTCCTTCAAGCCTCAGTTCTTAGTTTTTATTTAGACAAGAAGTTGCTGGAACAGGAGATCACTAGGCTTTGCATAGCAATAGGAGTTAAAAAAATCAATCATTCCCTCTTCGCTGATGACACCCTGTTGTTGGGGACTGCTTCTGTGCCTATGGATTCCATATTTAGAGTTTTGGATGAGTTTTGTAGGGTTTCGAGCAACATATTAAACAATGGTAAATGCCACATCTATTGTTTGAACATTTCGCCCAGCTTGCTTAACTCCATTTCTAGATGCTTTGGTTTCACTGCCTCCTCTACTTGGAATTCCTTCAAGTACCTGGGACTTCCTATTTTCCTCAAAATATCCTACAACAAAGACTGGATTCCCCAATTGGAGAAGTTCAAGAAGAAGCTACAGGCCTAGGGATTCTCCTCGCTCAACATTGCTGGCAAGATTGTTCTCATCAAATATGTTCTCAACAATCTCCCCTTATTCCAATTCTCTGTTCTCCTTTCTCCCACTGGCATTCTCAGAAATATGGAGGAGATCATTCGCCATTTATTTTGGAGGGGTGGCAAACAGAACGAGAAAAAGATCCCGCTAGTCAATTGGGAATCCATCTCTAAAGCTTTGTTGGAAGGGGGTCTGAATTTCAAAAATATTTGTAACCATAATATTGCAATGGGTGCTAAAATAATCTGGAAAATCATAGCTCCTAATCCAGGCTAGGCTCAGTTATCTCTATGGTGTAAATATTTCAAAGGCAAGCATTCTCGCTGCTTAGATCAACCTCTTCCTCAATCAAATTCGCCATTCCTGAAAATCTGTGTCAAAGCCTGCCCTCTAATCAAAACTCATCCATATTGGGTTCCCAGCAATGGTAAAAGGATCAACCTGTGGACCGACAAAATCATGAACAACGATCCGTTGGAGGACTGCAGCTCTCTCCAGTCGCTGCGCAAATGGATGAACGAGGCAAGCCTGCGCTCTCTGTGGGACATTTCAAATTGGCATGGCTCATGCTAGGCTGGTTGGAAACGTATCCAAACACACTCGGAGCTCTTGCATGACCACGATGTTCTGATTTCCAAGCTTCACAGTATGGCTCCAACGCTAACTCGAAAAATTGAAACTAGAGGATGGGGATCGCAGATTGGAGGTTACACCGTGGCACAAGGCTACGCCAAACTGTGTGAGCATCCTCATGTAGCTCTGAACCCTGCACCATGGAAAGGGATATGGCACTATCCCTCTTTACCCAAAATTGACAACTTTAGTTGGCTGCTATGCCACTGCAAAATATTGACTGTTGAAAACTTGCAGAAGCGAGGTTTCCATGGCCCTTCAAGGTGCAACCTATGCAGGGAAAAAGAGGAAAGCGTTACTCATCGAATGCTTGAATGAAAATTCACATTGCAAATTTGGTTCGAGGTGGTGGGTATTTTGAACTCCAACTTCACTCTTCCAAGCTCCATCCCTGAACTATTCGCAAATTGGCTACATAGTTATCCTGGTCCCCCTCCAAAAAAACAAGGTTATCAAAGTTGCTTGGTCCTCCCTCCCAAAAATAATTTGTTGGCAGATTTGGCTTGAACGAAATAAGAGGATCTTCAGAAATTATGAGCAGGATGCCAAGCTTGTGGGAGTCAAGATAAAATGCCAATTAAAAGAGTTTCTGAGAGAGAAAAAAGACGATTCAAGATTAAGCCAGCAAGACATAATTTGGGACTCTTCTCTCGACCTTCAATTTCAAAAAGCTGCAAGTATTATCTCTCTCTCCAAATTTTGGCAAATAAGGGCTACAGTAAAGGAGTTTTAGGGCTATATTCCAAACCAATCAAGACATTATCTATTCTTTGATGGGGCAGCAAAGGGCAATCCAGGAAGGGCTGGAGAAGGAGGTGTCATAATGAAACTAGATGGCATCAGGATTCACAACTTCGCCTAGGGTTTGGGCCTCACTTCCAGCATTCAAGCAAAGGCATTGGCTCTTTTTCAAGGCCTTAAGTTTCTTAAAGGGCTGAACATCATGGAGGCTAATGTATTTGGGGACTCTCAGGTTATTATTAACACTATTGTGACAAATTCTCCGCCGTTGGACTTAAGACTTGCAAGGCTGATCTCTAGAATAAAAGATCTGGGAGACTCATTTCAGAATTTGAACTTCTTCCACGTGTTGAGAGTCAACAACAAAGACACGGATCTAGAAGCCAACAAAGCAGCCCTCCTTTCTGCTGGAGTCATGCTTAGAGACGGAGAAGAAACATGGGATCCAATTCCTCAAATTAGCTAGCTATCATGTTTTACTGTTTATTATTAAATCAGTTTGTGTGTATCCACAAGCTTGAGAAAAATCATTGAAATTGATCTCATAGTCACAACTAAAAAGAGATGTGAACTAAGCATAAGCGCCATGACCTTTCTGGGTGGTGAGACACTCGGTGATTCAGCCCCACTTTCTGTAATTCGAATTTTGGCATTTAGGCCAAGTATCTAATATTATCCATTAACCGTTTCTGTAAAAAAAAACGCTGGTATTTTCACAGTGTGGTCAAACAATTACATATAATAGCAGATCAGCTTTTCAAAGAAGCCTTTGTCTTTCAAGAAGTTCAAGGAATTGAATAAAATAGGAGATCGACTCTTTTCATTCTGTGTTCAAAGAATTAAATATAGCAGATCAGCTTTCCAAAGAACCTTCAACTATGGTGTAGTTGCCTTTTCATTCTTTCATGGAGTTGCTTATGGAGAAATTTCCTTTCCAGCCTGAATTGTCGGGGTTTCATCAAAGATGCATTGCAGAGCATGTAATTTGACTGAATCTTGATGCTAGCCTAAGAAAATTAGACTTGAAGGTCGAGTGTGCTTATCATGAAGATGGGGAGATTGACATGTAGACAAATGATTTTGTTCATGATTTGGGAGACTCGTAGAGAAATGATGAAATCGACCATGGATATCCGATCTTGGCAAGCTTCAAAGTGAAACATTCCGTGTAGATCACCGAAATTAAAATGCAAATAGCTGAACTTAATATGGTCAGAATATGGCTCAGTGCCTCTAATGTAAGGGTGGTTTGATAGCAAATTCAAAGAATAAAGCGACCCAGACATGGAATGATGTAGAAAACAGAGAATCGAAGAAGAATCCGCCCCAAAGCTACATGTTATGGAAGTTTTTTTAATATATTTCAGGAATTTCGTTCAGATTCATTAAACTGCTACTAATTTCTGGACAGAACCCTATTAGTCATTTTAGCTCCATGTCTCAAGAAGTAATGGTGGAAACATTTGCACCATGCCCATGTTCAAGAATATTGTGGCTAGTGATATCTGAACTAAGTATCAAAAAATGGAAAACAATTTGAATGTAAAATTTAAATCCATTTCTTACTTGCAAGATTCTTCGGCATTTTAGTGAAAAATGGAAACATTCTTCGACAGCTACTGAAGTCAGAAAATCTGTCTTTCTCATGCATCCACCATTGCTGAGCCTTTGCAAGTGATTTCTCAGTGGTTTTTCCCATTTCCCATAGCAGCTTGTGAGACCCGCTATGGGTAAGCCTGGTGAATTTTTCCATTGGCGGCAGAAGGCTGCGAGCGATTGAAAGAACAAAGAGGGTAGTTGTGTGAAGAACCCTATCAGTCATTTTAGCTCCATGTCTAAAGAAGTAATGCTGGAAACATTTGCACCATGCCCATGTTCAAGAATATTGTGGCTAGCGATATCTGAACTAAGTATCAAAAAATGGAAAACAATTTGAATGTAAAATTTAAATCCATTTCTTACTTGCAAGATCCTTCGACATTTTAGTGAAAAATGGAAACATTCTTCGACAGCTACTGAAGTCAGAAAATCTGTCTTTCTCTTGTATCTGCCATTGCTGAGCCTTTGCAAGAGATTTCTCAGCGGTTTTTCCCATTTCCCATAACAGCTTGTGAGACCCGCTATGGGTAAGCCTGGTGAATTTTTCCATTGGCGGCAGAAGGTTGCGAGCAATTGAAAGAACAAAGAGGGTAGTTGTGTGAAGGAGACTACAGATATTGGAGGGGTGGAAAACTTTTGGAGGAAAGTTGGCGCCAATTACAATTCAAAAGTTGAATTCTTCTCCACCAATGTTCAAATCGTCTAGACTCCCACCAACTCCTTTTAGAAACCACAATTGCGAAACCGCTCACTTCCCGCTATTTATTTAAAATTAAATTAATGCCACAAAGTGGTGTCTCCTAATGATATGAGTTGGTTTTAAATTGCTTTTAAAGTAGCCAAATAGAAATGTTATATATTGTAAATTCTATATCAGTACACAAGCAACAAAGCATTTAATATTATATAGCCATGAAATATATTATTTAATTTGAAGTTAAACAGTATATAAAATATTTAGTGTTTTCTTCCAAGGTGCATGTTGGTTTTTTTTGGTTGGTAATTTTCAAACTTCTTTGATTAGAAAAGCTATAAGGTATATTTTTTAAACCATTAATTTTGTAAATATAATTAAGATTGTTAATATTTAATAATCAGTGTGGGTATTATGCCACACTTTATTATGATGTAAATATTTTTTCAAATGTATGTATTGCTGAAATTGAAGGGAGAAATATATATGAATCTCGATATCTAGGAGAGAAACTTCATTGAGGGAAAGTTGTGAGGGGATTGGGAAAAAATTCTATTTAACTAAATTAATTAATCAAGGGACAAACTTGAGGAATAAGGAAGGGGGAATAGAAGAACTTTTGGGAAAAAATAGAGAGAAAGTGAAGATTAAAGAATAATGCAAAGGGAACAGGAGGAGAACCATGGAGAATTGTTTACCATAAAATCATTGTGACCTGTGAATTGGGTGCACAAAACCTTTCCACAATTGAGTGTAAGGAAGTGATGTGCAATGGAAGGCAATATGAAGCCTCTTGAGTTAGGGGCACTTGGTGTGGAGGTAAACACTGAAGTGAAT
Organism: Pinus albicaulis; assembly: GCA_034641835.2. Taxonomy (NCBI): domain Eukaryota; kingdom Viridiplantae; phylum Streptophyta; class Pinopsida; order Pinales; family Pinaceae; genus Pinus; species Pinus albicaulis. The sequence goes on along the minus strand of CM076581.1, from coordinate 1,525,728,052 downwards.
GGGGATTGGCAATCAATGAGGGGTTTCACCAAGTTCGGGGACCTGAAATAATTCTGAAAATTTATTTGACTAAAGAACATAAGGCATAATTAGAGAAGGGAAGAACTAAAGGTAGGGCTCCTTTTTTTGTTATGCAGGTTTTACATGGCCCTATTTGTTGTGTTGCGAGGCCCCGACTTAGCATTGAAGTGTAATTATTTAACCTTATCAAAGGAGAGTGGCCTTAACCATGAGTAGTGTAACAAACCCTCCTACTCACTGGGGTTATTCTTGGGTAGTGAAAGGTGTTACTTTAAAATTAACCGAAACTCCAAGGTATATTATGAAAATGGGGTCACAAAAATCATATTTTCCCAAACTCCTTGAAACTCAAAACCAATGCCACCATCTTGTTCGATTAAACCAAATGTGGTGTAATCGTTTGTAATGGTGGTTGATTATACGAGGAGAGGATTTTACGAGGAGGCACTAGATTTTTAATGTGATATGCAAAAAAAAAGTACCGAACCTAACCATTTCACACTCACCAATGTTTTGTCTACATCTGCTAATTTGGTAAATTTGGAACATGGCAAAGGAGTCTTGTTTTGTGATCACCTCCCATGAGGATTCACCAACAACTTATCCAATTACGCTAGATTAAAAAGTCTCAGGCTCTCGACAGCGAAAAGAAACATAATGCATGCGCCCTCAATCTCTTCTACATACTTGTAGATCTCATCCCAAAGCAAAGCCACTAGTGTTGGGTGTTCACTTTTCCCTGAATCTTGTGCAAACATCCTGAGGTAAGGAACTGTTACACCAAGGTATGGATCCATTATGTGTCATATCCACTGAAGGAGAACATGTTCGAAACAATAGGTAAATTCTCACAACTATCCCTTTGTGGGATGTTGAGAACTCCAAAATGCCACATGCTCATTAATTATGAAATCTATAAATTGAGAACTTTCATACAAGACTGGAAGTCATACTGAACTTGAACCAAAATGCTCAGGATCTGGGTAGCGCAATGGAACATCTGCAATATGATTTGTACTATTCTCATTTAGATCATTTTGCATGGATATCTTCTGGAGTTGAAATGCATATTCTAGGTTCCATAGAACATCTCCCATGGAAGGCCTGTCGAAGCCCATCTCTTCCAAGAACTTTTCGGTAGTCTCCCTAAACATTTTCAGAGAACTAGGGTTGATGGTCCCAACAAGGTGAGGGTCAATGATTTTTTCAAGCTTGCCCTTTTTCTGCCAGTGTGTTTCCCTTGCACACAAGAACTCCAGTAACACTACTCTAAAATAATACACATCAGATTTTTTTGTCAATTGCTGCCTTTTGAATTATTCAAGATCAAGGTACCCAAGGGCCAAAACTACCTTTGGATCCAATCTTTGAATATCCAAAGTTTGCCACCTTTTCCCGTGAGCCTGTTATTTAAATAACAGCAGAGGATTCACGACAAGGGAATTAGATTACATTAACCATATATTGGAGCTTCATTGGTAGCTTGCCAATCAAACAGTTTTACAACAAGTTGAGGGAATCTAAGTTGGTGCAGTTGAAAATGAAAGGAAAGATATATTGTTTTGTCGAGGAAAAATCCCACGATGCTAAGCTTGAAAACCCTCTCATTATCACAGGTCAAGCCTTCGAGCTCTAAGATGGTGATGCTGCAGGGGTTTTGACCTTGTATCCAATTCACGATCACACCTTCGAGTTCTAAGATGGTGACATTGTAGGGATTTTTATCTTATCTCTGGTCCACTGGGTGAGCTTGGGTACATAATCCTGGCACCATGTCGGGTTAAGGGGAATTATGAGTATTTGACGAATAAATCTGGATAGAGAAATGGAATTCTCGAGACATTGGCTATCATACATATTTGGTTTCCTCTATCAATGTACCAAAGTCATCATTCCTCCAAAAGGAGACTTCTTCCCATATATAAGCAGTGGGAGGTGTCTTTGTGCTTCTCTATGGTGGTGGGAGACGAAATTTGGCTCCTTCGCTGGTGGTGTTTGTTTTCTATAGTGGGGGATATGGTCTCTGGACTCTGCACATGGTAGGGTTCCTCGACCTTAGAAAATTATTAAGCCCCCAGTGTGGTGTGGGTGTTCTCCCTCCCTTGTCGTCCATGGCCCTGTGGGGGTGGTAGACTCATAGAATTATCATGGTAGCTCCATGCCAAGGTGGAAAGAATGTGGGGGCGTGCACGACTCGCTAGTGTGGGTGCGCATGGAGGCCATGGAGGAGGTAAGCGGGGGGATAGCTGAGGTGGGGGTTTGAGGGTTCAAAAGTAGAGTCGTCGGGGCACAGGAGGCTGTGGTGGCAAGGGGAATCACGGGTTTGATTGATTAGAGGTAGATGAGGGGAAATTTATCCAAAATTACTGCCTATAGAACTGTCGTGCACTTATCAACAGCCTGATGGAAAGAGTGGACACAACTGAGAGATTTTGTCGTGAGGAGCATGCAGAGCAGATGGAAACATTGGACTGAATGCACTATTTACAGTGCCAAGTCTCTCTGACTAGTATTGGTTTGGCAAGGCCAAAATCAACTCACTGTAAAAGTAGAAAATTTGGAGACTTGGTTGGCGCACTTTGAAGGGCGTGGTCAGCGTGACTTCTGTCCTGATCCACCGCATCTAGGAACAACCCCTGACAACCCTGCATCCATCACATTAGATGACTATTATGCTATTTGGTGTTCTTTATGTTTTATATGTGTTTTGGTGCCTCTGGCCCAACTGTTTATGGACAATGTGCCTAGTCCCTCTTTTGTATTTTTTTTGCATCTAGTGCAAATTTTTGTCAACAAACCAAGTCGAGGTGAGACCACTTGTTTTGTAACTGGCTATATGTAATCCTTTTTTCCTACATGGATATAACATTGACTTACAAAAAAACAAAGGTTCATACATCATTAAAAAATTAATTAAGTTTCATACTTAAATTAATAAATTTTCATACCTACATTCGGGGACTCTACGAACATCATGAAATGGTTCAATGGAACACAGAGATGCCAAAATTTAATTTTATCTACTTTGCTTGATGAGGTAAATATTGTAAAAGCCTATTTTAACCAGATATTTGCTTGTCATATTTACAGGGAACGAAATAGTGAAGCATACTTCCTATCAGAGGAGGGTGCTCGTCAAGATATGGGGCACTGGGTCGTTGTAGCGGTTGAAGGAGGTCAGATCTGAGGGATCGAACAACCTCCTTTTGCCCGCTAATTTACAGCCGCTCTTACTTCCTGCTCCTGATGTTTCTGATCATAATATACTTTCTGTTTTTGTAGATTCCTGTTTGGTATAAATATCTGAGTATGTCTATACTTTTTGTCTCTGTTTCGAATTGTTTTCCTCATTAGGAGATCTGGGAGACTGGTCTTTTCTCTGCTTAAAACATTATGCCTTTGAAAACTTTCAAAATTGGAATAGTGTCTACAACCCAATTTTTCGTCCTTTTGATGATTTCAAATAGCTACAGTCTGCCTTCATCCCTGTTTCAGGTTCTTCCACAATAAAGTGGAAGCCTAGGGGCTGAACAGAGACGTCATTTAAAATATTTGTTTTTTTGACAAAGCTGAGAGGATTGATAGATACATCTCCTCATCAGTTGCAACTCCATTTTTTCTTTTGTTTCAAAAGAAAGGAAAAATGTAGTTCTTTGAATGCTTATGCATATACTATATATAACCTTCTATTTAATCAATAGACAGGTTCGATTGTTTCTTTGGAAAAATAAATAGATTTTCATACCTATTTACTAAACAGGTCTATAAATATATATTTTAGGTTTATCTATTTAATTAGTATTTATAAAATGTAAATATGGCGATTTAATACTAGATTTAAATGAAATCACATGTTTAACATAAGAAATATTGTATTTATCTATTTATTGAATGTAAATATGAAGATTTAACCTTAGATTTAAAACAACTCACACTTTTAACATAAATCAATGAAGTTTAAAAATTAAACTTTATGGCAAAATATTAAATATAAATATAAATATTAATTTGGCTATCTAATTAATATTACCTTTACTAAAATTATAATGAAGGTATTAGTGTAAAGTTGATAGATGATACATGCAATTATGTTAATTGTAGATGAATCCGTCTGCAATTATGTTCAGAGACCTCTTTGTCTCTAAATTTTAACACTTCAAATGGATTCAGAGACACCTATAGTGAAATGTAACACTTCGGTACCAAAAGTGAAATTTTCCATATATGGAGTGACACAATTAAAAAATACTGACATAAATGACTAATTCATATACTTGTTGTACTTGTTATTTGGGCGCCATATTTTTATTCTTAGACTATAATAGTCATTTACATTAATCATTATTAATTTTGTCACTTATTTTCTAGTCATATATTTTAATCCTAGACTAAATTAGTCATTTAAGATAGTCGTTTTTACTTTAGTCACTTATTATCTAGTCATATATTTTATCCCTAGACAAAATTAGTCGTTTAAGTTAGCCACTTTTAGTTTAGTCACTTATTATCTAGTCGTATATTTTATTCAAAGACTAAATTAGTCATTTAAGTTAGTCATTTTTAGTTCGATCTCTTAAAATTGCTCAAATTTAGTAGTAATTCACTTGAAATCATTGTAGTGACTAACATTTTTAGTCACCTAGTCATTAATTTCATCATTTTTTACTAGTGGTTGAATCCTTTAAGGTAGCAGGGAACAATTTTAATTTTTGAGCATCATGTAGATAATCATATGATCTACATAATACTTCAAATTCAAAGAGAAATGTTTCTTGATATTCACTTCTTATTCCACGAAAATCAGGGAGGATATAAGGTGAGATATTTTTCATTGTGTATGTTGTATCCTCATCAAGAATAGGGAATCCAAAAGGTTCTCGATCTCCTCTACCTCTACCTCTACCTCTACCTCCTTCTCTTCCACCTCCTATATTTCCTCTTTTATGTCCTCCAATCCTAGGTTTTTTACCATTGAAATTGTGTACTTCTCCTTCTCCCTCTTTAGCCATGATGGATTCCTCAGAAATAATGTAATTATCTGGTTCTACAATAGGATTTTATAATTCTTCTGGTTCCTCTATCAATGGAGAATTTGAAGGAGTTTCTTGTTCTTCCTCTTCACTGGGAACTTCTAGTTCTTGTCCTAGAATTCGTTCTCCTGTTGAAGATAAAAATATTACTTGTGTAGTTAGGGATGTAGGATTTTATTCTTCAATTATAGCTTCATTAGATGAAGTAGGTGAATCCCTGGTTGGATTTCAGGAAGTCTTTTTGAGCCTCCTACGTATGGAATTCGAGTTTGAGTGGGTGGTGTGCAACTTCGAGGTCGGGGTGGAGTGAGTGATGATGTGGGAAGTAGAATTCTTCCTCATCCTATAAACCTACCTTTAAAATATATTTCCATGTGCATATCATGTTTTTATTTCTAAATTCTATTTACACTTCCCCAGCAACGACGCCAAAATTTTTAGTCAATTTAATGTTCTTAAATTGGAATCCTAAATTATTGACCAGAGTGAGTAAATTGATGATCCAGGAGGATCTCGATCAATACAAATCAACAGAGTTCCAAGTCATCTTCAGCAGTTCGACGTCCAGTTCAGTCTTCAGTATCGATCAATTTCGCCAGTGAAAGCTCCTTCGATGTCATGGTCGTCAAGAGTTTCGAAAATGGGTTATAATGGTGATGTAATGGGTTGTAAAAAAAAATCTAACCTAGATTTAAACCCTAATAGCTATCTCTTAAAGCTTTAAAACCTAATCCTAAACTTAAATTCCTAGCGCAAAGTTAAATCCATATTAAAACTATATAATAAAACTATATTATAAAATCCTATACACGTACCCCTAAACCTAAGTCTTAAACCATATGGCGCAAAGCACATATGTGTAAAAAAGTTAAAGGTTCGGAAGACCATGGTGTAAAACCTTATTACAAGGTTTGGGTGATATATATATGATTATAAAACTTTAATAAATAAAACCCACGGTGTTTAAACGTGCAGTTGATTAAACCGCGTCAGAAATATAGTACATGTGAACAAGTTAAAGACCGCGGTGGAAGGTTGACAACTATTAGAATATCTGTGTGTCAAAACCGTGTCATGTGACCACTGGAATTACCGAAACTCTCGGGGATAAGGATGTAACGATTACTAGAACCGTCGAGTTAAACCATAGTTGTCGCACCCACCGCCTGATCACATGCCGCAGGTTAGGACCTCCACCCGGTTAGCTAACTCTGCGGCTAAATTTTATTATATGGTCAGTTTATGGGATTTTAAAATAAATACAGCGCTAATTTTGGGAACTCAATCCCTACGTTAATGTATGGAGATAGGATACGAACCTATTATCCCTCCAATTGCTCAAACAAATGATAAATGAAGTATATGAAGGTTCGAATGCAGCTATAAAAGCCATGTAATTATTCATAAATTTCATCTTTGGTTTATCTGAAGACATTGAGTTTTTTAGTGCAGTTTCAAGAGGTTAGAGGTGATTTTGTTTGCAGCTTTTCTCAGTTGTCGGTGGTTGGAATTTAGCATGGAGACAGGCGTAGGAAAGGTGAGAGAGAGTAATTTCTATTTACAGAGTTCAGAAGTGCCTATGAGCACATTCCTTCTGTTCCATTTCATTTTAAATATTCCTTAAGATCAATCCTAATAAAAACGGACAGCCACTTAAAAGTGGACTCAGAGATGTAGTCTAGGAGGGACAAACTCCGTCATCAAATTGTTTGTCTCTTCTTCTCTCTGATTATTGTTATTATTTAATTCATTTATGCTACTGGTTATGCTATTTATCATTAAATAATACTTTAGTTAACATTCAATCTAAAGGAGAAAATAATCAAAATTGCTTAAGCAATTTTTTCGATCAGCATTCAGATCAATTGATGAAGTTCAAGTGCACTATATGTGCTAGAAGTCTTTGTTGTTATAGTGATGATTGAATTTTGGTTTTTGTTAATTTTTCAATTTTCGGATTAGTGTTGAATTCTTATGGATCAGTGATTTTTGAAGTAAAGTTACTGTTAGAGAAATCTATCATCTACATTAAATTTTATTCCTATAGTTAGTTTCAATTGAATTGAGTCGTCAAAAATGGTTTATGAGATAACTCTTTTCAAAAGATATGTTAGATTAACTTCTACTTGTTTTTTTATCAAATTTCTTTGAGATTTTTCGCTGCAGCAAAATAGATAACTAAATCTAAAGGAAAGCATGAAATATTGTACAAGTCCTAGTTTTATGAAAACATGAGATTTGAAAACTAACTGAGACTAATCAAAATGCTATGAAGAACTAAGCATTTATTTATTGCAATTTTAACCTGGGATTTAAAAAAATAAAATTAACGAATTGATCTATATGGAAAGAATGAATTTAAATAATGAATGTACAAAACATGTAAAGACAGATTATTTAATTATTAAAATTGAGCTTGGAAATGAAATACAAAACATAGAATTAATCAGATTCTAACTATGAAATGGCAATGCGATTAAAATGAATTCTAAAGACTGAAAATAAATGACCTGATCTGCATGTAGGGGCCCTCCAAACACAATAGGCTTCCTTAAAACTAACAACCCATCAATGCATGAAAAGGAGCTTCGAATTAAGAGAAAATTCTAAACAAAATAGTTAGTAAAATATAAATATGGCACGCCTCGAATACACAGAGTTTTCATGGTTTTATAGAGTGCGTTTAAATAGTACGCGAGCTCTTTTCCTACATGTCTCTTTAGAATTCTTATACAAATTAAAAACTTAAACAATTATTGATATCCTGTCGATCTGCTATTAGGAAATAAAATCAACAAAGTCGTAATATTCTCAGACTCTATTTCTGAGCGCTACTATGTGTTCACTGTCATCATTGACTACGTTACTGTGTGATTTCCTTGATGAATTGGCTCAGATAATCAGGAGGAGATCCATGTAGGAATCATCCTCTAATTACCCATTTACTCCTTTAATGAGTTGGCACACCGAAAATAGCTGTTGATATCCATATCCTATATCTATCCATGGAGGTAGCTCTGAATCTGTGAAATAGCTGCAGAATTATGTTAATTTTTTAGTTGAATATAATATTTAACAAAACAATACGGCATATTATAAAATATGAAAAATAGGACACATAAGTGTTTTACCTTTTCAAAATCATATGATTGTTTCCTTTATTAGGTTGATAGTGATGAGAAAATAAGGAAAATATGCATGCAAAAGGGTGTCAAAACAAAACAATTCTGGGACTCTACATTTTCTTATTAAAATAATTAAGTAGAGATAATGACGCAGTTCAAATATATTGGCATGTCATCATATAACATGCTATTGTAAACCTCATTTCATAGTTACAATATTGGTAAAACCTTCAACAATGTAGTAGTTTTATATATAGAGACATACATGATTATATGTTTCAAGGAAGTCAAGAGTTAGAACATTTTTCCAGGTACATAATGAGAATATTTTGATAGAGATTGACACTCAAGTACATGGAATTTGTTGGAAGGATTTTATCTTTATATGAGTTTAGTCTAGCAATAAATCCATAATCTTTATTATTTGTTTTCAAAAGGGTTTTATACTAGGATACGTTAGAGGAAAAGATTGAAAACTTAAGATAGGTTTAGTTAATATAGAATGGTTTAGTTTGTGAAATATAAGTTATCTAACAATTGATATACAAAGCTGACATAGTATGTTGAGGGGGGAATTTCCTTTATTCCAGGGCATTCCAGATAAGGATAGGATAATAAGATCATTTTTTTGATGTCCAAAAATAATAAAGTAATAGGCCAATTGGACTAGAGAGTGGCTACTAAATAGTGCAAACGTCTAGAACATTCCAAGAGCTAAAGTGTTACAAAAATACAAAAAATATGAATTATTATAAAATAAGGAAATTAGAAAAATCTAGGTGAAACCTAAGAGCCACAATCAACCCATAAGTGAAAATAAAGTAGAGGAAGAGGAGGGCTAAAATACCAATGGCAAAGGAAAGGTCAGGATGGGTATGGGTTAGATACAGAAGTTTACCAACACGTTGATGGTATAAGGTAGCATCAACTTCAGGGGTAGTACAAGTTACTGAAAGCTTGACTCCAGACTGAAAGGGAGAAGGGGCTGGCTTACAGTCTTCCATGTGAAAGTGGTGTAGAAGATCATAGGCATACTTGGACTGAGAGAGGGTAATACCTTCTTTGGATTGCAAGACTTGAAGACCAAGGAAATAATGCAAGTGTCCTAAGTCTATCATTTCAAACTTCTTGTTGAGGCTAGACTTCACATGGTTTATATGGTTGGGATCACTACCATTAAGGATAAGATCATCAACATAAAGAACAAGGATTGTGAAGGACTTACCCACTTTCTTGGTGTAGACAGTGTTTTTAGAATGACACCTCATAAAGCGATTATCTAATATAAATCTATCCATTTTGGCATACCAAGCCTGAGGAGCTTGTTTGAGACCATAAAGAGACTTCCTAAGGTGACAAACAAGGTTGGAGTCGTTTTGGATAAAGCCAGGGGGTCGTTCCATGTAGATTTCTTCATGCAAATCTCCATGTAAGAAGGCGAATTTAACATCCATATGATGGACTTCCCATTTAAAGGAGGCAGCAAGGGAAAGAACAAGGCGGATAAAATTCATTTTGGAAACGGGGGAGAAGGTTTCAGTATAGTCAATGCCTTCAACTTGTGAAAATCCTTTAGCGACAAGACGAGCTTTATGTCTATCCACTTTTCCATCTGGTCCAAACTTGGTTTTGTAAACCCATCGGCATCTAATAAGTTTTCTTCCTTTTGGAAGAGGAACAATATCCCAAGTATCATTCGCCAATAAGGAATGATATTATTCATTCATAGCTTCATCCCAATCTGGATGACTGGAGGCTTCTTCAAAGGTTTCTGGATCAGGATTTTCTGGAACTTTAGCCAATAAGGAAGAGGCTCTTTCGAACTGAGAACGTGTACATCATCGATCGAGAGGGTCACCTGCAAGAGAACCTGCTGCATCTCGAGTAGAGCGAACCCATCTTGGAAGCTGTGGAGTAAAAGGAATAACTTCAAGAGGTGGAGTAGGATTATCATCCTCATTGTTGTCATATGAAATAGAAGGAACGCTATTAAAAATATAAGAGAGAGAGAGAGAGGTGGCACATATGCCAAATCAAGCTTGCAGGCCAAAGGTGGCATACCTGCCGAACTAGGCTCGTAGGCTGATATATTTTCAAATTTTACATCTCTTCTAATAATTATATTTTTGGATTTTGGTTGAAGAAGTCTATAACCTTTCACATCTTCAGAATATCCAACAAAAATGCATTTTTCACTCTTAGGTTCTAAGGCTTTATGTTTCCCATCTGGAATATGGGCCCAAGCATCACTTCCAAAAACATGAAAGTGACTTACATCTGGTTTGATTGAGCTCCAAGCTTCTTCTGGAGTTATATTCTTTAAAACCTTAGTATGAGTGCGATTTAATATGTAATTTTCACAGTTAATTGCTTCTGCCCAAAAATTGAGACTAAGTCCTTTAGATTGAAGCATACAATTAGCCATTTCTTTTAAGGTGTGATTTTTCCTTTCAGCGACACCATTTTGTTGTGTAGTATATGGAACGATATGTTGTGATTGAATGCCATGCTCAGTGCATAAGTTGATAAATTTGTTGTTAACATGTTCTCCTCCATTATCTAATCTTAACATAAGAATTGGATGTCCATATTGTTTGTCAACAAAGGCCTTAAAGGACAAGAACATGTTAAAAAATTCACTCTTGAGTTTTAAGAAGTATACCCAAGTGCATCTGGAAAAATCATCAATGAAAGTTAAGAATTACTTGCAACCAAAGAAAGAAACAACAGGAAATGGACCACATCAATCACTGTGCACAAGCTGCAAAGGGGCTGAAGCGTGCCAAGATGCACGTTTGTCAAAACTATCCCGATGATGTTTTCTGAGTACACATCCGGAGCAAACACCATCTCAAAAATATACCATAGGAAGACCCGTCACCATATTTTCTTCACATAGAGTTTGAAGAGAGCGATAGTTTAAGTGACCAAATCGCTCATGCCAAAGTTTGCTCACATCATCATTATGAGGAACAAAAATGGAGAGAAGACAAGATGACCCAAATTTGTCAAAATTATACAACCTTGTGGAATCATCAGCAATGCCAATAGCTAAAATATGTCTAGGATATTTGAGGTCCTTGATTACAACATCATGAGGTGAAAATTCTACTATTTTCCCTTCACCTGTATGAGTTATTTGATAAACAGAGAGAAGGTTTCATGAAAATGTAGGAACACATAGTACATCATTAAACTGACCATTATCTAGATGAATGGTTCCAGAACCTACAACACTAAGATATCTATCATCACCAAAATAAATATGTTTGGTGTTACAATAATTTAAAGAAGAAAACATGGCTTTATTTTTTCCCATGTGGTAAGAAGCTCCAGAATCAATGAACCACTCATGAGAATGAGAAGAAGAAGATACATTTAATGCATAACCAGATCTTGATGCTTGAAAAACACAAGTAGAAAGTGCCATTCCTAAAGATGAAGGTGAAGAGTGATCCAAATTGATGTTGTGTTTCTTCGTTGCTGCTTCTAAGGCTTCCATCTCCTTAAAACATTTGGACTCTATATGGCCATCACGATTACAAAAGTTGCAATGTCTATCTGTCTTCTTCCCTTTGTTTTTATTTACCTTATCATTTTGGTGAGTTGCTTTTTTAGTTTGCAGCTGAAATTGCTTCGGACCCTTGTTTGGTTTCGGACCATACATTTTAGGATACTGCTTCTTGGGATTCTTTGGATATGATTGTTGTTGGGCTGCTAAGGCTTTCTTAGAAGCGTTTCCAGAAGTGATAAGACCAAGCTGTAAGAGTTTTTCGTGTTCTCTTATCAAAGAATCGCAAAAGGCATAAAAAGAGGGGTTCTTGTAGGTGGTTCCTGAAGAAATGATGGCTTCTCTAGTGGAATAGAAGGTGGAAACAAATACAGATTATGTAGGGCCAAGCCTAGAAATAATGCAATAGATGAGGCTACTAGCTTCCTCTTTAACCTTACAACCTTCTAAAAGAATTCTAAGGGTCTTGAATTTGGACAAAAAATATTCATTAGAGGAGAAATTATTGGGATCCAAAGTAAGTAACTCATTTTCAAGATGGTGGGCCCTGATTTGATTTTGAATTCCAAAGACAATACTTATTTTTTCCAAGGCTTCATGAGGGGTGACAATGTCAAGGATATGAAATCGAAGATCTTGAGCAATGGACATTCCTATCAACCCTCGTGCTTGATCTTGTTTATTTTCCCATTTAGCAACTTTATCATCATTAGAAGGTTTAGTTTCTTGTCTTGTGGCTATTATATAAAGCCCTTTACTTCTAAGTATATCTGCCATGTGAGGTAGAAATTGGAAATAATTGGTGTTGTTAAAAATAATCGGGCATGCACTTTCCATTTTTTTAAAAACTAAAGATGATAAAAGTATAAACTAACTACTCCAATGGAACGATCTCAAAAAATTAGGCTTATTAAAAAAAAACGACTTGAAAAAACGGCTTTCAGATGAAGAAGTTATGCCTTTTTGAAAAAACTGAGTTGTAGATGCCGAATAGTTACGGGAACAGTTTGAAATTTGATGATGAAGTTCAACTTAAAAAAAAAAATCCCACTGCTTTAACAAAAAACATTTTACAAAAGAAGCTTGAGAAAGAGACTTGAACCCAAGACCTCTATTCTCATAATATAACTTCTCACCAAGTGAGATAGTAAAAGGATTCTGTAAAAGGTGTTTTTTTGTTTTTTTTTTTTTTTTACGCTTCGGTGTGTGTGTTTTTACCTGCACAAAAAAAAACAAAAATCCGAGCCAAAAAAAAAATTCAAGCCTTACGGAAAAACGTTAGATTTTCAGTTAGCCTTACAGGCAACAATCAATTTTTTTCACTATTTCTGATTTCCCGAGATCACACAAAGACGGAGGAAAGAGCATACGTAGCAAAAAAATCCCTTCTTCATGTTTCTGATTTGCCGAGATCACGCACAGCGCAGAGAAAAGAGCATACACAAAGAAGAGGGTAGATATCCGGCAAATAAATAAAGCCTAAAAACCGAAATAAACAGAGGGAACCGAAATAAGCAGAACTATTAACAAATATAACTGCAAAAACAGATACTTTATACCTCCAGATCTAAACTGACATAAATTGGGCAACCGGAAACCTTTCTGCATGAAACGAAAGGTGTTCCTCAATGCAACAGACGCTCCGGACACAACAGAGTAGTTCTCTAGGCCTGAAAATGTTCAGAAATAATAGATCTAGAAAACGGCAGTCACATGCAGTCAAAATGGCTTCGAATTTGGATCAACAACGAATGCGACCCTTAAAATAGCTCTGATACCATGTAGGAATTTACAGAGTAAGTTTCATAGATCAAAAACCAAAGGTCACCACTGACAAACAAATCACAAATTAGTACACAAGTATTATCATGTGGTTAAAACCCTCAAAGAGGGAAACAATCCATGGCCTGAGCCAATGCGGCCACTTCAGGCAATTTATTAATATAAAAGAAAAGTTACATATGTTTCTCTTATAAATGGTTATCGGAAAAATGACCCCCCATGCTATTTAAATAGAGATCATGGACCAATCGGGTGTTAAGCCACAGATCAAATGTCATTAATATCGAGGAGAGAGTGAACCGTCAAATCACTACAAATCGTGATCGTTGGATTATAAGTTATAAATGTACATAGTAAAGAAACACACTTTACCTAGCTCTACATTAGAATAATTTATTCTTAACTATTTCCTATTTTTCAGAATATCCTAACACTATAAATGTATGTAATCACAATTTTGAGCATGATGTTATAGGGCCAAGCCACTAGAAGCTACACCAAGGAGACATAGCCCAAGAGGGATGAACTCCTTCATCACTTGCTATGTTGTGGTTATTTTTATGGTGTATTTGTTTGTTGTTTTATAAATTTTCATAGTTTAAATTCATTATTTATGTGTTTAAGGATTTAACATAAAGGCTCATAAAATTCAATTTTTACACTTGCAATTTATACATCCTCAAATACTTTTACATTAAGATCTCATACAGATCAAGTTTAGTATCATAGCCTTGTTTTTCTTGTTGTTGTGAGGATTTAATTGTTTTCAAGTGTATGTGATTCTTGCAAGGTTGAATCTCAAGAGAGGATAAGGAAAGCTTGTGGTTACAAGTCCTCAATTTAGGTCAAGGACAAGGAGAGAAATTTTGCCACAATATCCAACATAAATTCTTCCTCACTTTGAATTTGAAGCTTCAAAAAGTATGTCACGTGAGGGATATCATGAAAATATGTCATAGGATGAAAAATCCTTCAGGAAATCATTCTTTGATATGACAATAATTTTGAAATTTCTCTATGAGGAGAGAAGCACAAGGACGCAAGGTGAGAGCTCCAATATTCCAAAGGGAGACAAGTCTTAAAAATGAGGAGAAGGATATGGAGACAAGCCTCCAAAAGGTAATGGAATAATGACAAAAAACATTTCACACCACCATTCTCCTTACCACCATCCTCACCACCATATTCACCATCATCTTCTTCCACAAAAATCCCTTCACAAACACCTCCACATTCTCCAAAAGGTCATGGTAAAAATCCATTTTGAAGCTTGACATTAAGTTTGACTTTCCTATGTATGATGGAGAGGTAGATGCTGAAATATTAGACAATTGGGTAAGTTAGCTTGAAGTGTATTGCATGATACAAAGGATCAAGGAATATGACACAAAGATTCAGCTTACTTCATTGAGATTGGAAAGTGGAGCGCTTATTTGGTGGGAAGCCAAAACTGAAGAGTACATGAAGAAACATGGTAAGGTATTAACCTCTTAGAATGATTTTGTTGCTACCTTGAGAAGACAATTTTATCCATTAGCATACATGCAAAAGGATATAATGGATTGGAAAAACTTTAGGCAAGGTAAAGGACAAAGTGTGCAAAGCTATACTCAAGAGTTTAGGAGGAGAGCACTAATTTTGGGTCTAGATTTGACATCTGAAGAAACTTTTCTAAAGTAAATTGGAGGTTTTCATAGTTACCTATGACATATTAGTCTCATTTTTAATCCTTCAAATTTAGATGAAGTACATGTATAGGCCACACATATAGAGGCAAGAGGGAAACATATTTGATAGGATACAAGTGAGGATACCTTTGAGTCTGAAGAGAAAGGAAAGGGTAAGTTCAAGGGTAAAGGTAAGAAGAATGCTTCCATCAAGATGGAGAAAGAAAAAATCACATGAAAACATTGTTCCAAAGATGGGCATGATGAATATCATTACTGGAATTTTCATCCAGAGATGAGACCCAACAAGCTTAAAAACAAGGAGAAGGAGAAGACAATTGCAACAATAACTCATGATTTAGGTTGTGATTCCGAAGATGAAATGAAGATCACCGCAATGGGTTTGAAAGGTAAGTACATTGCAAGTACTATTTCTTCAAGTTGTCTCAATAGTACTCAAGATGATGAAAGAAGAATTGAACTTTTCCATGTTAGATTTATTTTAAAGCATACCAAGATTGAAACCCTATTTGATAGTGGTTCACAAGAAAATATTATCTCAGAAGACTTAATAAAGAAATTGAATTTCAAAATAATTCCTCATCCAAGACCTTATATTTAGGTTGGATATGTAAGAATGAAAAAGTTTAGCTGATGAGGAAGTGCATAATTAGATTTCCAATCACTACAAACTTTCTTGATGAAGTTGAACTTGATGTTGTTCCGCTTGATAATTCTAGTATTGTTTTGGTTAGCCCATATCTTTATGATAGGAGAGAAATATTTCATTGCCATTAGAATAAGTATCACTTGTTCAAGAATGGGATTGAATACATTGTTATAGTGCATAGTAAGAATATGAGTTTGTCTCTTATGCATGTTTGAAAAATGAAGAGAATTGTGAATTCTAGTCAAAACTTTGCTTTGTTAATGTTCAAACATCAAGATGTTGTGAATGAGGCATTTCAAGGTGATGTATCAAATGAAAATTATGATTTCATTGAGGTTGCTAATGGTTGTGATCAGATTTTTCAGGAGTCTAACATGTTGACTTTCAAAAGAGGTAAATAAGAAGTGGTAAAATTGCAGCAGAATGCATCATTGTTGAGAAGTGATGTGAACAAGATGTCGGTGCAAGAGAGTGCAAAGATCAAAGAGAAAGTGCCAAATAAATTTGACAAAGAGGGCATTTCATTCAAAATTTCTTCTTGCAGGATTCACAATGTGTTGTCTTTGAAATCGGATGTTGCATGGCGATGTCGATCACATTTGGTCAAGAGTCAAGCCAAGGACAAGGCAATACATGCTAAACATCGTCATGTCAATAGTGTTCGAGGTGAGAAGAATTTCAAGTTGTTCAAGTTCTCTTTGATTGACAACTGAGAAGGGAACATGTTTGTTTCTTCAAGGAAAATTTGTTGTTCTGTAAATTGTGGCAAATTGTAGCAAGGTGGTATCTACAACACCAAGACAAGGTCTCCAGAATCAAGGGAAAATATCATTTTTCATGAAAATATCAAATTGTTAAATTCAGGAAAATTCCAGTGGATTGAGACTAGAAGGGTGAGGTGTAGAAATTATAAAAACAATATGTATTTCAATGGATTCAATATGAGCATGCGAGATGCTAATCAAGATATTGAATCCTTATAAAAATTAATTGTAAAAAAATAAGCATGATCGCCAATCACAACAAGTAAAGAAAGAAACAAATCAAACCACAACACAGATATTTCCCGGAAAGAGCTTACTGCTCAAAACCCCTCTATGTTTTATTGTATATTCACCAAGGAATCATGAAACAATTACAATGCACTCTTCTCACAAGAGTCTCCTACACTCTAACAACTATATCACACTGATCCGGAAAAAATCAACAACACCTATCCAATTTCAGCCTCTGCTCAGCCTACGTGCCTTGCGCAATTCATGTGGAATGAAATCCCTATTCTTTAGGAAATTCAGCCTTCTAAAACTGCGCAATGCTCATGGGAAATCCTATGGGTGTTTTACTACATGCAGGCAGCCTACTAATAATACAGTTGATAGTTAACATCCCTTTAACCTTTGTCTCACTGGGTCTCCACTGGAACTGACATGCATGCAACTATCAATAGTAAATCATCAGTTTCATGATAGATCATTGCATGTGAATTAAATATGATTTAATTCACTTGACCTCTCACTAGTTAAACAAACTTACAACTAGTTAAACTAATTTTAACTCAATTAATTAAGTTAACTGATTTCTCATGCATTAAACTAATGCACTAACTGCAACTTGGACTCAATAACTAAAAGAATCACTCTACATGCCTCATCAACCACCCTCAGCTTGAATTCCATGAGCTAACTGATTTTATCACACTCAGTTAACTATTAAAAGTGATTATGAGATAAGATTACATTTTATTTTCCAATTTAATTAAGGGAAAATTAAATTAGACACACATTTCTTATTGACTTTTCAACACTCCCTCTTAATAAGAAATGAATTATCAGCTACACCGATCCTGCCACTATGGTATTCAAATTTTCTCCTGGCAAGCGCCTTCGTCAGAATATCTGCATCCTGATCTTCCGTGGGAATGTACTGAAGTAACATAATGCATCTCCAAACGCAATATCTAAGATGGTGGTATGAGATGTCTATATGTTTGGACCTATCATGGAATACCAGATTAACCGAGAGTTTTATGAAACTCTCGTTATCACAATGTATCACTGTTGGATCCATATGATGACCAAACAAACAAACCAAAATCTTACTCATCCAGATGGCCTCACATGCAGCCTGACTGGCTGCCATGTACTCTGCCTCGGCTGAACTAAGTGCCACAGATCTCCGCTTCCTGATGTACCAAGAAACTGCTAACAATCCTATGTCAAAGATCCCTCTTTATGTGCTCTTTCTATCTTATTGAGTACCCAATCTGCATCGGTGAAGCCTTGAAGCTTCACTCCCTTTGTCCATCTATACCATAATCCATACTTTCTAGTTCCTCTGATATATCTCAAGACATGCTTCCCCGCCTTCCAAAAGAGCTTGGTCAGCTTAACCATAGCTTGATTGAATTGGTTAACTGCGTAGCAAATGTCTGGTCTAGTGTTCACCAAGTAAATGAGTGAACCCACAAGCTGCATATAAATAGTAGCGTTCACTACCTCACCTGAAGTAGCATACTCCTTCCTCTAGTTTCCTGGAAGAGGAGTCTCCATGGGTTTACATCTCTCCATGTGAAACTTACTCAGAATCTCTTTGGCATACTTTCCTTGAGAAAAAAATAGTTCACCATCCCATTTCCATATCTCCAAACCAAGGAAATAGTGAAGGAATCTCATGTCCTTCATCTCAAACTCTCTTGCAAGATCCTCTTTGCAATAAGTTATGAGTTGTTCATCACTTGTCAAAATTGGATCATCAACATAAAGTACGATAATCAAGAGCTTACCATCAACCACAATCTGGTACAGGTTCGCATCCGCTTCACTCTTCGTGAAGTCCAACTCGATGAAATAGCTATCAATCCTGGTGTACCAAGCACGAGGTGCTTACTTCAGCCCATACAATGCTCTCTTGAGTCTACACACATGTGACTCACTGTCAAAGGTCTCAAAACCTCATAGTTTCTCTATGTACACTTATTCCTCAATAATTCCATTGAGAAACACACTCTTCACATCCATCTGATGTATCTACCACCCCATCTATGTTGAGAGTGCAAGGATAGATCTAATCGATGAGTACCCCGCAACTAGTGCAAAAGTATCCTCATAGTCAATCCCCTCAACTTGTGATAATTCATGGGCTAGAAAATCTAGCCTTGTACTTCTCCACACTCCCATCTGCTGCTTACTTCACCTTATAGATAAAACCACTGATTTTCCGACTGGTCTTGGGGAAAATTCCCATGCAATATTCTTGACAATGGATTCATACTCCTCAACCATGGCGTCAACTAAAATTGGTTGCTGCATTGCTTCCTCAAAAGAGGATGGCTCTGTCACAATACACTTTCTCATAAGAGCCATGTATCCAGTAAACCTGTCTGGAGACTATCTCTATCTACGTAGTAAAGTAGGTGCTCCTACATGTTCTGCAGCATCATGTGTCAATCTATCAGCTTTTGTGGTGCTCCTTCTACCATGTCTAGTGGATGGATCTGCATGAGTGTTTTCTGCCACTTCATGATCCTCTACATGTGGGTGCTCCACATCTTTTGGTTCATCCTTTGGAACCAATAGTTCCTCATCTGCATGCAAATCAAGCTCCCTCTCAAGGGAAAATCGCATGGCTTTTTCCTCATCAAATTTTATATCACATCTCACAACATTCTTCCTGCTATTTCACAAACACACCCAATATTTGTGGGGAGTACCAGTGTACCCCACAAATATCAGAATCTCAGTTTTTGGTTCTAGCCTCTTTTTGGAATCTTTGGTCACATGGCAATAGATAGATGAGAAAAAAATTTAAAAATATGAAACATAAGGTTTCTTACCAAAAAAATCTTCCTCTGGTGTACTCATGCCAAGTATTTGATGAGGACTATGGTTTTGCACAAATACTGTTGTGTTGTATGCCTATGCCTACAGATGTAATAGTAGGCCCTGATCATGCAACATCACTCGTGCTGCACCCACAATTGTTTTTTTCTTTCTTTCTGTGACCCCTTTCTGTTTTGGGTTATGAGGCACAATAAAATCTCTTTGAATTCCTTCTTTGCTACAGAAGTTATTGAATTCATTGGAGATGTACTCACCACCATTGTCACTCTTCAAATCCTTCACATGCTTCCCATATCTTTCTCCACCAGTGCTTTGAAATCACCAAATTTTGAGAACGTCTGATCTTTCCTCTGCAAGACGTAGATCCAACACTTTCTAGAAAAATCATCAAAAAATATCACATAATACCTATGCTTTTCTGTCGAATCTATAGAGAATGGTCCACACACGTCTGAGTGAACTCTCTCAAGGATTTCCGCTGCTTGGTTCTCCTTTTCATACTTCCCCATGGTACATCCCTTGCATGTGTTTATCTGAGCAAGAGTACCCTTTGGAAGCCCTGTAGAAATATGTTACACGACCTTCAAAGCTCCATGGTGTAGATTTGCCAATATCTTGTGCCATAACTCACTCTCATCCCAGCTCACCACTTTGTCTTATTTACCCATAAATGTGGTGCATCCATCAGCATCAAGTTTGTAAATATTCTTCACATGAATCCCAATCTTCTTGGCTTGTCCTATGGCCTTGTGATGAAGGAATGATTTCCCTTCACTGAAAACCACATCATAACCTCTATCCTCCAACCTAGCAACTTAAACTAAATTATTTTTCAAGATTGGTACATGCATGCCATCTTTTAATAAGAAGGGTTTACCTGACTGTCTTTGGAAAGTAATTGTCCCAATACCGGTAGCGCTATACCTTCCGTAATCTCCCATTTTGATATGCATCTGGAGATCATTCTCCTCCAAACTACTGAACTATTATTTGTCTCATGTCATGTGGAAAGATGCACCACTATCCAACTACCACACTGATCCCATCGCACTAGACACCATGCATGCGATGAGCGAGAAGTCCAACTCAAATTGCGAGGCAAAATCCTCACCAACTACAGATCCTGAAGCCTTCTTGTTCTACTTCTTCTATGGACAATTTGTGGCATAATGTCCATGCTCATGACATTGAAAACATTTCACTCTAGAAATTTCATGCTTCTTGCCTTCTTTTCCACTCTCAGATTTGGAGTAGGATTTATTTCCCTTCCCCTTCTTTTCCTTATCAACCAAGGCATAATTTTCCTCATCATCTATCCTAGATGAGGATCCATCCCTGATATTCTACCTAAATTCTTCTTGTGCCAAATCTGACCAAAGTCGCTCCCAATCTGTTAGCTTCTCCCTCCCATTGACAGAAACCTAATAACTATGCAAACCCTTAGGAAGGCCTAGAAGATCTAGGCTCACCAAGTCATCATCCACTACAATAATTCTGACACTCCCAATCTCATCTCAACATTGGACAAAATTGGTTAAATATTTCAGAATAATGTCACCTTTCTCCATTTTGAATTTCCTGAGCTTGTCCTTCAGTGCCAATTTTCTATGGTCACTGCTACTCTAAAACAGATCTGTCAAAGCCTTCCACATTGCATATGGAGTCGCTTTGATATGGATACTTGAGAAAACTTGGTCTTGTACTCACTCCAATAAGATCATCCTAGCCTTTGCAACCTTCTTTTGCCAAGCATCAAGAAGAGCAGCATCTTCTGCTACGGGTTTGAGAATGTCATTATCAATGAATTCTTTCAACCCATTGTCCTCTAGAACTACCTTCATCCTATATTTCCACAAAATATAATTAGAACTTCCCTCAAGTGCATATTCCAATCTTAAGTTATTGAAAGCCATATTGATCTTGATCCGCTTGTGGCACGAAAGAATAT
The DNA here is from genome assembly GCA_034641835.2 of Pinus albicaulis. Lineage (NCBI taxonomy): Eukaryota > Viridiplantae > Streptophyta > Pinopsida > Pinales > Pinaceae > Pinus > Pinus albicaulis. The sequence continues at coordinate 1,525,706,459 of CM076581.1, read as the reverse complement.
TTTTGCCAATTCGAATGCTATTCATCACAAACTCAATTTCTTCTCCACTATAGTGATTTCTTGCACTTCGATGCCATGTAGAAATTATACAAACAATATGTATATCAATGGATTCAATCCGATCATGTGATATGTTAAAGCAAGATGTTGAATCCTTCTACAAATTAATTGCGAAAAAATAAACACGATCGCCAATCACAACAAGTAAAGAAAGAAGAAAATCAAACCACAACAGAGATATTTTCTGGGGGAAAGCTTACTGCTCAAAACCCCTATGTCTTCTATTGCATATTCACCAAGGAATCATGAAACAATTACAATACACTCTTCTCACAAGAGTCTCTTGCACTATCACAACTGTATCACACTAATCCGGACAAAATCGACCAACACTTAGCCAAGTTTCAGCCTCTGCTCAGTGTGCCTTGCTTGTGAAATTCATGTGATGCAATCCCTACTCTTTGGGAAATTCAACCTTCCAAAACTACGTAATGCTCATGGGAAATCCTATGTGTGTTTTACTGCATGCGGGAAACCTACTAATAATAAAACTGATATTTAACATCCATTTAACCTTTGTCTCAACTGGGTCTCCACTGGAACTGACATGCATGCAGTTATTAATAGTAAATCATCAGTTGCATGACAAATCACTGCATGTGAATTAAATCTGATTTAATTCACTTCACCTCTCACTAGTGCAAGAAATAGTTAGAACTAGTTAAACTAATTTTAACTCAATTAATTGATTTAAGTGATTTCTCATGCATTGAATTAATGCATTAACTGCAATTTATACTCGATAACTAATAGAATCACTCTACATGCCTCACTAATGACCCTCAACTCAAAATCCATGAGCTAACTAAGTTTATAACACTCATTTAACTATTACAAGTGATTATGAGATAAAATTACATTTTATTTTCCAATTTAATTAAGGGAAAATTACTCTGGATGCGGATGTTAGTTTTGGGTGATGGGAAATTAGTCCCTATGTGACTCTCGAAGGAGCTCACGTCGGGTGGCCATATGGCCCCCTACACATTCATTTACGATGCCTTAACTCCACCAGCTTGCATCGCATTAATTCCTCCTGCTCGGCTATTACTCCAACCCGCTCTGCTCGTCCGACCTGCGCTGGCGTTTGTATTTGGTTGTTCGGCTTGCTACTGTGACAATTGCGGCTCCCCACCTCCTCTGAGTGGTGTCTTCCCTCCTGTTTGTGCTAAGCCTAGTGCTCGCACACAAACAGGGCACTGCTGCAAGCTCCTTGGATGCCTGGAAACGCTTCCGGGACACCACTTCACCCAGAGTGTTTTTTGTTGTGCTAACTCCTTTCATCGTGCTCAGTCTGTTGATATCTGTAGGTTACCTTCGCTCTTTGCTTGCTCTACCTGTCAAAGGCACTCCTAGCCCGCCTCTTCTTCCATGCCGCGCCTTTGCCATAGAATGAGATGCTGGCGTGGCTCTAGTAGGGGCCGTGTTTCCCGCTCTTAGCCCTCAACTAGCTCGAACTCTGATTCCTCCTTAGAAGAAACCGCGTGGGGTCATTACCCGGATACGCGCAGTATTAGAGGTCGAGCCCACCATATAGGAAGTGTCCATTTCGCCCAACCATCTCTGCCTCCCTCTATCGACCCTCCCAGACCTGTAGTTCCCCCTGCCTCCTGTGTGTCAGCCAGTATTCCCCTGTGTCAAACTTCCCAGCGAGCAGATTTCCGCTTTGAATGTTCTCTAGATAGGCTCGTTATTACAGCTTTTGTCACTATGACTCTCAGAGAAGAGTCTGCTCACCAAACCCCCTCCCCTTTGCCCTATCCCCTTCCCACTCCGGTCAAGAATGATGCCATGAGCTCTGAGACACCCATCGGTATCGTTCAATCTGCCCAGGGCAAAGAGCACAAGCAGAAAGATGCTGCAGACAAGAAACGCACACCCAAGGAAGACAAGGAAGATAGCAGGGACGAGTATTGGTGTAGAATTATGGAGGAGCCACCGTCCCTAGCTCATGATCAGTGATTCTCACGGCCTTTAGCTTTCATTGGTGCTACTGTTCAATCATTTTGGGAATTTTTTGTTTCTATGTTTCAAGGCTCAGCTAAAAATGTTGAATGTTATCTTTAGCATATATTTTTTTGTTATGTCAAACTGTATGGACTTTGGGCCGGTTTCCCTTCTAAGGGCGGCCAAACTGCTTCTTAAAGGACTGGTTTCCCACTCAAGGCAGTCCAAAAAAAATTTGTACATCATGGCTATCAAGCCCAGCATTCAGACTTTCACAGCTGACGTTGAGGAAGTTTTGTACCAGTAAATTATACAAATAGAATTAGCATTATTTAGAAAAAAAAATTAAGGGAAAATTAAATTAGACACAAATTTCTTGTTCACTTTCAACATGAGGGGGTTGTACCCTCATCCAAATGTTCATTAATAAAAGAGCTTTTTCGGTCCAAAAACTTCTAGTGGGGAGGAGTGATCAGGTGCTAAAAATTATGCTAAAAAATGAAAGTTGTCAAAATGGTGTGGAACCTGAATAACCACGTAGATCTTGTTTTTCTGAATCTGGCGCAATGTGTTTCGTGGAAAACCGACACCATATGCTCTCGGAAATGAGTTTTGTTTGTTTTCCCAAACATGAATTTTTTTTAAAAATGATAGCTCACTTGGAAAAATTCATGGCTAGTGGCAAGCTGCCACATGGCCTCTTTTGGTTGGTCGAAATTCAAAAAAAAAAAATTGGCCTACCACAACCTGACACATGGTAGGCCGTAAATGGTTTTGTTGTGGGCGAATTTGATTGGGTGGTTGGTGGCCAACCACACACTGCCATGTGGCCCAACCAGAGGCCGCCACATGGCAACACGGGGGCAACCAAAATTTGGTTGGTATTACAAACTGCACTACATGGGATTCAAACACCGAACCTCACTTTGAACAGCGCAATGCCCTCACTGGTCAGGCTACCATGGTCCTTGTTAATACAATGAACCAATAGTATATATAAACATTATGTAGGTGGAGTATGCAGGTAAGGAGCCAGGAATTAGCCCCAACCCCCCAAACAACATTACATATGACCCATGGCCAGGAACGACAAGCGTGGCGGAGGCAGAGCCCACCACTCTTTATTAATTAAAAAGAAAAAAATTAACCACGTTTTATATGGTTTTAAATTCAGATTTATGGCGTTATTGGGAATTTTAACTGTCTGACTATTTCATGTGGAATTACGCAAAAATAACACTTGATTAGCTGAAACCAAGGTGAATTTGTAGGATGGTTCCTGAATTTGGGGAATTTGTAGAGAGACTAGAAACAAAGCTAGGGAGGGTCATAACTTCTTCATTTTTTGACCAATTTAGGAGAAAAAAGAGGCTAGACGTGCATTTTTGATAGCTCTAAAGCTAATGGAATAGGTTTGGAAGCTATTTGAGCACCGTAAATGTATGTAATCACCATTTTGAGCATAATGATATAGCTCCAAGCCATTGGAAGCTTGACCAAGGAGACATAGTCGAGGAGGGGTGAACTCCTTCATCACTTGTTGTATTGTGGTTATTTTTATGGTGTATTTGTCTGTTTTTTTATTCATTTTCAGAGTTTAAATTCATGCTTAATGTGTTTAATAATTTAACATTAGGGATCATAAAACTCAATTGTTACACTTGAAATTTATACACCCTCAAGCACTTTAACATTAATATCGCATATAGATTAGCAAGTGGAGAACATCAACACTTAATGCGCTTTAAATGCATGATGGGGTGGACTTGACAATAGACACCACCTGGTGTCTCCCTTCTTGAAGCACAATGAAATACTAATTGTGTGTGCTGCCAAATTCCATTTCCAGAGGTTAGCATCATCTTGATTGCCACCTCGATCTGGGGGAGTAATGATACAAATTTTACAAAAAAAATACTTTATAATTAATTGATAATGTGTTTTAAATGGTCTACTTTTTTTTTAATCCATAACTTTTATGTATTATTAAATCAAGAACTCGTGATAATTTTATCACCCAACATGGTGAAAACATACATTCAAAGTAGTCAACTGACTGATTTTCAAATTTAATCTAGTTAAAATTCTAAATTATAGATGCATTGCATAATTCCAATTTACTGAAATGTGTTTGTAATTGAAAATTGTAATAGAAATTTTCCAATTTTATTGAAATATATGTTATATTACAAATTATTTATAAATTAGATATCTAAGTGGTATACTTTAGCAACTTAGAAGTTATTGTGGTAATGGTTAGAATCAATTTCATGTATTCTTTCAAAATTGATGCATTTTATAAACAAAATTGTTATACATATTTTTAAATTTATATACGTTTAACTTATATACTAATTTGTTTTATAATTATTATTAATAATAATTTAACTAATTTTTTAAATTTTTAAATAAATATTTTGATAATATCATGGGTCCATAAGAATTTGATTTATAAAGTAAGATGCTATAGAGAAGTAAACTATAGTGGAGTAGACTATACATTATCCATCAAATTGGCATGCCAATTGATGGAGAAATTTCCATGTTGAATGTCATTTTTTTTTCCCATTAATGGAGGAGAGCCCACCTACAAGGGATGGGACAATCAAATTAGTATTTTAAAAAATCCACAAAATTTTTTCGAAGAGAGCCAACGTGCAAGGTAGGTGCAAGTGTTTGTGCTCAACTTAGTGTCCCTAAATTGAGTTCATTAATTGTCAACCAGGGCTAGTAAACTGTTGAAGTGTGGTGCACTATATGTGCCTAGGTATTTGTTTCTCACTACGTTGTGTTTAGTGTTTTATGATGTTTTTGGTTTTATGATTTTGTGTTTGAAAAAGGAAAGAACTAAGTGCTGGTGAAAAGAAGCTATTGGTTATTTAAAACAGAACAAAGCCTAAACTATGGATGACAAACAACAAATACAAAGCTTGATAATGACTTCATTGCAAGGAAATAAATCACAACATGAGCTTGAACTTATGCAATTCATTCATTAAAGATGTGTTGGAAGAGCTTGAGAAATGGACAAGTTAAGTGTAAATGAAGTTCTCCTAAATAAACAATCAACTCACAATATTACAAAAAAAATGATTATTTGTAACACAATAAGGTTTCTATTCTAGATTAACCTATGATGCTGAAGTTACCCTATTCTGCAACTTGACTTATCACTACTAGGCCTTATTCAAAAGTTTAGAGATTTTCTAGAATAATGTTTGGGAAAAAGGCTATAGGTGAATTTGTAAAAGATCTGCAGAATAATCCAAGCCTTAAACTAATATTACTGACCCCTGTTCATGTGATGATGTATCAATATAAATTTAGAACAAAAGAAAGTTGTAAATAATGAAGGCTGAGAGACTAATTTTTGTCAACTAGTACTACTTGGAATACAATGGATAACACTAGGCTAGAATGCGGTCTATCAATCTTAAAATACAGTGACTACAACTAAACTAAAATGCCATTAATCTTTTCTTGAACAAAATGAACTGAGATTGAACTAAAGTGCTACTAATCTACTTGAAGTACAGTGAACAGAGTTAAACTAGAATGCCATTATCAAACTTGAAATGTAGTGACAGAGCTGAACTAAATGCAATCAACCTCCGGAGTGTTATAACTAAATTAACATGCAACTAGTCTATGGAATTCTACAACCCATCTCGTTCAATATGAATGATATTTTGGAAGAGTTTGTAAAAACAAGTCTGGATGTATTATTCAATGCAATTGAACATAAACATAAGATTTGAAAGAAAATACAACTAGGATCTAAGATACCACAGCTATTTCTTATTCATTGTTAATGATGTTTTGGAAGAGTTTGTAGGAGTAAGACCGGCTATGACACTTAGTGTAAACAAGCATAAATCATAAAATTTGAAAGGAAATGCAACTAAAATCTACAACACCACAGCTATGCCTTATTCATCATGATGATATTTTTGAAGAGTTTGTAAGAGTAAGTCTAGCTGTGATGATTACTGTAAACAAGTATGAAACATAACTTCAAAAACCTGCTTAAGCTAGAAATTAAAAACGAGACTAAAATACTTATCTAAGCCGTATGAACAAAGCTGCTCAGGTAGCAGGGGCCCTCTACCACCGGAGTAGCACGCAAAATCTACTTCAATATTGACTCATCCTTTTAATAAAATGGTACTTCTTTCATTAAAAGAGAAATTACTTCAAAACAGAGTGTTTTCAGACTTCTGAAATCTAGCAATCAAACACAAAATCTAACCTTGTCCCTCGATTTCCCGAGCCATATTTATAACAAAATTACATAACTGTCTTGAGATAACCTAGGGATAATTGTCTTTCCAAATATAAATCAAACTAGGACTCTGATGGTGGTCTCGTAATATGATTAAGGACATTTGGACTGTCCTTGTCCTATTAGGAGTCTATCTCCTAGTTTGAGTTCCCACGTGCATAACCATCTACAGGATTCCGTTCAAACTTCGTGGAGAGCAAAAAATGATGAGGGAATGATGTGGAATACAACCATATGTGTTTTTCTCTGAGATGACACCTGGAACCTGCATAGACATTAAGACATATGCAGAATCGGCAAATAGCTACAGAATGTCTGCATTCTGTAGCTATATCTAGTTCAAAAAGTACTACAATGACAAAATCATAAAAACATAGCAAGTTAGTCATGATATTCATTCTTAAAGCAATTTTAATTAATTCTATTGATCATTTGAGCCTGTAATTAATAATGGACAAAGGAAATGGAGTGGAATGTGGTGGAAGAAAGAACATCTTTGGAGCTCAACAGCAAGAATGGAACAATAAGAAAATAAGGGTAGTTTTTAAAAAACTCATATAGGGGAGAGATGTTTAATGTTGTGCAGGGACCAGTAATTGTTATAAAACTGGTCCCACCAACCCACTAGAAATTGAGATATGTGCAACCAATAATTAAACAAAAACAAATAACTTTAATTCCAAATATCTTTTAAATTATGTCCAAAATTTCCTAAATCGTTGATTGGGCCCACAACTGTCCATAAATAGATTAATAAGTATTAAGAGTACAAATCCTATTTTCTCAACTAGAAAACTCATAAAACAATTAATCCTTCCAAAATGGTCTATTCCAGAAGTACAAACTAGCAGTCACTTCAACTGCACTATTCAGAACTGATGATGTATATCCCAACTGCATATCCATACTTGCATATAATAAAAGTTAATGTATGTCAGCCATAACTACTACATTATTCAACATTTAAACTCATTGAGTTCAATAAATGACACCCACCCAATAACGACATTTAAACCCACTGTGTACAATAAATGACACCCACCCAATAATTTTAATAAATGACATTCAACCTATTCTATTTCCCATTAAAACATATCAAAGCACATGGATCAACAAAAACAAATTCCCAACCATTGGATCACATCAAATTCAATCCTGATCACACATGAAAAATGAAGCCATTGCAATCCATGTCCATCATTGTCACCAATTAAATTCAACTACAAAAAACTATAAAAGAAGTTCAACCACTGCCGAAGTTGCATGTTTCACATTCAAACTATTCACCAGCCCTGGAGACAAACCAGCACAAAACACACCCCAAAACATTTCATGGTATATTCAAGTTAGTTTTTTCAATTACAACACAATTTTCTTACAGTTTTATTTTAATTTCTGAGTCTTTATTTCAGTTTTCTTACACTTTTATTTTCATTTCTGAGTCTTTATTTCTGTTTTTTTATTTTCATTTCTAAGTCGTTGTTTCAGGTTTCTTACAGTTTAATTTTCATGAAAATAATTTTTTTTTTCTATTTTCCTATGTTCTTAATGAAATACGACACAACCATAATGAAGAGTATTGGCTAGTATGGCTAGCTACAAAACTTGTTTATAGTTGAACACCAATTCATCCCAAAGCCAAAACAATGTTATACAACTAGTTCCTCTCATTTAGAATTAATTGGAAAATGAACCATCTCCCGGCTACAATTTAAGAACAACTAGATGACCAACTAAATTAACAAGGAGACTCCACAAAATTATTTGAAAAGGTTGTCTAGGCTTCATTATCTACATGACTAAAGAGAATATATGCATATGTTGTGTGTTGATTAAGGAATTATTTTTTAAAGTTATGCACAAAGTAGGGCCCTTGAATTATATCCACATTCACAACTTTGTCTGTGACTGGGTTTCCAATATTAATGTACTATTGCCCCAACATGCTCATACTATAGTGCTCCTACTACATTGGATTATTTGTTCCATGTTAAAACCTCTATTTTTTCCATGTTAAAAAATCCTTTGGGCCAAGTATTATTCCAATTGTCGCTTTTCTCATCAACATATTCAAACCACTTTTTCAATACATTTTATGCAGTTTATTAACACCTTTCGCTTAATGGTTTATGCAGTTGGGAGGAAGAGGATGATTCCATTGTGAGTCTTCGATTGTTATGTGCCACAATCCTTATCATGAGATCCCCATTATCCATACGAAGCATAACACCCAAATAAATCAGTGAAAACTCTTTCATCAATGTATTCTCTCCTTTGATTTGAGTTGAGGAGATGAATGTTGTGAGTAAAATATTTCGGTAAAAATCACATAAAAATAATTTTGGTCGACGCTTTTCGAACCAGCCAGTGTGATTCATCATCAAGACAAGATGAAAAATCTGATCAGGTAACCAAATTAAATAGATAAGAAAATCTCCAACTATTCGTTTGTAAAATAACGACTAGTTTGACTAAACTTAGGCATTTAATTTATTCCTATTAAATAAAAAAAGAAATCATTATTATATTTTTTTGATTTTATTGCCTAAGTTTAGTCAAACTAGCCATTATTTTACAAACAGTTAGTTGGAAATTTTCTTATCTATTTAATTGGGTTACCTGATCAGATTTTTCATCTTGTCCTGATGATGAACCACACTGGCTGGTTCGAAACGCGTCGACCAAAATTATTTTGATGTGATTTTTACCGAAAGATTTTACTCACAATTTATGGATCACAGAAGCCAAATTCCTAATAGAGATGAATGTTATCAGTAGTTATAGGTAGTGCACTTTACAACTAGGTACGAGAACTAGGTCCGAGAATATAGCTAAGGCTACCCTCAGAAACCAAACAACTTGCAAAATTACCGTGTCTTCCCAAATATTTTTGGCTACCATCTACCATAGAGCATGTATAATTTATTGTACAATAAGTTTGTCACTGTGATGCTATTAAAAAAAAATAGTAACTCAATTCTCTGTAAGTTTGAACATATACAGAAACAAAATTAACAAAATTTATAACAAATTTTACATATACAACAACAAAATTAACAAAATTAACTATATTACAAAAATAACTTCTTTGTCTAGGCAATGCACTTTATAACTAGGTTCGAGAACAGATCTAGGCTACCCTGAACAACCAAACAACTTGCAAAATTACCATGTCTTCCCAATCCAAACTTAGGATATCTGTGAATGTCTTCAACATTGTAAGACATTACAGTCATTGTATATCAAACCCATATACAGATTGTACAACTATATGTGCACTATAAACTGTTTTAGTAGTATCATCTAGAATATCATTATTGCAATATGTTACTCCTGCAAACTCTTTAATCCCTTGAAGACAAGTCAAGATATACCTGCTGAAAGAACTATCTCAATGAAAAATATTGCGTCTAGATTTATTTTGTATCAAGATTGACACAAATATGAATAGCCTTGTTTAATATATTCTGTATCCAGATTGACCCAATTATTATTAGCCTTGTTTAATAGGGAAAGCAGCCATTCTGATGTAATTCTTTTTATTCAAGTCTTCAAGGAATCCCTTGTATATACCAAAGGAGGAAACAATACTAGATTTTATAAAGAATATGTAGTGTATTGTTTCCACGGGTAAGTTTTGTAAAGATTTTCCCCCCCTCCCTAGTGCTGTTGTTGTTATACTGAAGGATTGGTACTCCATACCATCATGGTAGGTTTTCAGTAGTAATATAAGGGTCTAATATCAGTCCCTCACCCTTGTAAAAGTGGATAAATTCAGGATCGGAGAAGTGACCTATGCAAGATAGTAAATTGGGAAGTGAAAAGAGCCTTGTCCAAGTAGGTAAATTCACTATTGAAAGGTGGCCTTACCAACATCCCAAGAGATGGGAAATTCAAGGGCAGAGTGATGGTATTTCCCATCCAACCATACCATGCCTTTCTATTGAGAAAATTCACTCTTCAACATTGTAATACTTTACCGTCATTGTATTTTAAGTGTAAAAACAAGTTATCAAAACAATCATTTTATTTTAAGTGTAAAAACAAGTTATCAAAACAATAATTGTATTTTAAGTGTAAAAAAAAATTATCAAAACAATCATTGTATTTTAAGTGTAAAAACAAGTTATCAAAATAATAATCAATAATATATTTGAAGACATACAACTAATTTCATCTGTAGAATTGTTTTTTTAAGGATATTGTCAAAAATCCAAATGTATGAAAATCTCTTGAGCTGCTACTAACATACATGTTGATCATTCCTGTACTAAAGCAAAGATATGTTTGGCTTGTATGAAAGCATGTTTTTCAACTATTCTTAACTAAATGCATGTAATAATTCTACAGGTAGTTGCATCTATGGCAAGAGTTAGTTATGTAGCTCGTACAGGGAGAAGTGGCAAAAGAGTGACCAGGGGTGCCCAGCTGCGATGCACTTCATCAGATGAGGAAAGGATATGTGATGTGAATGTACAAAATGCTCCAAGAAATGTTATTGACGATGACCATGTGGCTGAATCTGATGTTGTCACACCATCACTCACAGAGCCACTGTCAACCATAGTCCAAGGGGAAAGTTCAACTAAAAATATCAGCACTATAAGAGGTTGGGAAAAAGAAGAAATGTTAGCTGCAATTGACGACATAGAGTTTAGTGTATATTCAATTCAGGCATCTACAAAGAAACATGGTATTCCTCCCTCATCAACACATTATTAGATAAATTATCTCACTCATACCAAACATAGAGGGCCTCTTACAATTATGACTGAAGAGGAGGAGGTTGAGGTGGTTGAGTGGTGTAAAGAAATGGCCCAATTGGGACATGGGCTAGAGTTGATACAACTTAAATCCACAGTTGCTCAAATTTGTCAAGGGAGGCCAAACCCATTCAAAGATTGGTTTCCTGGTAAATCATGGTGGTTTGGGTTTAAAAAAAGGCATCCAGACCTTGTATTACATATAGCTGAGGGCCTTGACAGAGAAAGAGCATTAAATTTGTGCCCTGGAGTGCTATGTAATTTTTATGACACTCTTTCTAGTGCATACAATAAACATTCTTATGGTGCAGACCATATATGGATTTGTGATGAAAGAGGTTTACAGGCACAAAGGAATTGTGGCATGCGGGTAATTGCCAAGAGAGGGAGCCAAAACGTGCCAAATATTTTTCCTAAGAGCAGGGAGTGGATAAACCATTTTATTTTCTGTCAATGTAATTGGTGCTTCAATCCCAGGATTTTATCTATTAAAAGGTAAAAATCAGTTTAAAAATATATATAAAAAATTGTGAACCAGTTGCATGCATGGCTGCACATCCCCATGCATGGATGTCTAAAGAAATTTTTCTAAATTGGCTTTCCCACTTTGTTGCATCTATGCCACGTGGTGTCTCACATAATAACATACACCTATTGATATTAGATGGCCATGGAAGCCACATGGCTGTACAAACAATTGAGGAAGCAAACAATGTGAGCATTTACCTTTTAACATTGCCCGCTCATACCACTCACAGATTACAACCCCTTGATGTTAGTGTGTTTGGCCCTTTCAAGAACTATTTCAAGTCAAAGCATGTTGCATGGATGGAAAATAATTGAGGGGCTGAGGTGAAAAGGTTCGAGCTAGCAGAGCTTTCAAGTAAATTTTTTAAAATGGCTCTTACACCATCAAATATCAAGGTTTCCTTTAGGAGGACATGAATATGGCCACTGAATTATGATGATATCATGCATGATACTGGATGTAGCCAAGAATTTCATGTGGATGGTCAAGAACAAGGGCATGTCCAAACATATTTTGAAGTGCAAGAAGAAGTACATGAACATGTTGATGTGGTTGCAGCTGGTAATATAATTTCTCTCTCTCAAGGAAAATTATATGCTGATGGTGATGAGCAAGTATGTGAAACACAATATATTCATGAACAAATTGATAGCAACATGGATGTTGTTCTACCAAATCAAGCACATGAAAATTTTTTTGTTGATATTGTTAATGACATTGTTGAACATGCAGTTGACGATTCATATGTAGTTGAAAATGAAATTGCTGATATTATTAATGCAAATGTAATTGAAAATGAAATTGTTGATATTATAAATGACATTGAAAATGACCAATTGACATTTCGAAGCCAATTAAACCCACCATCATGGATGGCAGAATCCATGATTAATTTTAACAAACACAGTGTCTAAAGAACCAGTGAACAAAGCATGAACATGCCTTCACAATCGGTTGAATTGAACAGTGAAATTGTTCAGTTTTTTGTGGACAATAGATCAATGGAATAAGATGAAGCACATAATGATGCATCATATGAAGATAAAATTATAGTTCAATCAATTTTCACGGCTACTGAAAGGCAAGGCCAAGCAATGACATGCAGGGTGGGGGGGGTGGGGTGGATAAGTTACTTGGGTGGCTCCTAACGCTACCAGTAGAAAGAGCGTCAATGAAAAAGAAGTAAGGAACACCTGGTAGTATTTTTTTGGGCCGAAGTTAAGAGTTACTCACCTTAGAAGACTATATAAAACTCTTAGTTGAGTCAGAAAAAGGAAAAAATTAAATTCAGGAATTAAAACAGAAAAAAAGGATCTAGCCAAGGAGAAGAAGGCAACAAGGATTGTTGCAGCACAATGTCGAGCATATGAAAGGCTTGAAAGAGAGAGAGAGAAAGGAAAGATAAGGAGAAATAAAAAAAAAAAATCAAGACAGGAAAAGGTAACAAGAAAGCTAAACAAATTCTTGAAAAGGAACAAGGGATGACTGATATGGTTTACATAAATGCAAGCAGAGTTGATGAAATCAGGGAAATGTCCAACACATTGGAAAATATTGAAAATAATACACCATTATTCCAAGACCTCATAAACGTTCAAGTTCCTCACTATCAAAATGGGGGTTTACCCACTTTCCTTATTCCTACCACAGGAGGTGTGAATTAAATGTATGCTCATTACACACCTCCACTTAGTGCAAGTGTGAGGTATGGGTACTCAATTCCTCCATGGTTGGAAGGGACAAATTGGTATCAATTATATGGCAGCAATCAACCACAACCTAATCATCCCTTCTTAGGAAGGCCAACCTACTTGGCTCAATCAAGCAACTACGGGCTTAGCACTGAAGATTCTCAAGACCATAAATAATAAGAGTGTTATATGTTTTTGGTTGTAACCACATTAATATGTGGATTTTGGATGGACTATCTATTTTTCTTGTCATGTGAATGTTGATTTATTCCATATTGTATGCAGCATTTTAACCAAAATAGATCTTAGAAGGAACATCTATAGTCTATTATAATGGAACATTCTGACATAGGGACATGAGAATTTTGTTAGTTCTGTTAGTTTTTTGATACTATATACTATTAGTTTTGTTATTTTACGAAGATTTTCTAAATTTCTATATGTTTGGACTTTTTTATATTAATAGATCCAAGATTTCCTCTACTACACTAAGTATAATTCAAATGTTTTCATCATAATTTTCAAACCATATATCACATATCTATCCACACACAACATGCAGCAAAGAATACCTCTTTATAAAAACTTCATTCATATGAATATTAACATCTATATTAGAAGGAACATGTATACTCTATTATAATGTTGTTAGTACTGTTAGTTATTTGATACTGTATGTACTGAGTTTTTCCTAAACACATAAACTCAGTTAATACAAATCAAAATATCATAATTTATACAACACAACTCTCAGAATCAATCATCCCTCTTGAGTCTCAATACAACAACCAAGAGTCAAGACAACACTCACTCACACATACAACCAATATGTTCAATATAAAATGCAGAGTATGTATATAGCTCTCTACTACATGTGACACTTTTCCATCACTTCTTTGCAAAAAAAATAATGTCAGCATACAAAATTCCAATACATAACCCTACAACAAACTCAGTTAATACAAATGACAATATCATCATCTCTACAACATAACTCTCAGAATCAATCATCAACGTGATATCACCCAGAAATTGATACTAACAAGAGAACAAGATTTATAAGGATAGGAGTATGAGGGTTAGAAGACTTACAATGAAGGAAAATACCAATATGTAGAGCAACTTTGAAACACCAATCCATATTCACTCTCATAATAATGACAATATTTGTGTAGGTGGCGAAGGAATTTTAACACCAATTTTTATTATTTTATTTGCAACCACCAAGCAAGGACCATATACAAGAAAAACCTCGAATGGAAAGATTTTTCCATTCTAAGTAAGCATAGATAGATATTTTTTAATATCCCTTCTCTAATCTAAACTTTCTGTTGTATAATCCATCATAACAAATCTAATACCCTTGACAAGACCATAATCCAAGTTTGTAGAGCTATTGAAGAGACTCTCTTTTGGATCGTGCTCACCTTGCTCCACATACATTATCAGTTGAAGCATTCGAAGGATCAATATATAATAGACTAATTTTAGGTGAACCATAATGGCAAGTGTCATTCTCTGTAATTATCATGCATGAAGGATGGAGTGTGGAATGTTGACGGAAATACCATCAAGATAAAATCAAACTAGGTCTATAAAAGCTTGACCCTTGAGGTTCAACTTCCAAGAAGATAATTTAGATGATTAATGAGGGAATTTAAGGTTTTTAATTAGTATACATGGCTTCTAACCAATGTTCTTCATTTTTCATTCATTAAAACCTTCATTATGGGTTTAAGTGACTAGTGTATACATATCCAGCCATAGATAAAAACACCCTAATACTAAATGAATGTATTAACATACACACTTCCACAACTATGTGCATAATGAAAAACTTCTTTGTGGAACCTGAAAACTTGTGAGATTGTATAACCAAAGCATAAGGAAAAATATTTGAAGTCCTGACATTATTATAAACAGACTCGTATCCTCTCTATATCCTAGGTCAATGAAACAAGATTCCAAAAACATGGACATGGCACGAGCCACCCTAATACTAAATGGACATATTAACATACACACTTCCAAAATTGTGTGCAGACTGCAAAACTTCTTTGTGGAACTTGAAAACTTATGGGATTTTATAACCAAAGCATAAGGAACAAGATTCGAAGGCCTAGCATTATTATAAACAGACTCGTATCCTCTCTAAATCATAGGTCAATGAAACAAGATTCAAAAAGCATGGACATGGCACGACACACCCTAATACTAAATGAACATATTAACATACACACTTCCAAAAAAGTTTGCACACTACAAAACTTATTTGTTGAACCTGAAAATGTGTGATATTGTATAAACAAAGCATAAGGAACAAGATTTGAAGGCCTAGAATTATTATAAACAGAATCATATCCTCTCTAAATCTTAGGTAAATGAAACAAGATTCGAAAATCATGGTAGGAGACACCCTAAAATTAAATGAACATATTAACATACACAATTTCAAAACTATGTGCACACTGCAAAACTTCTTTGTGCAACCCAAAAACTTATGAGATTGTATAACCAAAGAATAAGGAAAAATATTTAAAGGCCTAGCATTATTATAAATAGACTTGTATCCTCTCTAAATCCCAGGTCATTGAAACAAGAGTCCAAAATCATAGACATGGCACAAGACACCCTAATAATAAATGAACATATTAACAAACACA
Source organism: Pinus albicaulis (assembly GCA_034641835.2). Taxonomy (NCBI): domain Eukaryota; kingdom Viridiplantae; phylum Streptophyta; class Pinopsida; order Pinales; family Pinaceae; genus Pinus; species Pinus albicaulis. The sequence continues at coordinate 1,525,690,524 of CM076581.1, read as the reverse complement.
CTTCCAAAATTGTTTGCACACTGCAAAATGTCTTTGTGGAACCTGAAAACTTGTGAGAGTGTATAACCAAAGCATAAGGAACAAGATTTTATGGCCTAGCATTATTATGACAAACTCGTATTATCTCTAAATCCCTCTCATTTATACTATAGAGGGTGGTAATCCTATAAATACTGCTTTTATCATTTTTTAGCCCTCTACCTTTCCTTATGAGTTGAGCTGAAGAAATAAAATAACAGGAGATTCAATAGGTAATGTGAAAGATATATTGTCTGAAGGCTAAGGACCATTGGATAGCAATAAAACCTATTCTAAAACTATAAAAACATAGACCAATTCACACACTGGAAGCCAATAATTATTGCAAAAAATATGAGAAAGCTAAATTGCAAATCAAACCACAAAAACCGATAAAACCCCAACTAGAGAGCGAAATATTCTAAAACCCTACTCTAAAACCCCAAATTTAAGTGTTAAAAAACACAAAATTTAAGTGTATAAAACCACAGAAGCCGATAAAACTACAAACTGAGAGAAAAATATTCTAAAACCCCAAATTTAAGTGTTAAAAAACACTTAATTTAAGTTTTAAAAACCACAGAAGCCAATAAAACCACAACTAGAGAGCCAGAGAGCCAAATATTCCAACACATAATTTAAGTGTTAAAAAACACAGAAGGTGGCTGGTAGGAATATAATTCCTACCAGGGAGGTGTAGAAGCTAGATGGAGAGCTGAAAATGTCAGACCTTGCTAGACTTCGCCATTACCTGCAACAAACACAAATTAGCAAAAAATGACAACAAAAATACAAGAAAAATGCAAAAAAAACACACACCAATTGCAAAATCACCTAAATGGACCTCGAAACCTCCATGGCGACCATTGAACTAGCTTGAAACTCCCACTAGGTCTTTCGAAAACAACATTCAAGCCACTTGTTTAAGAACTCCTGCAAGCGTGAACCATTTAAAAAATATTGCAAATGAAAACACCAGATGAATAGTCTCACAATGTCGCGCAACCAAGAATAGTTGAAGACTAGCCAAGAACAATTGAAGCCCAGCCAAGAACAGTTGAACCAAACGAATAGGTCCACAAAGCCACACAGGGATGAAGAGTACCAAGCCACAAGAAAAATGGATATAATCACGAACAAGTTCACATAGGCAGACCAGGTGAACAAGCACTGGCGCCTCACAAACCAGCTACCGGTGGACGTCACTGCCCAAACACCAGGACCAGAGAAGAATGCACATTGATGTAGACCCATGGAGGTAAACAAGGTGGGCTAAACCCTAAACGTACCCTAAACCATGAAATTTATTAACCTCACCAACCGCAACAGGTGGAAACATCCAAGTGGCACGTGCCGTACCATTTTCTTGGTGGTGACCACGTGGTTTGCTTGTGTGGAATGGAGGGTGCCCAAGTAATGGCGTCCCTCCCCTATTATTCTTGAAAATGATGGAAATTCTTACAAGATTATGATAAAATCTAGTGGATTTTTTTGGAAAACTAGGTTATAGTTGTCAAACATCATTGTTTTAAGTGTCCTGAAAATTTGGTCTAAATCCATTTCCACTATTAAAAAAACCATTAAAAAAATCTAACATTCTATAAATTTGTTAAACAACTCTGTAAAATATCCTTCGAAGATCACACAAAATGCAAAATACATGAAAATTTTATTTGGGTTACGGATAAACTATGTGGGCCTCTCGAATTTTGCGTGGGACTGTTAGGTAAGAGATCACACATCATTTTTTGGTTCTACATCTATCTATATTACAAATTCAAGATGACGTCAGCCTATGGAGCCGTTTGTCTAGGGAGCTTCAAGTGATAATGGTGACTGAATTGGTTTCTGAGTGGTCGGTTCATGAATTCCCATACTTCCATACTAAACTTGTCTTCTTGCAGTCATGGCAGCATGGGGCTTCTTATTCTAGGGAAGAAAACAGAAGCTTCCTCTGGGGCCTTTTCAGTGGCCAATTATTGAAAACCTTCACATGATGGGAGATGTAACACCTCAATTTATTTTATAACTATGGTCAATATACTTTTATAAAAACATTTGAATTGTTAAGGAATATGATTATTCATTAGTAAGACTGAAATTTTATATTTTTGGAAAAGAAATAAAATATGAATAATTATCTTGAATGATGAATTTGACTAAATGGTAAAAGAATTCCAAGATCCGGGGTAAAAAGGGTAAAGGCAGTTTCTGGAAGTTACCTTCCCCAGGATGATAAAAATTAAATCCTGAGAAGAGGAAGGGGTTCTGCAAAAAAATATGAAATGGTTTAAAACAAGAATGTTGTGAAGGAGTTCTCCAGAGCTAGTGGGTACCAGTAGAGCTCTAATAACCCAGAGAGAGTATAAGTTGGACAATGGTCCTAAGGCTTAACTCTAGAAATCTTCCTCGTACCTAAGAGAAATTGTGGAGCAAGAGGGGAGAAGAGGACATGATACCCTCTCTCAAGGTTTGAAGGAACCATCAGTTAAGGATATAAAGGTTAGAGGTAAGTATTTACTTCTGTAATGATGAATCTATGTGATCTGGAAAGTGAAGTCTGAGTTCATTAAGAGGCTAAGTAAATATGAATTTTTCTGTGAATTATGAGGAAATAGTATTTTGAGATGCATATAGAAATATGGTAGTAAACTTAGGAAAATTTACACAAAGCATAGATTAATCCTGAATTTTTGTAGAATGATAAAAATATACTTTGTAAATAGTATTGGCGGAATTTAACTACCCTGTTTTTGAAAATTTTCTATTCATGCATGAAAGGTTTAGTTAAACCTTTTTAAAAGAGAATTTGGAACAACAGGTCATATAATTACAGAAAATAAATAACATTGTTTAAAGCTTCTATAATGACAATAAAGAAGAAAATGGACTCAGAAGTTTAGAACCGAACCTCGCAGTGGCAGGGCCGAGTTCAGGATCTTCTGGTCAAATAACTATGACATTAAAAGCAAGGGCCATTATAAAGAAATTGCAGAAGCATTGAAAGGAGAAAATACATATATGGAAAATACAAAATAAAATGATATATATATATATATAGCCTTGCCAAAATACATACAGAGTTTCCAACTGAAACACTCCCACAACGGTATTCGAACTTCCACCATATAAAACAAAACACAAAATATAAAGTATGAGTAATGAAGGACATTTCTAGCTGAAAGATACCAGATATATTTATAGCCTTAAAACTGACAAAATGTGCCGACAGTAATAACTATATTTAATGTACATCATAGCCCTAAGGGTTACATATTATGAACAGTGCACAATTATGCCAAAATGAAAACTAAATACATAATTTAGTAACACAACAGAGCGCCATAGGTTGTAAAACTCCTCGTTGGGAGGGAGGCATAGTGGAAACAATAACTTAAACAAAAGAAAGATTTAATTCCACACACACACACACACACACACACACATATATATATATGCCTGAAACCTCTTCAAAACTCCGAAGAGACTCATAGTAAAACCTTGCATGTACGGTATGGGAAACAGATGCTGCTTCTATCCAAAGAGAGGATGCAATCCTCAGAACTTATGAATGAGATCAATGTACACTTATCCTTCAAACTAAAAGGGTAAAGGAGTACGTGTTAAGATGCATAATGAGGTGGTGGAGAGAGTGAATGACGAGATGACTCGCTCCTCTCAGTGTGTACCTGAAAACAATAGAAGAAGGGTATGAGTAGGGTAATGTGAAGAAAAAAGTGTAAATGTAAATGAGAAAGAAGATACCCAAAGATATTGCAGTAAATAACCTGTGAAATAACATAGCTTACCTTCGAAAAATGGTTGCCAAAGACTTGGAGGGCCTATGTCAGTGATTCAGGTTCCTCCGTTGACTTTTATCGACATTGTACAAGAGTAACATGCCAGGAATACAACCCAAAACCGGGAGTTAAACTTGAGACAATTGTAAATGATCAATGGACATCCAACACTTTGCCATAAAACCTCTTAGAAATCATTTTCCTAGAAGAAGATAGCTCAAATTAAAAATGGATGGAACAACATGATCTCAACTGAATTGCCTAGAGAACCGCAAAGCCTATGCAGAGAAATCAATGGAAGTTGAATGATAAATTTCACAAGGAGAAACCAGTAAAACATACCCACCATACCGAACAAAAATAACAGTGTTATCTCTTGTTTTAAGTCGAACAACGCAACCCAAAATGCGATAATTACCTCAAGTATTTTTCACAACAGTTGCAAAGTGGCAACCTCCATCTCAGTGCAACAACGAATGAGCCGGAACGGTGAGCGAGGAGATGGTTAGTTACCCTAACCTCTCAAACTCTCATACTAACCGTCAGATCCCTAGGGTTTCAAATCAATGGCAAGGATGATCAACAAGTGCTAATTATAAACATAGAAGATAAACATGAAGTAGGTATGTTTATATAGTTGTTAGTAGTAATGAGTATGGTAAAAAAAAATTAGATATGGTTTATATATTAGTTTGTGACAAGTGGTTTATATCTTTGTTGCTCTTCCAGAAATCTGTTGGTTTCCTAGTGTACTTAGTGATACCAACATTTTAGGATTAATCTCGGGACTGGTCTCGGGTGGGACCTCCCCTGTCATTCTTGTTGTCTGATGACTGGATCCTCTCCTCATTGAAGACTTTTCAAATTTTTGTCATTGTCTCTTTTTTCTGTAAGATTTTAACAAAGATTGAGAAACACCAGAGTTAACTTTAGTGGCCCATCTGGCCCCAGCTTGTAACCACGCTTTGCTATCAATTGTCACAAACTAAGATATAAACCATATCTATAAAAAAAATTAGATGTAGTTTATATATTAGTTTGTGACAAGTGGTATCAGAGTGTGGTTACACACTGGGGCCAGATGGGCCACTAAAGATAACTCTGTTATTTCTTAATATTTGTTTAAAATTGTACAGATAAAAGATATAGTGACAAAAATTTGAAAAGTATTCAATGAGGAGATTATCCAGTCATCAAACACCAAGAATGATGGGGGAAGTCCCACCCCAGACCAATCCTGAGATTAATCCTGAAATGTGGGTACAACTAAGTGTGGACCAACACTAGCAAAACAACAAATTGTTGGAAGAGCAACAAAAATAGACCACCATATTTTTGGATACAGTACAACAACTTCAAGCATAGATGATTTAGGTCCGAAGTGATAATGAAAGCCTAATGAGGGAGCAAGAAAGAATACTTAAGAGTATTTCAGATAAGCAAAGTCCTCCCACTGCACAACCTAGCCCCAATAGGGACACTCATGGGGAAGGGGAGAAAAAAAAACAAGCTCATGATAACCCAAAAGTGAGTCATACTCAACAAAGTAATAAATGTAGAATGTATAATGAAACTGAATCCATAAATGTTTCAGATCAACAGGAATTGAAGAAACAAAAAGTCAAATTACAAGGTGAATTCCGAAAAATTAAGCCTCCCACTTTCGATGGGGAAGCTGATGAAATGGAAAAATATTAGATAATAAACATGAATAAATATTTACAAGTATATGAATACAACAACAAACTCAAGACCCACCTGGAAATATATCAATTTTGGGAGAAATATATATTATGGTGGGAGGAAGTGAAAAATGTGCATGGGATTGAGGATCAAAATGTGACATGAGATGAATTTCAGTAGTGCTTTAAAGACAAATATCTAACAGAATGATTCTATAAATAAAAATCTTGAGAGTTTCATGATTTAAAGTTGGTTCAATTATCTATGGATGAATTCATTACTAAGTTTACCTCCTTATTAAGGTATGTACCATACTTAAGGGGTGACAAAGAAAAAGTGCAGTGATTCTTGAGTAGTTTGCCTGCTCACATGAAGGAGAGGATTGAATTTGTTAATCCAAAGACGATGAATGAAGCAATTAGGAAGGAACGAATGTGCTATCAGCAGTCTAAGGAAAAGGGTGAAGTTGGAAGAAATTGGTCATCAAAAAAAGTGCAGAAAGGTCCCTCAAATTTTAGAATAGTAGATCAGGAAATTACAAAATGCCGTGAAGAATTCACCAAACAAGCAATTTGGGAAAAATCTGCAAAGGTCCAAATGGACAGCTGAAGAAAGACCAAATGAGGTATCTAGAAGGCCAGACCTTGGTCAATATCAAAAACCACCATTGCAATGCTGGGATTGTGGCGAGGCACATTAATTTAAGAATTTCCCACATCGCAGAAGAAATGAAGTGATGGCCAATCTACAGGAAGCGTCTACAGTGGAGGATGTTGCTCGAAATATACCACGGATCAATGTTGCGCTGGAAGATCGATAAGCGGATTTCTAGCCATCTATGATAGAATTGGAAGGTAAGCTACAATCCCAATTTTTTTCTAATTTGGTTGATCCTGGTGCGAGTTTAAGTTACATAAATCCCCGATTAGTTGAAAATTGTAAGCTGCAAAGCTAGAAATTTAAAGATCAATGGCTAGTACAATTAGCTACGGGAGAAAAAAGACAAGTTAATTCCAAAGTATCGAATTGTGTTTTGGATGTAGCAGCACAATAAATAACTGTAGAACTAAATATCCTTCCTTTGGGCTCCTATGAAATTTTATTGCGAATGGATTGGATGAAAAAACACTAGTCCATAGTAGATTGTAAAGAGAAAATTATCCATTTTAAGGCTGAAGATGGAAATCATCAAGAGTTGTAAGGAATTAAAAATCCACTTCGATTGCGTGCCATTACTGCATCTCAGCTGAGTAAATGTATTCAAAAGGGCTGCCAGCTATATGCAATTCAGGTGGGATTTTCTAACTCCAAGGACAAGACCTTAATGATGGAAAATATACCCGTTGTCTAGGAATTCAGGGATGTATTTCCTGAAAACATACTACTATTACCTCTGAGGCGAGATATTGATTTCACCATAGAGTTAATACCAAGGGAAACACTTGTATCAAGAGCACCATACAAAATGAGTGTGCTAAAATTAACAGAAATGAAAATGCAGTTGCAATAACTATTGGATAAAGGGTATATTAGGCGAAGTGTGTCCACTTTAGGTGCACCAGTACTGTTTGTTAAAAATAAAGATGGGAAAATGGAGATGTGTATGGACTACCGATAGCTCAATAAACTAACTGTAAAAAATAAATACTTGCTACCTCGTATTGATGACCTTTTTTACCATGTGAAAGGAGCAATGGTATTTTCCAAGATTGACCTAAGATCTGGGTATCATTAGATACAAATTAAAGATGAAGACATATCCAAAACAGCCTTCCATACCAAGTATGGACATTATGAATTTGTGGTGCTACCTTTCTAATTAACTGACGCACCAACAACTTTCATGAGCCTGATGCACGTAAGTTTTCACCCATTTTTGGATAAATTTGTTTTAATTTTCATTGATGATATTTTAATTTACTCTTAAAATTTTTAGGAACATAAAGCACATTTACGCATGGTGCTGAAAATGTTGTGGGAACACCAACCCTATGCCAAATTCAGTAAATGTGATTTCTACAAAGAACGGATCCAATATTTGGGCCATGTAATATCTGCTGAAGGGATTTCCACGGATCCCAAAAAGATCAAAACAATTATGGAATGGAGAGTTCCCAGGAACGTAGATGGCATACGTTCATTCATGGGCCTAGTTGATTAATACCAGTGGTTCATTGAAGGATTTTCCAAAATAACCTTCCCTATTACCTCCTTGCAGCGAAAGGGGCGATTATTTTAGTGGACTGAGGAATTTCAAACCATTTTTGAATCACTAAAACAATTTTTAACTACTGCCCCTGTACTAAAGGTAGCATAACTAACTGGGAATTTTTAAGTCTGCACAGATGCCTATAAGGAAGGGGTGGGGGCAGTATTAACCCAAGAGGGTAAGGTTATATAATATGAATCTAGGAAATTGAAGGATCATGAGCAAAGATACTCTGCCTATTATTTAGAGTTAACACCAGTAGTACATGCCCTTCGAGTTTGAAGACACTACTTGTTGGGAAAACGGTTTATACTAAGAACTGATCACAACAGTTTGACCAGTTATTTCAAGAAATCAGATTTAAACGCCCACCAAGAAAGATGGAATTAGTTCATAAGAGAATTTGATTTTGACATTCAGAATGTGAAGGGAAGGTAGAACCAAGTTGTTGAAGCTTTAAGCAGAAAACTGCATTGAATTTATGAACTTTATGCTAATCAGGTTTAATCTAAGTTCTAGGAGCAAATCATGGAAGAAACAAAGAGACATCCTGAATATCGGTTTTCATGGCAGCAAGCAAAGGAGGCCGAAAAGCAGGGTAAGTCATCAGATTACAAAGTTAATAGTGAGAAACTTTTGACTTTCTGGAAAAATATATGTACTCCAAATTGGTTGAGTTTAAGAGAACTGATATTGGATGAGTATCACCGAAGTTCTTATAAGAGACACCCCGGATATCAAAAGATGCTAACAACAATTAGGAAAGACTATTTCTAGCCCAGAATGCGCAGGAATATTTTTGAATACTTGACCAAATTCTTGGAATGTCAGCAAGTTAAAGTAAAGCACCAACCTCAGCCAGATTACTTCACTATATCCGTGTACCAGAATGCAAATAGGAAGCCATCTCCCTCAATTTAATCACGGGATTGCCAAGAAGTAAAATACACAATGACTCAATAATGGTGGTAGTGGATAGACTTAGTAAGGTGGCTCATTTCATACTAATACAGTCAACTTACAAGACTGTACAAATATCTGACATCTTCATGAGAAAAGTATTCAGGCTGCACGGAATTCCAAGAATCGCCACTTCCGATAGAGATTTGAAGCTTACATCAACCCTCTGGAAGGCACTGTTTACTGGTTTGGGAACTCAAATCCAATTCAGCACCGCTTACCACCCTCAGACTGACAGAGAGACAGAGAGGGTGAATCAAATACTGGAAGACATGTTGCACATGTATGTGATGCAGCAACCCACCAAGTGGTAGGAATATTTACATGTGATTGAATTTTCATATAATAACGGATATCAAGAATATCTTAAGATGAGCCCTTTTAAAGTATTACATCGAAGACAATGTCGGACTCCCATGAATTAGAGCAGTCCAAAAACCATATTGATGTTAGGGCCGGATATGTTAGAGGAAATGGAGTGGGAAGTGAAAAAGATTAGACAAAATTTGAAAGAAGGCTAAGACAGTAAAAATATATACGTAGATCGGAAAAGAACTTTCTAGAAATTTTAGGTGGGTGATCACGTGTACGTGAGAATAAAACCAAAGAAAAGCACTTTGAGATGAAAAACTTGTGCCAAATTGGCTCCCAGATATTGTGGGCCATTCCAGATCTTGGAATGGATAGGGCCGGTGGCTTATTGACTGGACCTACCTAGTCATATTTTGGTACATAATGTGCTCCATGTATCTCTATTGAAGCGATACATACATGACCCCAAACATGTGATACACTGGTAGAGCGTACATGTAAGTTATGTTTACATTCTGGTTTACAATAAATAGGGGACTTATGAATATGTTGTTGCAGGTCAAACCAGACGACGAATTTTTGGTAGAACCTCAGTGTATACTCGATCAAAGAGAAATAACGCTCTGGAGGCGAGTCATCCCCCAAGTTAAAGTGCAGTGGAAGCACTTTGGCCCGGGGGAGGCTAGCTGGGAAGATGGATATTCTGTTCAAGAAGTATATCTTGAACTGTTTTCGTGATGAAATAACACAGAGGATGGTGTTTTCCTTAAGAGGGAGAAGATGTAACACCCCGATTTATTTTCTAAGTATGGTCAATATACTTTTATAAAAACATTTGAATTGTCAACAAATATGATTATTCGTAAGTAAGACTGAAATTTATCTTTTTGGAAAAGAAATAAAATATGAATAATTATATTGAATGATGACTTTAACTGAATGGTATAATAATTCCAAGGTCCACGGTAAAAAAGGTAAAGGCAGTTTCTAGCAGTTACCTTCCCTGAGAGGATAAAAGGGAAATCCTGAGAAGGGGAAGGGGTTCTGCAAAAAATAAGAAATGGGTTACAATAAGAATGTTTTGAAGGAGTTGTCTAGAACTGGTGGGTACCAGTTGAGCTCTAATAACCCAGAGAGAGTATAATCTTGATAGCGGTCCTGAGGCTTAACTCTAGAAATATTCCTGCTACCTAAGACCTGGTGTGGAGCACGGGGGGAGAAGAGGACGTGATAGCCTCTCTTAAGGTTTGGAGGAACCATCAGTTAAGGATATAAAGGTTATAGGTAATTATTTACTTCTGTAATGATGAATCTGTGTGATTTGGAAAGTGAATTCTGAGTTCATTAAGAGGCTAAGTAAATATGATTTTTTTCTATAAATAATGAGGAAATAGTATCTTGATATGCATATAGAAATATGGTAGTAAACTGAAGAAAATTTACACATAGCATAGAGCAATCCTGAATTTTTATAGAAGGCTAAATAATATACTGTGTAAATAGCATTGGCAGAATTTAACTATCTTGTTTTCAAAAAGTTTCTATTCATTCACGATAGGTTTAGTTAAACCTTTTTAAAAGAAAATTTGGAGTAACAAGTTATATAATTATAGAAAAGAAATAACATTGTTTAAAGCTTCTGTAATGATAATAAAGAACAATAGGGACTCAGAAGTTTAGAACCAAACCCCGCGGTGCCAGGGTCGAGTTAAGGGTCTTCTGGTCAAATAACTACAACATTAAAAATAAGAGCCATTATAAAGAAATTGCAGGAGCATCTAAAGGAGAAAATGCATATATGGAAACTACAACAGAAAATGATATATATATAGCCTTGCCGAAATAAATATAAAGTTTCCAACTGAAACACTCCCATAGGGGGATTCAAATTTCCACCATATAAAACAAAACACAGAATATAAAGTATGAGTAATGACGAACATTTCTAGCTGAAAGATACCAGATATATTTATAGCCTTAAAACTAACAAAATGTGCCGACAGTAATAACTGTATTTAATATACATCATATCCATAAGGGTTACATATTATGAACAATGCACAAGTGTGCCAAAATGAAAACTAAATACATAATTTAGTAACAGAACATAGCGTCATAGATCGTAAAACTCCTCGTTGGGAGGGCGGCACAATGGAAACACTAACTTAAACAAAAGAAAGATTGAATTCCATATATATATGTTGAAAACCTCTTCAAAAAATCCGAAGAGCCTCAGGTAAAACCTTGCATGTAGGGTATGGGAAATAGATACTGCTCCTGTGCAGACAGAGGACGCGGTCCTAAGAACTCAGGAATGAAAAAAATTTACACTAATCCTTCAAACTAAAAGGGTAAAGGAGTACTTATTAAGATGCACAATGAGGTGGCCGAGAGAGGGAATGACAAGATGACTTGCTCCTCTCGGTTCGTACCTGAAAACAGTAGAAGAAGGGGATGAGTAGGGTAATGTGAAGAAAAAATTGTAAATGCAAACGAGAAAGAAAATACCCAAAACTATTGCAGTAAATAACATGTGAAATAACATAGCTTACCTTTGGAAAACGATGGCCACAGACTTAGAGGGCCCGAGTTAGTGATTCAGGTTCCTCCATCGACTTTTCTCAACATTGTATAGGAGTAACACTCCAGGAATACAACCCAGAACCTGGAGTTAAACCTGAAACAATTGTAACTGCTCAGTAGACAGCTAACACTTCACCATAAACCGTCTTAGAAATCATTTTCATAGAAGATAGCTCAAATTGAAAATAGATGGAACAACATGAGCTCAACTGACTTTCCTGGAGAATAGAGGCAAAGCCTGTGTGCAGAGAAAGAAATGGAAGTTGAATGATAAATCTTGCAAGGAGAAACTAGTAAAACATACCCACCATACCGAACAAAAATAACAGTGTTATCTCTTCTTGTAAGCCAAACAACACAAGCTGGAATATGAGAATTACCTAAAGGAGTATGTGCAATAGTTTCAGAGCGGCAACCTCCATCTGAGAGCGACAACGAATGAGCTGGAACAATGAGCGAGGAGAGGGTTAGTTACCCTAACCTCTCCAGTTCTCATACTGACTATCAGATGCCCAGGGTTTCAAATCAACGGCGAGAATGATCGACAAGTGCTAAACAACTGTCTCCACGACATACAGCCAAGCCATCAAAAATATCCCAAGCTCGAGAAAGTTCATCATTAAATATAAAATAAACTTACATAAAATCCAGTGATTTGCAAAGATACAAGTCTTATATTGTTTCCATAAATATTTACGGATATGCAATTATAGCTATCCTAAGTTCAACATGTATATATATTTCATAGACAAGATCGTAATGCTACACTTTATACTAGTATCAACATTCATATCATGACGCTGGATTATATTAATTGGCTCCTCAATCATTTAATTCATTGTTGAGTTGCATTAGTGATAAAATAGATATTATTGAGTCTGGTATTAATCATAGAAGATTTGGTACTTAAACCCAATATGTAGAGGTTAGTGGACTTGTATTATAAACATGAAGGAGGTATGTTTATATAGTTTTTAATAGTAATGAGTATGGTAAAAAAAAAATAGATATGGTTTATACATGTTTGTGACAAGAGACAAGAGAACTTCCATACCAAGCAGTCACAGCTCTCCCCATGAAATATGGGCCTCTCATGTCTCTCTGCCTCGGCTCCTACTTCACTTTGGTCCCCTCTTCACACCAAGCAGTCACAACTCTCTCCATGAAAGATGGGCCTCTCATGTCTCTCCGCCTCGGCTCCTACTACACTTTGGTCGCCTCTTCTCCAGATGTAGCCAAGGAGTTCCTCAAGACTCATGATCTCCCTTTCTCCTGCAGACCTCCAACTATCATTACAAAGTACTTGTGGTATAATTCCTCCGACGTCACTTTTTCTCCCTATGGCCCTTACTGGAGGCAGATGCGTAAAATTTGTCTTTTACAGATGTTATGCTCAAGACGCATAGATGTAGAAATTTCTTGTTTTTCCCACCCTGGTTTTCAGTTTCACCTTATTTCTCCAATTAGTTAAATGCCCTTTCCCATAACCTTACATTCAACAAACTGGAAAATAATTTTTTTTTTGCTGAAAACACAAATTCTGGAAAATTTATAGAATGCTGGAAAATGCAGAAATAAAAATCAGCAAGCATAAAACAGCCATTCAACACATTTAACACTAATATTTTTAGTCAACATGACCCTGGAAAAACCCCCTACAACTCTTGGGGAAAACCAGTTCGAAAGCTTCTCTTTTATTTTTCTGAATATTGCTTTTTACAATGAAACAGGAAAAAATCAGAAAAAATTCCAGCAACCAATTTACAGACTTATCTCGATTTCCGTGCTTGCACACTGCCTTGGAAATTGTGCCAAATCAGCAACAACAGAAAATAGAAAATTTACAGCACCTTAGGACAGCATTAAATGTTGTACGGCCACCTCGAGAAGTGTGCCGGAACAGTCGTACTTTGTTGTACGGACTGTACAGATTTTGTACAGCAACCTCTCTCGAAATTACGTACTGACAGTGCCTGGCCTCTTTGTCCTCTTCCTCGATTTTGTGCAGAAAATGACAGCCACCCTCTTCCTTGAAAAACGTGCACACGATTTTTGTGCCTTGGAGTGTGTGCTTCTTGTTGTATCCTCTTCCTGGAATTTTGTGCCTCCTCACTTGGAAACACTACTCTCCTTTTCTTGTACGGATTTTTCTACCTCGGTATGTGTGCCAATAAACGTTGTTGTACCTTTGCGGGAAATATCTTCCTTTGTTGCCCTCCTTCTTCTCAACACCTTTCAGAAAAATCTCTAGCTCTCCTTCTCTCCTTCTCCCAATCTTGCTCATGAAAGAATGAATGACCTTTTCCCTCATTTTCCTCCTTTAACCTAACCCTAAGTGACTTTTGAGGAGATCCCTAAATCCAATGGCTGAAATAGATTGAGATATGAAATTTTGAGGTTAAATGCTCATTTTAAATCTCACTTTCTATTTTTTAATTCACCCCACTTTTTTTTTTTTTTTGCTAAATTACGCTATTTCTATTATGAACATAAAATTACAAAGTTTATATAGCTCGGTCGAAACTGAATAGGGCTTGATTGCTACTATCGGTCTAGATATGGAACTGCCCATAAGCAGGCTCGGTTCGATAATAAGTAATAACACCGCCCATTGATTGGGAAACCGGCGAAAAGAGTTAAGCTGTTTTGTGCATGTAAAAGCTGAAAGATACCAAGAATACAAAAAATACAAAAAGCGACTACTCTTGCTATGAGCGATCATTGAGACACTAGTGCTAGCAAAGCTGTTAAAACGGAAGTTCTTGCCCCGCTGAAACTTGTCACGGAAGTGAGTGAGCGAGTTAATACGGCGAGTGCTCCTCCACAATTCTACGACCATACTAGTTGTTCGGGTCCCCTTCATCGGTCTTGGTCTTTTCTTCATACATCGAGCCGGCGTCCGCATACGCAAATTGAAAAGCCCCGAGGAGGAAGGGATGGGGCTTGATGGGAGCTCCCGAGAGGGTGGGGATAGGGGAGCGAGGATCGGGGGCGATGCGGAGGGGGACAAAGGGAGGGCGAAGGAGTTTGCGGTGGCTAGGGTGAGAGGCGGGCGGGAAGGGGAGCTCTTCCTCCGTAACGGTTAGGAAAACGAGAGATAGGGTGGTCAAACTCCGGGTTGAAGCGTAACTCGGTATGTTGCATGGCTTGCGGGAGGGAATCTCTTTGCTCGGAGAAGGGGAGGAGGTGGTAACGAGGGGCGGGCGGGGAGCGGGGGGAGGGAGCAAGGGGCGGAGGGGCGAGGAGCGAGGAGGGCGCCACATTAGGGAGGTCAAGGGCGAGGACCGGGGGGAGGTCGGAGAAAAATGAGCCGGGTGCGTCTTACGAAGGCTCCAAAGAGGCGGTCGACATTGGGGGCAAAGGGGGCGCTCGCCCATGGATGCGCCCACGAGAAGCTCCTTTACGCAAGCCATACCTTTGCCCGAAGTCGGGGCATGGTGAAGACCTCGAAGAAGTCGCCCAACCTGCGGAAGACGGCCCGGTGGTAACAAGAGAATTTTCAACAAAAACGGAAAGAGCGGAGAATTGAAATGAATCGGACGAGGAGATTCTTGTGAGAGTAATGGAAACCTGGAGCCGGTTTCAGGGAAGACTGACAATTGCGTGCACGCCGAAGTCGACTGTTGTTGTTCTTTCTCCACCTGAAGCGAGCCTTCGGGCGGGCGCGCTCGGTGGTGGCCAGAGGACGGTGGCCATCGACGAAGCACCTCGGGGAGAAATCGACCAATAATGCGCCATTTGAGAGGGTGTGCGGCTAATGCACGGGGGAGATGGCGGTGTATGAATGCACAACGCGAGATGGGCAATAAAAGTCGCATTTAAGTTGCCATGGGGGGCCATGTGGCCACCCCAAGTGAATGCGTTGGGATCATAACCGGGCTTTGTTGGCTTAAAGAGCACACCTAAACATCCTTTGTCCCAGGAGTAATTCACCCCACTTTAATAAAGACCCACTTAGTCATTTATTTTCAAAGTCACTTTTCCTTTCTAATTTTACATTGACTTTATTAAAGTCTTTAAAAATTAGACTTTGTTAACTTCTCACTTAAAGTCACTCTAAAATTAGACTTTAGTAACTTTATCACTTAAACTCACTTTTAATTAAATTTGACTTTATAACTTTATAAAGTCACTTTAGGGAGAAAAATTAAATTCTTTTGGACACTTTTCCTAGACCAAAGATCAAAGCCTTAGGGAACCATTTTGTCCTCCCGATAACCAGAATTTCAACACTCCCTCTTACCGAGGAAGGTGTTCCTCACCACACCCATCTTGTCTACGAAGTAGACATGCTTGCCCCGTGGAAGGCTTTGGTAAGAATATGCGCAACTGCTCAACGGTGGGAATATACTCGAGCACGACTCCTTTCGAACATAGTCTGCGATGAAATGATATTTGATCCGTATGCTTTGACACATCATGAAATACGGATTCTCCCAGTGAGTTTAATGCAACTCTCATTATCACAGTCGTCACTAAAGGTCTCAACGAGTGGGCCAGAGACTAAACCCAAACAACATCTTGCGAAGCCGGATGGCCTCTGGCCAGCTGAACTTATTGCCATATACTGCTGCTTCCTGTTGAACTCAGTATCTTTTTGACTGGCACTTTCGGGTGAAAGACCATGACACCAACTATGAACCCAACCCAAAACAACACCACGAAGTGCTCTTCCTATCGAGAAGCACAACACATGACCAGAATCGGTGTAACACTGTCGATCTCTCACTCCATCCCCACAACGTAGTCTGAGACTACCAATCCCCTTGTCCCTGCAAGTACCGCAAAATGTGTTTTGCGACCACCCGGTGAACCTTCCTAGGCTCACCCCGCAAAGCCGACTCATCGTGTTGGTAGCAAAACAAATATACGGTCTAGTGTTGACCAAATACATCAAGGAACCAATCGGTACAATACGTACGATGTGGGATCCACCAACTCGGAATCCGAAGCATGGAGCTTCTTCCGGTTGGTGATCATCGGTGTCGACATGGGTTTACAATCCTCCATGTAGAATCTACCAAGGATATACGTATACTCCCCTACCCCGGGGAAGAAATGCCCTCACTCTTACACCTCCAAACCCAAAAAGTAATGCATCGAGTACGATGTCCTTCATCTCAAACTACGCCGCAAGATCTCTCTTGTAGTGCTCTATGAGTCTCTCTTACACACGTAATGACTAAGTCATCCACATACGACACTAAGAATGAGAGGCTCCTCACCTATCATGATAGTAAAGGTTGAGGATCTGCCTCACTCTTTGTGAAACCCATCCTCACTGCCAATGTATCTATCCTGGAGTACCAAGCTGCGGGAGCTTGCTTCGGGCCATAAAGGGCCTTCTTGATGCTGCACACATGGGACTCCTTCCCATGCACCTCAAAGCCCTATGGTTGCTCAATGTATACACCTCCTCTGTATGAAGCCATTGAGAAATGCGGTCTTCACATCCATGCGGTGGATCTTCAACCACATCTCTGTTGCTATCGATATAATGGGTGGATCGAAGTATGTCGAGCCACGGGAGCGAAGGTCTCCTCGTCGACTCCCTCTGCAGGAGAACCCTATAGCCACAAACCTCGCTTTGAATTTCTCAATGATGCCATGCGACGCATGCTTTACCTTGTAAAGCCATGCAGGAGTAACCACGGATTTGCCCTCGGTCCTCGTCACCACCTCCCAAACATCATTCTTCATGATAGAAGAATATATACGCATGGCCTCTCTCCCGGACACTGTGGCTAGCTACTCTCATAGCTAGAAGGCTCGAGTCAAGGATGCTGGTAGCCATTTCCATATAGCTACAAAACCTCTCGGGTGGTCTACTCTCTGCGGGCGGCCTCTTAGGCCCGGCCAACGAATGTGGCCTCTCTCTTGGTGTCTAGAAGCCGCGGGCTTCCTCTTCCACAAGCATACTTCTCCCATTGGAGAATGAAACTCCTCCTCCTCATAATCATCGGGAGCACGAACTCTTGTTGTACGCTCTGTTGTCCTCACACGCACCTAAACACAGCAAAGCTGAGGTATCGTGTGAACTATCCATCGGTGGACTCCCTAGTGAGCTTGCTCGTAGTGCTGCGCATGCTACCGAAGCACCACCCCCTCGACTCTATGAGCCGCTGCTCCCGACGGACCTGACATCGTCATGGTCACACCTTTGAATCCTCCCCGATCCACCTTGCCCCCGGATCCACCTTCGATCGACTCGGTGCTGGCGATGGTCGGCAGGTAGGATGCTCTAACTCTCCGTGACCTCCCACAAAGGCCTATCCTCCTCGAACTTCATCCCGCCGACAACAGCGCCACTGCGTACGGGGTGCGTCGAAGACGCGGGGGTCTCCATTTGTAGCCCCACAAAAATACCCTTCTGCGGTGGGCTCTAGTTTGAGGTCCTCTTCTCCTTGGGTATGTGGGAGTATGTGATGCGCCCAAAGATACGAAGATGACAGTATCGAACTTTCTTCCCGAGAAAAAGCCTCCTCTGAGTCATGTGCCCCAAGGCACGATGCGAACTACGTTGCAAATAAACGGTGTGTTGCGGGCCTTTGCCCACAAAAACAATGGCAACCCCCAGTCATGTAACATGGCTGGCGACCCCTCGATGGATCTGTTCTTCTCTCTGCAACCCCGTTCTGCTGAGGATTGTGAGAACGATGAACTCTCTCTAATACTGCCTCTACACAATAGTCAACAAACTCTCCAAGGGTGTACTCTCCTCCATTGTCCGACCTTGGGGACTTGATCTTGGGCTTGTATGTGTCTCCACAAGAGCTACGAACTCCACAAGAAACCGCTTGAAGACCTCACTCTTGGTCTTCAAGAAATAAATCCGGGTCCTCCTAGAGTGATCATCAATGAATAAAACATAGTACTAGTATCCACTCAAGGAAACATGAGACATCTTAGCCCAGCTCACATCGAAATGAATCAAATCAAGTATCCCGGTCGCTCTTCTATCAGCTATTGGGAAAAAGGGATTTGGCAAACTTGCCCATCGCACATCCTCTGCAAGTATCGAAAGTGATCGATGCGGAAATGCGCACACTGTGGTGATCTCCTGCCAAGGCCCTCCAAGGCTCCATGATACATATGCCCCATCTTATGGTTCCAAATCTCTGTGACTCGGAAAGCACATAGCTCGCATCGGTACTCACACTTTAAATGCCAAAAAGGGCTGAAATGCAAACTTGTACACCTTTGCATGGCGTACACCTATCCTCTAGCTGAATCGGTGAAGCGCCCACAGGATACATCGGCACTGTCCACCCACGAACGAGTATCTCATATCCTGTCCTCCAAAGCTAAGATGGATATGAGGACACTTCCCTCATCCACGGCACATAAAGAACATACGACACCTTCAAGGGAGGTTTAGACTCCCTGCGAAATGTCGGTGTTCCCCCACCGGCTTGCTCTAAAAACTGCATCATCACCGAGTACTACCTCTATATTAGTGCCACTCTGCGAAAGCTGCGAGAAGTACTCACGGACTCCTTTGTCATATGACGTGAAGCCTTGTCCATACCGGATACCCAAATATGCTTCGCTAGTCGGGGGAAATGCATGCTCCCTACGAACCTGCGTGGCGGGTAATCACACACGCAGAGGACTCACACCTGATGAACCCAAACTCCCCGGTCAAAAGCGATGCGAAGTCCTCAACCTCTGCGATGTTTGCCATGCTCTCGGGTCGTATTCCCAGTCTTCTTCTTCTTCTCCGGACACCTGACATAGTGTCCCATCGTACGATAATTCCAACACTTCACCTTGGAATATTCCTTACGTAATGTTGCCACACCATTTGCCTTTACCTTTGCCTTTGCCCCCACCATTGCTTGTGAGAAGCACACTTCTTGCTTTTACCTTTCTCCACGCAACGATTCGCACCATCCTCATCCTGCTCAGCGAAACGGCACCTTTTGGCGACCTTTACGATCTGCGTACGAATGCAATCTCATCCCAAAACCTCTCCCATGTAGGAAGGGTCTCACGTGCACAAACCCCATCGGCAAAGTTCATCCATGAGCGGGGAGGCCATTGGCCTTATCCGCACCAACTCGGTGGGTTGAATGACCTCTCCAATTGCGCAACTCATCTCTCAAATTAGTAATCTTTGTGAGATATCAAGCTACACTATCGGTCTTACCCATCTTAATGGTTTTCCAGCTTCTCCCTTAGGACCATTTTCTGGTTCTCATTGGTACTGCGATAGAGATTGGACAATGCTATCCCATCTCCTGAGCATTTCTCTTTCCTCTCACATGAGGAATACGATGGTCTTTGATTCCGTCTAGAATCGGTCTCTTACCCTTGTTGTTCTTCCTATTATATGCTTGAGTAGCATCAGTAGGCACATTAACAGGTTGTTGTGTGGTATGAACCATGATATCCCAGACTTCTGCCACCTCAAAGATACTATGCATTTTCTCCTTCCAAACGCTGTAATTGGTATGCCCATCCAACCTATCCTCCACCCTCAATCCCAATGACATCTTGCTGTCCTAAAACTGAAAAATAACACTTCTGTAGTAAAGATAAAAATTATGTTTGTGAAAAAATCAACTTGCTGGAATTTTCTTAGTGAAAAATCAGCAGGCTGTATTTTTCTCCTTGCTGTCCCAAACTGCACTTTCAGCACTCAACCTCCGATACCATGTAGAAATTTCTTGTTTTTCCCACCCCGGTTTTCAGTTTCACCTTATTTCTCCAATTAGTTAAATGCCCTTTCCCATAACCTTGCATTCAACAAACTGGAAAATATTTTTTTTTTGCCTGAAAACACAAATTCTGGAAAATTTACAGAAGATGGAAAATGCAAAAATAAAAATCAACAAGCATAAAATAGCCATTCAACACATTTAACACTGATATTTTTGGTCAACATGACCCTAGAAAAACCCCCTACAACTCTTGGGGAAAACCAGTTCGAAAGCTTCTCTTTTATTTTTCTGAATATTGTTTTTTACAGTGACACAGGAAAAACTCAGAAAAAATTCTAGCAACCAATTTACAAACTTATCTCGATTTCTGTGCTTGCACACTGCCTCGGAAATTGTGCCAAATCAGCAACAACAGAAAATAGAAAATTTACAGCACCTTAGGATAGCATTAAATGTTGTACATCCACCTCGACAAGCATGCTAGAACAACTGTACTTTGTTGTATGGACTGTACAGATTTTGTACAACAACCTCTCTCGAAATCCATGCCAAAAAACAGAGTTGTAGATGTTGTCGTCTTCCTCGGTTTTTGTGTCGAAAATGACATCCACCCTCTTCCTTGAAAAACGTGCCTAATTTTTGTGCCTTGGAGTGCATGCTTGCTGATGTACCCTCTTCCTCGATTTCTGTGCCTCCTCCCTTGGAAACACTGCCTCTCCTTTGTTGTACGGATTTTCTGCCTTGGTATGTGTGCCAATAAATGCTGCTGTACCTTTGCTGAAATCTCTTCACTGCTGCCCTCCTTCTTCTCACTACTCAGAAAAATCTCCAGCTCTCCTTCTCTCCTTCTCCCAATCTACTCATGAAAGAATGAATGACCTTTTCCCTCATTTTCCTCCTTTAACCTAACCCTAAGTGACTTTTGGGGAATCCCTAAATCCAATGGCTGAAATAGATTGAGATCTAGGGCTGAGATTAAATTCTCATTTAAATCTCACTTTCTATTTTTTAATTCACTCCACTTTAATAAAGGCCCACTTAGTCATTTATTTCCAAAGTCACTTTTCCTTTCTAATTTTTCATTGACTTTATTAAAGTCACTTTAAAATTAGACTTTAGTAACTTTATCACTTAAAGTCACTTTTAAATTAGACTTTAATAACTTTATCACTTAAAGTCACTTTTAAATTAGACTTTAGTAACTTTATCACTTAAAGTTACTTTTAAATTAGATTTGACTTTATAAAAATTATAAAGTCACTTTAGGAGAAAAATTGAATTCTTTTGGACACTTTTCCCTAAGCCAAAGATCAAAGCCTTAGGGAACCACCTGTCCTCCGGTAACCAAATTTCAACAATAGATTCCTTCTGCCACATAAGAGAAAAGGAATTCTCTGCTATGATTCGCTCTATTGCTAATTCGGACCATGTTGTGAACATTAGTAAGGTCATGTCAGCCATTGGGATTGATATAATCTGCAGGATGGCCTTTGGTAAAAAGTATTCTGACCAACACCCGCAAGTTCTGAAGAAGCTTCAGGAGGAGCTGGAACGCGTAGTTGGAATGGGGCGCATGGTACAAGAATCTGATCTGCATGGTCTCGTTTATTTACAAGTTGTGGTCAAAGAAACTCTTAGACTCCACCCACCTGTGCCGCTTTCCCTTCTGATTTCCCTTCCCCATGTATCTGTGGAGGATTGCACTGTGTTGGGCTATGAAATTCCTCAGGGGCACTCACCTTCTTGTGAACTTATGGGAAATTGGAAGGCACCCCAAGTCTTGGGAAGATGCTGAAAGTTTCAAACCAAAGAGATTCATGGAGGCGGGCTTCCTAGATGCAAAAGTGCAAAACTTTGAGTGGATTCCATTCAGAGCAGGCAGGAGAGGATGCCCCAGATAGCAATTGGGAATGCTTGTTGTAGAGTTCGTCGTGGCAGAGCTCTCGGACTCTTTCGACTGGAGGCTGCTCGATGATGAGCAAAAATTGGATATGTCTGAAGAGAATAATGGCCTTACAACTCTGGGTTGTTCAAACTCCTCGATTTCCGTCACTGTAGTTCATCAGAGATATTTGTATTGACTTCTTTATTGGGATCTGCAATAGCTTCAACCGAGGCAGAGAACCTGTAGAAATATAAACGTGTGGTCCTTTTTTCTTTAGCGTTTGTCCAAGATGTCTAAAATGCCACTTTCATTTCTTGATCCCTTTTAAGATGGTTGAATCCATATTTTGGTGCATCCATATGTAGAGAAAACATGACAGGTGGGTGAATTAATATATGGCATATTCATATGCAGAGAAAATCATGTTTCCCCTGTCTCCTCATCATGTCTAATATTATTTCTTGTATTTCTTATAAATGATGGTGAAATGGAAAATTAGGATAAAGTTTAGAATTAATATTTTTTTTATCAAGGATATAATCTGTGAGTGGTAAATACTAATAATTTAATTTATAATTTAGAAAAATTGAGACATCTCAATTCTATTTAAGTTAACTCATCCACTCATATTCTTAATCTTGTACAAGGAGTCAACATATCTCTTTATTAAATTCCTTAATATAAAATTATAATACTAGATAAGAGTTTATCAATAATATAAATATATTTTTATTTTTATTTTTTCTATGTACTCTCAATATTTATACCACCCAAAAGGATCACTTTTGTACCACCCAAAAGAAAGAAAGAAAGAAAGAAAATATTTTTAATGTCCACGAGGCTAAAAATAACCTATGGGACCGATTGCTTCTCCATCTGCCTCTTGTATTCAGCCCTTTTCTTGTGAAGTTTTAGAATAACCGCTCCTAGCTTCTCGACAAACTCTTCGCTGAATAGATTATCCCAAGAACTAGCTGCCAGAATACCTGCATAATTTTCCCTACTGTCTTTGAAGGCCTCGCATTCTAAAATGAAATGTTTTTCTGTTTCCACTTTTCCGGAAGTGCAAAAAACAGATACTCTTTCCTCCCACATTTCTTTTGGCCTTTTCCAGGGCCCTGTTTCACAACGAAGTTGATGAGAATTAGTCCTTAATTGTGCAATAAGAATTTTAGATCTCCAAGAAATATTGGCCCCTATGTACGCCTTTTTCTCATGGTTATGAGTGGGGTTAAACTCTTCAATGTAGTACTTCTTCTTTTTCCCTAGCTCTTTCTCCCAAGCACATTTGTGGAACTTATCCATAACAAAAAAAATTATCTCTTTACTGTTTGTAGGACACATGCTCAAGAAAATACCCCATTTACTAAACCATTTGTGATTTTTCCGCATCCAAGTCTTCTTTCTTTTGCACAATCTGTCACTAAACACAACCTTAGGCCATCTACCTTGTTCCATTTGCTCAAGTCTTTTCAAATACCTTATGACTCGCACCATAGCAATTGCTTCAATAGGGGCAACTCTTGTTTCACTTAACAAGATAGCATAAGGAACCGCACTTTTAATATTGAATTTGTTTGTAATCAAATGCTTCTGAATTTTCTCAATTTTTTTTCCACTACATCTCGGTTGTGCTGCGGCCCACGGTTCATAATAGTAGAGAATCATCGAATCACTAGAAGCGAAAAAGTTAGAGTGGTTTTCCGGTCCCATGGCTACTAACCTCTCTACTTTGTTTTGAAGAGCATAAAATTCTTTCCACCCCCTAACATTCTTTTCTTTCTACAACCATCCCAACTTAACTTCATGTTGAAGTCAATTCCGAGGTATTTGTAGTTTGCACAGCTTCCTCTAGAATGCTGCACCACCCCCAAAGGATCACTTTTGTACCACCCAAAATGTTGTACTACTTAAAAGGGATGACTTATATTTGTATGAAGGCATGAATATTTGCACCACCCAAATCGAATGCTTTTGTACCACCCAAAAGATCCGCAAGGATATTGCACCACCAAAAAGATTCACGGATATGATTATACCACCCAAAAGGATCACTTATATTCGTAGGAGGTAAGAATATTTGTACCACCCAAAAGATCCATGTGATTTTTGAATTCATAATTTTTTAATAATGAAAACCTAATCAATTGAACAAACTCTCAGAGTTATTAATTTAATTAAAAAAAAACTTTGATAAACTATAAATTTAATTTGTACTTTTTGTCAAAGATACTCATAAAAGCAATATTTTCACTCTATAAACATATATTTTAAGCTTTTAATCAAGGTATTGACATATTCAAACACTTGTCAAAGGAACTTAGCTCAAATGATATGGTTAATGATTTATGTCCCAAGTGGTGTGACTTTAAGTCTCGAGAGACATATTGACCTTTGTGGCATTTATGAAATATTGATTCTACTAGGTGGGATAGTGGTAGTTGTTTCTACAAAGTTACTTATAGTGCCTAGTGAAATGTACCCATTTCTCTTTAAAAAAACCATTCAAACACCTTATAAAACTCTTTATTGCGGATATTATATAATCAACCTAACTTAAATCTAAGTTTTAGATGAGATTAACTAAATTTTTAATGAATAATGAGATTAACTAAAAAATAAAAAAGTTAAAATTTTAATTATAATTTAAATATATAGTTAAATTATTTTTTAATAAAAACAAATATACATTCTTAAACATGTTTTCAAAGTACTAAATACTATAAAATTTAAACAAACAATGATCAATTTTCATATTTCATTCTTATTTACTCTTCACACCATTGAGTTAATGATCTTCATTGCTATCTCTCATGTGAATGTGATGAATGTATACAGTTGCTTGGGATGTTGAGAAAATTAATGAATTGCATCATTAAAGCTATAGTACTTTATTTTCTATTACATCGCTCAATTCTTATAACAATAAGAACCACCATTGTATACACTTCAAAGTCATTAAAAATCCTATTAGATTTAATGTATAAACTCCAAAGCATTAATCCATATTAGATTTATTTACAGATACACTTCAAAGTAATGAAATTTATAAAGAAAAAAACAATTAAGTAACTAGAGAGAAAAAAATATTAAAAGGAATTAAATAGATAAAATGAATAAGAAGCAAAAGAATGAAAATGCAAAAATGAAATTAAAATCATTAATTTATATGTAGAGGGGATTTAATTTCTATTTCAACTTCTAAAAGTAAGCCAAAACTCTAAAGTAATTATTTTACAATAGAGAAATATGAACCAAAAATATGCATTTGTTTATATACAAATTTACAATTTAGAAAATACATGAATCACAACCTTAAAAAGAAAATATCGTAACTTATCAACTATGTTTCTTTTTATTAATTTATAAATGAAGAGTTTATAACCCACTTACTTCACCAACACAAATATTATAAGAATTTTATTTATGAAATGTGTTTCTCAACCATGTAGAATTACATCCATGGTTTCAAAACATATAACATATCAACAAATGGCTCACTATTATCCAATGTAAAGGCATACGACATGCTAATTATTGGTTAATTATTCTCTAATGTAACTAGACATAACAACTAGCTGGAAACATAATGGAAAAAAGTGACATAGTTACCAAATATTTTTTCTTGTGAACTTTAAATTAAAGAAGGTAATCCCATGTGAGCTCTACTCCTTTAGTTTCAACCCAAACAAATGTCAATGTAATAAAGAATCTATAAATTTTCATCCAAGTACAATAGCTAGAATCTCTCAGTATTTAATGAATTCTTTCAATAATTAAATTGTTTAATGTGGTCCTCTTGATTCTGGGATAATGGATTTGACTAATAAATCAGAGTAATGTACATATTCTATTTATTTTAAATTTAAACATTAACCTCATGCAACACATATTCATAACAATTATATATATAAAGGAAATGAAATTTTTCACAACATTTTTTATGGTTAATTTTAATCAAAATATGGTAAATATTTTTAAAACCTTGAGTTTAAATTGTTTAATCTATAAAATTCTAGGGTCTCGTGACATTTTCAAGATGTTGAATCCATTTATTCATTCAAAAATGTATTTTAAGTAACAAAAAATCACATTCTCCCTTGAAATTATATTGCGAGATTCCTATAAAAAAATATTATCTATATATATATATATATATATATATATATATATATATATATATATATATATCACTTACTAATAGCACCTTACCATTATTTGATAATATATTTCCTTACCATTATTTAATAAAATATTTGGAGGTAGGATAATTTTTTTTTTTTTTAAGTATGAGTATGGAAGGCTAAAGATTTTGCTAAGTAATGTTAAAATGGGAAATTGGGTTGTTATTGAATATACTAATTAATTATACTTAGTTTTCTATTTTAAAATATAATTTTTAAAAGGAAGAAGTAGAGGTGGAAAGATGCAGAAGGAAGTAGAAATGAGGCTCATATGTGGAGAAATGAGATCCCTCTTCTTAGCAACTAAATAGAGCGGGCCGAAAGCCCTAGGACCAACATAGCGGGGACGTTGCATATTCCTATGTGAGCGAGATTCTAAAGCAGGTTCGAAGGGTTATTGTTGGGTGGGAAGCATACCTCACCTGCCAAGCCGAGGAGAAAGAGAAGGAAGCGAAATGTGAAATTATGGTTCCTAACCGTGGCAATTCCCATTGCCAGGTCACCCAATACAAACAGGGAATCCACTTCTATTGGATGAGGAAAAATCTAGTGGCCAAGGCCATCATGCACACCTCTGATTATATGCAGATTGATCCAACCTTGCAGGAAATCCATAAGGACTTCCAACTGCTCCAGTTTGAGGTCCAACAATAGAATGTTCATCTAGGAAAAATTGAGCAACACCTTAGGTGCCCTCCCTATTATGAAATTCCAGGGTATGGTGCAAAGGACCATGCGCTTATTGAATCCTCTGAGGAATATTTTATGTTTCTGTTTATGTCAGTTTCCATCTTAGTTTTTTTTAATTTTGAAGATGTTTATAGTGATATGGAGATATAGAATTATGAAGAAGTACTTGCTATGGTTTTTAGATAGTAAGGCTTATCTAGACGAATTTGATAGACTTAAAAACTTTCTATTTTTGTTGGCTTATAATGTCTTCTGATGGCCAACAAACTTGGTTTCCCAATGGTTGAGGCCACAAAAATTGTATGTAACCTACTCTTTTTATGAATGAATGAAAGGTCCTACTCAGATTACAATATATATATATATATATATATATATATATATAATTTTAAAATATTTTAAATTTTAAATATATTATAAAAATAAAATAAAAAAATCTATTAAAAATCATATATATATATATATATGACATAGTTTCCACTAGACTTTTGCCACAAGTCCGTGAAAAAGGAATCCCATGTGAACTCTAGTTAGTTAGATTCAACCTAAACAAGTGTAAATATAATAAAGAATTTATAAATTCTCATCCAAGTCAAATAGTTTAAATTTATAATTATTCAATGGATTTTTTTAACAACTAAATTCTTTAAATTGTCAAATTGGTGTATAAGGTCCCCTTGTTTGTGGGAAAAAGGATTTGACTAATAAAAAGTACAGTGGTGTTGTATGCATACTCTTACCTACTTTAAATCTAAACCTTTGACTTCTTATAAGGAAACAAATTCATAACAATTAGGCCAACTATTATTTATATATATATATATATATATATATATATATATAGATATATATAGATATATATATACTTAAAAATTAATATTTAAAGCCAAATTATTTATTTATTGTACCTATTCAAAAAATCCAATGATTACATATTACATTTGTAGCACGTTGTTGTTGAGATGGCTCCTCGTGCGCCTTTTTGGACATTCCTACTAGCATATTTCTGACATGAGCTCGTTCATCCTTTTAGATTTTCATAATATTCCTGAAAACGTAACATGACAATAAACTATTTAGTTTTTATATTGATATATGAAAACTCAATATAACATAAGTGATATTTATAAATGATTTCTTTGTAGTAATATATACCTATAATTCTAAAAAAACATTTAAAGGAATATTACTTTTCCAAACCTTCCTTTTTGTTGTTCTACGTTTTTGCTATTAAAAGTTTGACATGTCTCATTGACCAATTCTCTCGAAACTCTTCCCGTAGTTTAAATAAAATTTGGTTCTTGGAATCATTGGATTGATTTTTGTATTGTAAGCGGAAAGAATGTCTATACATTCATTCCACTAGATCGCTCAAAGTTTTTAAAAAAAATTTACCCCTTTTGTTAACCTCCACCACCACTCCAGATGAGCTAAGGAGAAATTCATTTTCATTTGCATGTTCTATTTTCTTTTCTTTTCTTAGAACAACATTCCTTTTCTTTGTTGTTGGTCCCACTAGAAAATTAAAAATATTTGAATTAATAGATTGTTTGAAACATGTTATCTAATATTTTGAAGTATATTATTAACTAAAATTCAAAAAAGAAACTCATATTGGATTGATAGTATTTTCTCATTTAACTCATTCATCTTTCTGCAATTTTTCGATCATGTTTTTACGCTCTTCTAGTCTTAGATAAAAAAAAAAATCTTATCAAGCTTCCTCTTTTTGTGGCTCTGTATGATACACACTAAACAATACATATTAGTTAAACTTACATATAGTTGAAAAATAATAATTTTTGTAACGAATTTACAAAGAACTTGCATTTTTTTCTTTCCTGGATGTGCTATCAATATTTTTTTTCTTGAAATCTTGTTAGTCAATTCTTTATCAATGTACCATTCATTAATATATTTTATAAATAAATCACATACTTTTTAGGTAAAAAAAAAATCAAGAAAACGGTGTGTCAGTCTAAATTAAACGCCTGATGCAACTTTCATAACTTAAGTACTGAAAACAGTTTGGAAGGTTCTTATAACGCACCGCCAATACAATAGAAACATTGTATGGTGCTCTTTTTCAATAGGAGACCCGATGCATTATATTAATACCGGAGCACCAATTAACATAAACATAAATTAATAAAAAAAAAATATATCAAACAGTGCTTTTTCTCAAAACACTCCTTGTGTGTAGTACTAAAATTGTGAATCGGTGCACTATTTTAAATAGTGTGCACCGATTAACAAAAGTTGCTTTTTAAAAAATCGTGCAAGAGCCAATAGGGATTGGGATCTGACTCTGTAAGTGGCCCCATAGATTAGATGTCATACGCATATATATATATATATATATATATATATATATAGATAAAATGAAAAGACATAATTGTGAAGTCACATAAATAAGAAGAAACAAGGGTTTAATGTAAGAATGAATTTTTTTTTCTTCTGAATTTTAATTAAATGTAAATATGAATAGAGATTTTAAATGATTTTATAAATAAAATTCACAGTAATATTTAAAATTTTTAGTATGCAAGTATTAAAAATCTAACAGAAATTGAAAAAAAAAATATTACAGTAAAATTTAACAATTTTACTATACTACAGGGTTTTTGTGGGAGTCGTGAGATGTTTCAAATTCTAATTCTCTGAATAGTGATGTTGTTAAAAAGTATTTTTCTACTCCACAGTGCTCTCTTGCTCCAAGTATGTCTCTCGTGCAACTGCCTCCCTGAACAATTTTGTAAAAATAATGAAATAATGAATAACATTTACTATTTAAAGAAAATTTTATGAAACTAGATTTCCAAAAATCATTTGCCGCTCATTTTTCATTTTAGCACTTTTTTTCACTTCAAAAAATAAAGTTGCGCTTTTTTTTTCTCGATATTCGATGCGTTTGTTAACTTACAACACCGGTGTGTACGATAATAAAACTGCACCGGTGTGGTTAACATTACATTGGTACCAATAACAATAACTCCTTTTTTAAGACACCGAAATTACTTTAAGGTATGTAAACCAAAATTTATTGTTTATTTTTCTCAAATTCAGGGAGAAAATCTCATAATTATATCAAATGGACAGTTCTTCAAAATCCATCTTGTTCCATAATATTTCTCAAAGTCTTTCGCGGAGTTCTCCCTATCCACCTCCAGACATAATTACTTCATATTTTATATATATTTTCATTATCTAATTGAATTTATGTTTTTTTATCCATGTCAATCAACTGAATAAAATTAATGTATGCAAATTTACAGGTTCGTGCAAATTCATAATCGAGTTTAGATGTACAAAATATTCAAAAAGTTCCAAAACTTCAAAAGCTCTTATCAGGAGAAGCATACTGCAAGGCGTGGTTGGTAGATGAAAACAGGCAGTCGCTTCACCCTGTGAATTGTAACATGGCATTTTATAGCCACAATCCTGGGACAATGATGGTAATAATTTTTTTCTATAATGTAATTATTTCAACATCAAACTAACTAAGCATGCATTGAAATGCTTACTAATTGATATCATTGATTTTATACTAATCACGTTCAAATATATTTTTTGAAATTATTAGGATCCTAGTGATGATGAGCGACCTACCTACCATCTTCCATTATGCCACACGATAATGTGAAATCGAGAGAAGGTTGAATTAAAATAAAAACTCAGTGAGGAACGATACCAAGAATGGTTGAATCAAGCACTTATTCAATTCCCACTATGTCCAGATTCACTAATTAGGAATGAATATAGAAATAGTAGTTCTTCACAAGCTGGAAATTGAGGCAATCAAATAGTGGTTGGTATGGATGATTACTTAAGGGATATGACTGCCATGGAGACAATGTTATTAGATGCATTCCAAAATGATAATCACCTATGGGATGATGCTCATATCGTTGATACCTTTTTCGAAAACCTTAAATTTTCTTCCGCCACCCCTCTCTTTGGACCTGGAAGTCAGTCAACGTCTACCCTGTTGGGTACAACGATGTTACTGTACAACTTGAAAGAAAAATTTGGCTTGTCAAATTCTTGTTTCTCGGAAACGTTGACATAATTGACCATCAAGTCCCTTCTATTTTGAGAAATCTTGTCACACAACCAGCATTACAAATGGTAAATTGTATGAACATTAATAATTATTAGCATTTTAAATTTAATATTTTCCACCAACTACATGTTATTCAAAGATAATTTTCTTCTGAGTGATAATATCTTTCTCGGTAGCGGCAAAGAGGAAAAAAAATGTTGAAAATGTTAGGTGTTGAGTACATATCATATCATGCATATCCAAATGATTGTATTCAATATAGAGGAGAATATGATGACAAATATATATGTCCAAAATGTGGGCATGAAAGGTATGATAAATAAAAAAAGAAAGGTAAATCATGTGGTCCTCCTTTTAAGATATTGAGGCACATGCCTATAATACCAAGGATTGAAAGGCTCTTTCGTCGCAAAGAACTATCTATGTTGTAGGGATGGCATGCCTCACACAGAACTGAGTTGGGAGTTATGTGAATCAAAACAGATTCGCTGCCCATGAAGCATATAGAGGATACATGGCTTGAAAAATTCAAGGATGAAGTACGAGGTCTACGACTCAGCATAGCCATGGATGGCATCAACCGATATTCCCTCTAGAACACAAAAAATTGTGTTTTTCCTGTATTAGTGATCAATAACAATTTTTCCCATTGGTTGTCCATGAATAATGAACATCTTATGTTGGCTCTCAGAGTCCCTGGTGGAAGACAAGTTAATAATATGGTGTTTACTTACAATCACTAATAGATGAATTGAAGGAATTATGGGATGGGATAAATGTATACGATGTATCAAGGCCCATCACAACAGAGAGGATTTTATATTGTATAGAATATGTGCTTACACGACAAACTATTATCTAAGCTTAGGAGTTTGCTATGGTAAATTACATGTTTATTGATTTGTTTATATACGTAACATTATGATTTCGCATATTAATTTAATTTGTTGTAATTTTTCTGATCTTCATGATATTCTTTAATGTGCCATGCATTTTGTATACAATAATTTCGTAGGTCTTCTAACAAAAGGGAATTATGGATGTAAATGTTGTGGACCTTCTCTGAAAGCTAGATGGTCCAACAACCTACGAAAGCTAGTGTATGACTGCTCCAGGGTATTCCTCCCAGAAGAACACCCTTACAGAAGAGAAACATCCACTTTCAATGGTAAATAAGAGAGAACCCAAAGTCCTGTAATAACAACACCAAATGAATGGCTTAGAGAATATGAGAGAGAGAGAGAAGGAAAAGGATTTCATAGAAATGTTCGATTCAAGTGGGGAGCCTATGTTCGATGATCCAGAATTCTTCGACACCTATGTTGAGAAATTTTCCATTGGGATGAAAAGGAAATCTATCTTTTATAACCTCCCATATTGGGAGCATATTAAGATTACCCACTTATCAGATCCCATGCATATATTTAAAAATGTTTCATATTCTTTATGGATGCACATATCATCAAAAAAAAGGTGACACATTGGTTGTTAGGAAAGATATTATTACCTCAAAATCTAAAAAGAAACATTGGCTAAGAAAATTAAAAAGTACAGGATGAGAGGCTGGTCCTTGTAATTGTTATTTCAAAGAAGGTGATTTCACATGGATTTTAAAAAAATATGATCTTTCTTTGGCAAAGGAAGTTATAATGGGTGTAACGATGCCATCTTTCATATGGGTCTTTACTACGTCGTCGTTTCACCATGGAATACCATTTGTCGTGGTTGAGATTTCATGACCATTTGAATCTTCTAAGAGTATATGTAATCTCAAAAGAATGATTTTATTATTTTTTATATTAATAATTTGTATCCCATGGGATCACAAAACCTAACTAATTTTGTATATTATTGCATGTGTTTATAACTTTTTTGTGTCATTATCCTTTGTTCATGTGTGGGTGTGTGAAACATGACTTCCCCCAAGACTTAGGACGTGCCATATATAAATTATCTGCATTTGTACGTTGGATCACGTGAAAGGATATTCATGTGGCTAGCATTCCATGATGGCATCAAGAGATAGTTGAGATTGTTTGTATGTTTTATAAGGAACTGCTGATGAGTTTCATGGACTTGCAAGTTCATCTTCTAATCCACCTAGTAAATGAGGTTGAATTAGTTCGGGTGGTTTCTTGTCATTGGATGTTCTTCTTAGAGAGGTGCATGAAGAAATTGAAAGGTTTTGTTTGACAAAGGGAAAAACCTGAGGGGTCTATGGCAGAGGGGTACATATCATATGAGTCTTTGTATTATGCCAGTGAGTACATCAAGCATATCGGAAACGCACCAGGTGCGGTGATTTGGGACGATGAAAGGGATGAATACAAAAGAGAAGGGGAGCTTCTCCAAACGAATGGAAAAAGGTGGTTGATAAAGAGTAAGCAACTTAGCATTTTTCAGATTTACACAAAGTAAATATTCACATTGAACTTCAACATAATGTATATTTTGATCTCATATGTACTATATGTCAATTTGATTTCAACAGCGAATGCAGAAATTGAAGTAATCAATAAATTCATTCTTTACAATTTCAAAGTGACACAACCATGGGTCACATTGTACGAACAAAAGAGGATGAAATGGGATAGTGGCAGGAAAGAATTTAGACGTTTGAATGGTAGAAGTGTGCCTTATCCCAATCATTTAAAAGAAAATATGCCAATTATATGCCCCAACAGTTGGGTTGCTGACCAAGTTAGATTGAAATACGGTACAACCGTCTGCTACCCGCATGCTGAAGAGGATGCGCTAAATGTAGGGATTGGGTGCAGCAAATCAGTAATAATCTATTTATGTACATTTTAAACTTAATAATGCACCTTTGATATGTAATATCTATATTTTATATTTTAACATTTGGCTTATTAGACACATGACACTATTATTTTTTAACTTTTTATAGGTGCATTTGTTCTCATCTATGTGGGCATATGGACACCATTTTCGCACAGAAAATGCTGATGATCGAAACATGACACAAGATTATCAAGTGGAAGTCAATTTCGATCAATCTAGTCAAGCTAGCCACCATGATCAAAACCTAGTATGAGATACGTTAAGTTACATTGGAAAGATACAAGAGATCATTGAAGTGGACTTGTCTTTTTTCCAATGTGTTATTTTTAGGTGCAAGTTGTGGGACACCTTTAATTGTAATAATCTAAAGGAAGATCGCGATAGTAGGATGATATGTATCAACTCTAGAAAGATGTGGGTTGAAGCTAATAAGCCTTATGTTTTCCCTAAACACTGCAACCTGGTGTTGTTTTACCCAGATGTGTTGGATAGAGATTATTGGTTCGTATTGAGAAATGATCCTAGATCAAAACATATTTTTGAGAAAAATAGTGTTATCATGCCAAGCGAGCTGGAAGATAATGAGGGTGATCATGAGAACAAAGAGTGATATAGTACACGTGTTATTTCATCATTTATATTATTTAAGATGAGTTTTTATAAAGAAGATGACTTAACCTTATAACTACGACTCTTTTTTTCCAAAGATTATAATATGTATTTTGAATTAATTGGTTTGCATTGTGTAAATGTTAAAATCATTTCACTTGATAATTTGTAACTATGTTGATCTTAAAATCAATGCACGGTATCAAGTTTTTTTTTTTATGTCAATTCCTAAAATAATACAACTACTTGATTACTTTAAATGGTTTTTCACTATATCATTACTTAAATAAATTCACCATATATGTGTGTGTGTGTGTGGTATCTTCAAAATTTAAAAAAAATGTATTAATATATATACTGTTATTTTTTTTTTATGTAACATCATAATAAAATAATGATAATTCTAAACATGAATTTATTTCCATTATTTTTCTTCAAAATTTAAAAAAAATCTATATATATATATATATATATATATATATATATATATAAGATCATAATAAAATAATGATAATTCTAAACATGAATTTATTTCCATTATTTTCTAAAATTTATTATGTCACAAAAATTCATATTATTCTAGATTTATTATTTTACGATTATTTATATTCATACACATTTACAATTTTACAATTATGGTGATTTAACAATATGTACCGTATACATTTTACTTACGGTAATTATTGTTCAAAATTGAAAATTAATTTACAATTTTACAAATTTTATAATTTTATAATTTTAATAAAATTGATTCATGACAATACATAGAATTACAATTTTACAATTTTACAATACAATTACAATTACAATTACAATTTGACAAATATTTTACATACAATTACAATTACAATCATGATACATACAATTACAATTACAATTTAACATTTTTGCAAATTTACAAATTTTACAATTTTAATAAAATTGAATCATGAAAATACATACAATTATAATTATAATTTTACAATTTCACAATACAATTATAATTATACAAATATTTTACATACAATTACAATTACAATTAACAATTTTACAAATTTACAAATTTTACAATTTTAATAAAATTGAATCATGAAAATACATACAATTACAATTACAATTTTACAATTTCACAATACAATTATAATTTTACAAATATTTTACATACAATTACAATTTTACAATTTTACATACAATTACAATTACCAATACATAATATTTAATAAATATCATGATTTAATATTATAAATAAACATCATGATCATGATAACCATCATACAAACATCATATTCTATAATACACAATCAAATTCACTAACATCATCTAATCATCGTGATCATGATAATGCAAAAAAACACAAGCATTGTCTAACGTCATCACAACACAAACATCAAATATGCATCTCATGTCAAACAATTTCTATCACATACACATCTATCTGCAAGCATATTTAATGAACATACCTAACATGACCTAACAATATACACATAATGATTAACACCAACATGTAAATTAAGTACATCAACATGAACATAAAATACATGCACCATGTATATATATATATATATTTATATAATGTCAAAATTTACAACTGTAATAGAACTGCATATAAATATCAAATATCTGGTGGTACTATATCAATATTATAACTAGTACTTCAGGCCTACTCAATCGATAGTGCTTCATGCTCATATGGATGTGTCTCCTCAACCGGAGGTGCCTGCTTAGTAGATGGTGCTTGCTGATAAGATGGAAGTGCCTTCTCAGGAGGTTCCTGCTCAAATGGTGTTTGTTTAGGAGGTGCCAGCTAAGATGGTGCAGCGTGCTCACTGGATGGTGCCTGCTCGAATGGACATGCCTGCTCAGGAGGTCCATGTTCAGATGGTGTCTCCTCGGGACTAGGTGCCTGCTGAGATGGTTCCTACTCATAAGATGCCTGCTCAGGACTATATTGTGGTTTCTCATCTCAGGTGTGAGGTGAAGAAGGAGGATATTGAGTGCTAGAATGATCACTCCCCTCATGATCATCATCATCTCATGAGATGCTCTGTCACGCATCTCCATGGTGCCTATTCCTCCTAGCCACTACTATTTTGGAAGCTCCGATGATATGACAAAAAAGGCTCATCATATTGCAGGTTCTATCCCTCCAGAGCTTTGTGAGCATACGATCAACCTGGATCTCTTTGATCATCATAGAGCGGACTCCCTCATCAACTAGGAGTCTACACAGTCGGTCGCCCAACTCCATATTGAATCTAATTTCTACCCTACACTGCATGGCCGCGGGTATATGCACTCGAGGAGGTTTGTCACCCTGATCCGTGGCCTCTGCCATCTCCTCGTCATCTACAGGATCATCTGATGGGGGTGGAATCATGTCCCCAATGAATGTGACAATATCTACAAACCATATAGTACACAACAATAATTAGACAATTTAATAAAACAAGTTAAAGAACGTGTTAGAATAAATTTTATTCTAATGAATCAAGACAATAAAATGAAGCTATATTAATTTAAAGAAAACACTAATATTGCCTCTAGCATCTGGTGGCTCATCTTGTATGAAGAGGATGTTGGTACATCCTTGCCAATCCAAAACAACGTAAGGACATGGCACCATGACGAACATGTGATCATCAACACTGGCTAGCAGCTCCAGTGCATCACTAGATATCCTCACTAGATATCCTGGCTGGATACTCCGACAGGCCCCTCTTGGGCATCATCTTGCCCCACATCTGCATCCGTACATGTAACATCGGCGTATGCGGTTGGCAAACAAAAGTAGTCCTCGTCTCCAGAAACCTCTCAAAAAATAAACAAAATAACTCTGAAGAAAAAGGGAAGGTCAACCTCCCACGTGCCTAAGAACAAAATATATCTATTGCTATAAAAAAACTACCGCAAAAAAATGGCAGACCATCTCAAAAGTCATGGTGTCT
This sequence comes from Pinus albicaulis, assembly GCA_034641835.2. Taxonomy (NCBI): domain Eukaryota; kingdom Viridiplantae; phylum Streptophyta; class Pinopsida; order Pinales; family Pinaceae; genus Pinus; species Pinus albicaulis. The sequence goes on along the minus strand of CM076581.1, from coordinate 1,525,653,139 downwards.
GGAATAAAGAGTCAACATAAAATAAACATTAGAGGAAATTTCAGCCTAAAAGTGGCCTCCTAAGGAAAAATAATAAAATAATAGTAAAAATAATAAAATAAGAGTTATGAATTTTGGAGGGAAAAGAAGAAAACTACCTTTTGTAATTGTATTTCAGCTTATCTCCTTACATGTTTACTCACAATTCATGTTTAGACACTCATTAGACACGGAATTAAATTACGCATCCAATGAGTACCCATTATGCATACTTTTGAGAAGACCCACATTGACAAAATTTGCAGATACATTAAAAAATGTGTTTAAATACACTTTTTTAATGTATCTACAATTTCTATCAGTGTGGGTCTTCTTAAAAGAATGAATAATGGGTACTCGTTAGATGTGGAATTTAATTTTTCATCGAACGAGTGTCTACAGTTGATATTTGAGTAAACTTATAAGGAGATAAGTCAAAAATATAATTAAAAAAGTATTTTTCTTCTTTTCCCTCCAAAATATTTACATGTACCTCTTTTTAAATTTTAAGAATTTTGATTGGTTTACATATAATGACATGGAAATTACATGAAAATTTCATGGGCACTTTTAGGCTGAAATTTCCTCTAATGAGAGGGAAACTAATGTGTTGCCTATCACTGGTATAATGTGCTATGGTCGTCAGTAATAGTGAGAGGCACCTAACCTCCTCTCAACCAAATGAAGCAATGTGTAGCTGACCACCAAACACCTGAAACTCTACAAGAGTAATTATATCATCCCTAATGTATCTCTGGGAGTACGCCAACTGATTCCCTGCTGCATAAGGAACGGGGACATCTGGGAAATGGGGAAAATCCTGTCCTCTTCGAGATAGGCCGATACTAAAATAAATGTCCTCCTCAGTGGGCTGGTACCACTGGCCAGGACCGACCTGGAAAGCCTGTCGCTGGGCATTCCACCTCTAAATCAACTGTCCTAATAACCCACTATGCCCCTTTAGGGATGTAGCCTTCTCGTAAAAGTTAAGGAGGCCTACCTCCCTAAAGAGCCACTGGGTGGATTTCGTAATAGGTCGAGGGTATAAAAGGCTCTCCCTCTCCCATGCTTGTCACTATTGTATCATGTTATAATTGTCATCCCTATGCTCTTGTTGTTGTCTTTCCTATCTGCATTAACGTCGATGAATGATTCACATATTAAATACATCAGCCTCATACATAAAACCTAATTTTTTTTCTTAAATGAGAAATATATTTACAAATATATAAGTATAACTTTTATCGAAAAAAAACATACGATGCACCCAAAAAAGCAGTCAAGCACCGCCATCGATGCGTCGTCTATCATGCCCCGCCCAAGGTGTGCTCGAAAAAACTTCACGCACAGCCAAAACAATGAATCTTACTTCAATAACTATTTTTTTGCAATGCGTTGACCAAACAATCCACCCTCGGGCGATTATTATAGCGCAACGCACCACCAACTGGCAATATTTTACCACTTGCGATGGCGGTGTGTTCCCATAATATGGACGCACTAGGCTGTTATGTGTATGTTTACATAATGCCCGATGCGTTCTCGTAAATGATCTCGCCATTGTACATAGAGTGTTATTTATAAAAATAAAATAAAAATTGTCGACACAGCAAGCAACCGACACGCACTGCACTATTTTATTGTTAAAGCGGTGCATTTTTTCTTGGTGCCGCATCGGGCTGCCACATTTACCACTGGGTGCGGTTTCGATTAACACCATTTGTGGTGCGGCCTATAAATTTATAGGGAGCACTGAGAACGGTGTGAGCCAAAAGGATCGAATGCACTGCGCATAATTTTTTTTTTTTTTAACAATGAATTTGAACTCAATTTAAGAATTAATCTGCTAAAAGCTTAATTTGGTGAGAAAAAAGTAGATTACTTGCACATTTGTGCGTCGAGGAGGCATCTTTGCAACAGAATACTAAAAATCAAATTTTCCCACCGTTTTTCAAAATTTGAAATCCACACAGTGAGCAAGGGATGGAAGAAATGTGGGAAATGGGAGCATCAATGGTAGGGCACCTCAGAGAAGGAAAACTCACACCGGTGCTTGAGAGCTCTACAACACTGTAACAAGTAAAAATGAATTTTTTACAGCCGGTAATTTTTTTTAAATTAACCCTTTTTCTGTGCGCTCGATTATGAGACGCCCGAGGTGGTTGTATCAATGGCACACTTCACTTCTTTACAATGCACTGGATTACTGAGATGTACCGGGTTGGTTTATACGAAGAGCATAATGTCTCGGTGTGCTATTTGATAGTACGCACATGTGCGCTTTATATAAAATGCACCGGTACGTTGTATGTATGAAGTGCATCATTTTTTTCATAGTACCTAAAAATAACTTTGCAATGCTTCTTTATCCTCTACTATGCACTGGTGCGTTACATATATTTCAAGCACACCGATGCATGTTATGATTAGAAATGCACCGCAAAAAAAAAAATTCCACAAAAACCTCCACTCACCAACCTCCTCTACGGACCTCTGCTACAAACGGATAACTGGGCTATTTTTATAAGGGATTCCTCAACAACATTTTCTAGAGGGACTTTTCCTTGTAGTGTAATATGGCATGGGGATGATTGGTTGAACGAAATATTTGGTTCAACTCAAACTATGGTCGAGTGGTACGTGGAAGTCCCTGAATTGGTTGACTTTTTCATATGCTAATAAGAAATCTTTTCCTCGTGTATTTAATGAGTACTTGTACTTATTATTGTGTTTCTTTGATGGTTTTCATGGCATGGTTATTATTTTGGTTATATGTTGGTTATAAGTATGGTTTCATAACAGGTTCCAACTATGTATCTTGGAATGTTTTAAATGGTTCATGAATGGTTATTGAATGCATGCTCTAACAAATGTTATTGCATCTATTTTGAGAGGGAATTATACATTCTTGATGATCCTCAGATAATTATTAGAGCCCTATGTTCATATATGACCTATGGATTACATGTTCTTAATATGTTTGACAAAATAATTGTCATGTTTAGGCCTGGTTAGGTCAATTTTATGATTCAAATTTGTATGTTTATCCTTGTCATTGAGTTATTTATCATTCTGGAAATTCTCAGGAAGTTTTGGGCAATGGTATGGAGGCTGACCTAGAATTTAGGCTCAAAATCCGAGACTGCACCCTTTGAACTTAAGAATTTGGGTCACAATTGCACCCTGGTAGGCTTATGGATGTGGTTGGAGGCCCTCGACCGCATGGAGGCATTTCCATGCATGCGGTTGGGAGCCCAGGTCACTAAAAAAACATTCTAACTCAGGGTTCCGGCACTAGGAGTGGTTGTTTGGCTCCTGAGTGTCTTGTAGATGTTGAGGAAGTTTATTAACGCTCAAGTTTGTCGATTCCACTTCCTTAATTGTACTTAGAAGGTAGATTCCTATCATAGTAGCCTTCAACTCATGTTTACCCTCACGAGCTAGTGGAAGTGGGTAAATGTGTTAGGGGGGTTACAGGATGTCAATGAATCAAATAAGGTTGAGTATATTTTAAGGTTCAAGCTGAATATATTTTTGGGTTTCATGGAATTGTGAATGTGTGGCATATGTGACATGCAGTGAGCACTTTGGCGCATTTTTTACAAACTTACATAAATATTGGTCTCAACATAATTACTATGTGAGTACTTGTGTCTATGACCATCACAATTCGTTTTTGTTTATACACTGCACTAAATTGAATTGATAAGGGGATTCGATTTTTGTTTGATAAGATCTCCCATTGAAGATAATGCACTGATATATTACTAACAAGGATTTAGATCATTATTAAAATGATCCATATTTTATTGGTTTTTCAAATTTTATGTTTGTAGTATTCCTTCTTTACTATAATGATCGATAGTGATTCTTTAAATTTTATATTTAATGATAAATAAACATATTTACCTATAATTTATTTTTTCTATTTTAATGCTTTGATATTATTATTGAAATTTTTTGAAATAAAAACTTAAAAAACATAATATATTTCACCCCAAATATTTAACTTTAATTTGAACCTTGATACTACCTTAGCATATAAATAATAAAACCTAAAACATAATTAATAAAAAAATAAACCTAAATAATAAACTAATAAAACTTAAAGAAATAAACCTAAACTAAACTAGTATACATATGGCTTAATAAACTTAAAACCTAAAACATAATAAACCTAAATCCAAAACATAAAAACTAAATATTATAAACATTAAAACTATTATAATACTGAGTGTCATCCACTTGCTGCCATAAGGAATCCACACTCAACAAATAAATAATAAACTTGACAAATAAAAATAAAACATAATAAACCTAAACCCAAAACATAAAAGCTAAATATTATAAATATAACACTCAGTGTCATCCACCTGCTACCATAAAGAATCGACACTCAACAGAATAATAAACTTAAAACCTAAACATAAACATAAAACATAATAAACCTAAATCCAAAACATAAAAACTAAATATTATCAACATTAAAACTATTATCAACGATCCACACTCAACAAAATAATAAACTTAAAACCTAAACATAAACCTAAAACATAAAACATAATAAACCTAAAACCAAAACATAAAAACTAAATATTATAAACATTAAAACTATTATAATACTTAGTGGCATCCCCCTGCTGCCATAAGAAATCCACCCTCGACAAATAAATAATAAGTTTGACATGATCTTGTCCAAAAACCAAGACATTTTCTCCTTAAATTTTAACAAGGAAAACACTAATTGTAACCTACACTTTTTGACAATTTGTTTTTATAATTTAACAAACCATAAAATGTAGACTATAGTGATAATTCATTAGACACCTAACTTATTGTTCAATTTACATATTTAATTTGAACAATTCATTCTTTAGCCAATCAAAACTAAATTCTATAATTGTTCTTATCAACTGGTTCAATATTTTTTGATCCATCAATATAATGTTTAATTTATAATATATATAACCAAAAAACCCACTATATTTAGTTAAATATATATAACCCAAAAAAAAGGACCCACTATCCCATATAGCCTTGGGTTTGTAATTTCGGAGCCTAGGCTACCAAGGTTGTCTCTATCATATTTTATAGATAGAATACCACAAACAGTGTTGAATTATTCCCATAGTATCCAAAAACAAAAACAAATAACTAATAATTTACTCTTTAAAAAATGATGTTATATTATTATCTTCTTTTCAATAACATTAACACTGGTTCAATTATTAGATTGTCAAGCTCTGCGAAGTGTATCATAAAAAAACGAGTTGAAAATGGCTTTATAACACTGAATGAATTAGATTATTTAACCCACTAAATAAGATAAATAAGTAGCCCAACTAATAATATCATATCGCTTGCCATATTTAACAGAAAACAACTAAACATATATATATATATATATATATATATATATATATATAGGTTAATTGGTAAGGATACCGCAGATATTCTCCAATTTCAAACTTCAATTACTCTCCAATGGATGAATACATAATTTCAAACTTCAACTACTCGTCCATTTTAAGCCTCCCATGATGAATACATTTTATTTTTGTTTCCAAATGTATCATTAATTACATATAAAATTAGTTACTCTCCAATTTCAAACTTCAATTTTCAAATCGCAAATGATTAATACATAATTTTAAACTTCAATTGCTCTCCAATTTCAAACCTCCCATGAATACATTTTACTTTTGTTTTCAAAGTTGAAAATAATTAATATTATTTTATATTAATGGAGAAATGGTTACACAAGTTGTAACGTATCTCGTTAGTTTAGGATTAGTTCCTATAATTTAGGAGTTTGTTTGCAACTTCCTAATTCCTAGTGTTGTACTTAATGATGTAATTTCTCATTCATGAATGTAAAGTAAACTCAGAGTGTTCTCTCTGTTTGAGTGCAGTCTCCAGGTGCAGTACTCACCTGTGAGCTGCAACTCCTTCTTTTTCAATTCAGTGTGATTTTTATCCTGGTATCAGAGCACAAAGTAGGGAGAGCCTTAATTTTTTTTTTAGGATGCATCATTGATTACAGAACTGTAGTGGTGGTGGAGCTTACAGAAGCTTTCGTAGAATCAGGTGGACTGCAGTAACACCTGAAACACAGGTCTCAGATGACTGATCATCTCTAAGCGGGAGAAAAGATTGGCACGGTTTTTTCGCGAACAGTCGTGCCATTGGCGCGGGTTTGAGGGAGATAAGCGCGCCAACGCGCCAAAATACGGTATTGGCGCAGAAGTACACGCAAAAGTCGCGCCAGGGCGCGGATTTTTCGCATCAGAGAAGCGCCAGCCCTTTTCTCTTTGGGAAGGTCTGCAATTTTTTGCAGATCGGCCCTGCCCGGTGGTGGCACATTGAAGTTCCGAATTAGCCCGGTGGTGGCGTATTGAAGTTCTGAATTCGCCCGGTGGTGGCAGATCGAACTTGCCCGGTGGTGGCACATTGAAGTTCCTGATTTGTTCGGTGGCAGCAGATCGGACTTGCCCGGTGGTGGTGCAGTGAAGTTTCTGATTTTTCCGGAGGAGGCAGATCAGATTGTTATGATCAAGATCTGGTATGTGGTGATTTTTTTTTTAGTATCCTGCAATTGTTCAGCTGGGTAGAATTATTCATCAGAGGATCAGAAAGTTTATCATTCCAATGTGAATAACAGTATAGAATCGTATCTCCACGAGTCTGGAAAACTCGATGGATCTAATTTCACCAACTGGAAATTCAAGATACAGACTTTACTTGAAAGCGCAAATGCGTGGTCGATCATTACAAGAAGTGAGCTGAGACCAGGATCAGCTGCACAAGAATAAGACTGGGATAAAAGGGAGACAAAAGCAAAGGTCATATTGAGGATGTCCGTCAAGGACAATATTATCCCACATATTAGAGACTGTAAATCGGCCACTGACATTTGGACGATGATTAAAAACCTATACCAGACGCATAATACAAACCATGTCTTGTCACTCAAAGGCAAGTTGTTTGCGATGAAGATGGAGGAGAATGAGTCCACTGCTGGATTCATTGCAAGAGTCAAAGACCTGAAGGACAGATTGGGAGATATCGGAGAGAAAGTTTCTGATTCGGATCTGGTCACGATCACATTAAACGGAATGACAGATGAATATCATATGTTCATCACTGGACTGGCAGCAAGGGAGAAAGCCCCTGCGTTTGAAAAGTTGACAGGGATTCTGCTACAGGAAGAAGAGCGACGACAAAATCTGAAATCACAGAGCAATGATCTTGCTCTGATGGTGAAAATGCGGCAGTATAAAGGGAAGCAGCCACAACAGCAACATCAGCCAGAGCAGTAGCAGCATCAGCAGAAAGGAGCCAACACGTTTCAAAAGAGACCATTTAAAGGTATGTCTGCTAATAATTTTCCCAGCAATAAATGTTTTTACTATGGAAAACCTGGTCATCAGATTAAATAATGTTATAAGAGGCAGGCAGACGAAGCAAGAAATAAACAGAGAAAGAACAGAGATTACTTCGTTGGGGAAGATGGGGATCATAGCCATGAACTTCGACTATTTACAGCTGATTGTGTTCTTTCAACTTCAAAGGGAGATGAGGACGACATATGGTATGTCGACTCTGGTGCATCCTCACATATGACAGGTAAGAAGGACTGGTTTGAATGTCTTGAGGAAACTTCATGTGGGTCGAAAATTTATTTAGGGGATGATAGTGGATATGAGATCAAAGGATATGGTGACATTCTGGTAAAATTACCTAGCGGTAACATTAGACGACTTAAAAATGTATAGTACGTGCCCGGAATTAAGAAAAATCTGATCTCTGTCTCAATGATTACTGATCAGGACATGCAAGTTCAATTCTTTAAGACTAACTGTGTCATAAAGGATAGCCAGATGGAAAAAATTGCAACAGGAGTGCACGTGGGGAGCTTATACAGATTAGACGTGAAAATTATGACAAAGAAAGTAATGGTTGCAACTGGATCAACAGCTGAAAATCTCTGGCATCGGAGATTTGGCCATCTTAATCTGCAAGACCTCATCTTACTTCAGAGAAAAGGTATGGTTGATGGACTCCCTATTTTCCATAATGTTAAGTTGGACTGTGATGGATGTGCATTAGGGAAAATGCATAGAGAAGAGTTCCCTTTGCATGTTAATGGAAAAGAAAGAGATATCTTAGAACTTGGTCGCCGCCATGTTCGCCTGCGGAGCTCCTTCTTCCATCTTAAGCTATGTTAAAACAACAACGTATGATGTATCTGATGAAAAAGTATATAAAGTAAAAGGATTTATAAAATTGGGGGTAGTTAGGATTGGAGCATTGACAATGGATTGCTTAATAAAATCAAATGCTTCTCTTTTATTATGTCCCCATTTAAAGACTGATTTTTTCTTAATCATGTTTTGTAATGGTAAAAGTATTTGTGAAAAGTTAGGGACAAACCTTTTAACAAAATTAATTTGCCCAAGAAACGACTACATAAATTTCTTGTTATGAGGGAAAGGAATTCTTTTAATCTCTTCAATTCTTTTAGGATCAATATAGATACCTCTTTTTGACACAATGAATCCTAAAAGTTTTCCTTCATCTAATGCAAAAAATGATTTATTTGGGTTTAATGAGATGCCATACCTTTTACATCGCTTAGAAACTTGTTTTAGGTCATTCACATGATTGGTTACTTGTTTAGAAAAGACTGTAATGTCATATAAATAAATAACCATTGATTTATTTACGAGGCCCCTAAAAGCTACGTCCATAGCTCTCTGAAAAGTGGCACCTGCATTAATTAATCCAAATGGCATCTTTTGATAGGTGTAAGTTCCCCACTTATTCTTGAATGTAGTCTTCAGTTTGTCATCTGGATGTACGAGAATTTGGTTATATCCCGAGAATCCATCTAGAAAGGACATAAGTTCAGAACCAACTACTGTCTACAGTACTTGTTCCATGGTTGGTAATGGAAAGTTGTCCTTTTGACATGCTTTGTTTAAATTCCTAAAATCAATACAAATTCTAATATAGCCATTTTTCTTCCCGACAGGTACCAAATTTGATACCCATTTAGAATGCCTAACTAGAAAGATGATTTTTTCCTTGAGGAGTTTGTTTAGTTCTGTTTTGATTTGATTTTCAAGATTTGTATGAATTTTCCTCAACTTCTGTTGTATAGGTTTTTCTTCTGAGATCGTAGGAATGGTATGTTGAATAATAAAAGTTTCATATGTTTTAAGATCAGTGTAATCCCAAGAAAATACACTTTTGTACATTCTAAACAATTTAATAAATGATAATATTTCTTCGGAAGATAAACCAAGACCTAGATTAACATTTTGAGGTTTTTCGTCAGTTCCTAGATTTACTAACTCAAATATTAAGGTAGAGCTTTGAGTTTTTGAGTT